>VZRJ01010901.1:380080-627394 GCA_013397565.1 Ptilonorhynchus violaceus | reverse complement strand
AATTCTTCACTAAAAGAGTGGTTGGGCACGGGAATGGGTTGCCCAGGGAGGTGGTGGAGTGTTTATCCCTAGAGGTGTTTAAAAAAAGACTGGACGTGGCCCTCAGTGCCATGGTTTAGTTGATAAGGTGGTTTTAGGTCATTGGTTGGACTTGATGATCTTAAAGGTCTTTTCCAACCTATTTAACTCTGTGATTCTGTGTATTTATATCTTCATTCAGAAATTGAGTATCTGATGTACATATTTGGATTCCATCTTGAATTTTTCTTGTTTTTCTTTTTACTGCTCCTGTGTACAAGTCTGTCATGAATGCTACTTTTTTTTTTTTAATAAATAAAGGTTGTACTTTAAGTAAAGCTAACTTGTATGTTCATAGGGTTTTTTACATTATTCTTTTGCTACATGGCCACCATGTTTACCATGTCCTTTTCCTTGAACCCTGTTTCCTATTTGCTATGGACTGTTTAACTAAAACTCCAGGGATATGACTCACCATGCACACAATTTGCAAATGCAAAGGGAAAGTTTCCTTACTTTCCTACTGTCACAGCACAAAAAAATCCTGCTTCTGTGTGTTTTTCTACAGAGTACTCAGATCAAACTCTGACCATAATCTTGAAAATGCCTGGTGATGTTTGCAAGCTGTTTGGCTGCAGTATGCCTGGTAGCATAACACATGACCTTAGGATTTGAAGTGGACATTTTTCAAAACTGTAAACCTGTTTAAAACTCAATTGTCTGATCATTGTGTTGGATTCATGGCTATGCGTGGGAAATTAAGAGTTTTCAAGTGCCCCTGAGCACCCCACATGAGGAGATTAAAGCTTTCAGTGTAGGTCTGAAGATACTAGGGCCATCAACCTATGAATACTAAAATGCAGTGTACTCTAAGAAATCCTGTATTTTATAAGTACCTGGGGGAGGATTTACAAAACTGGACAGGCTTAGACACTATTCAGTAAAGCTGCTTGCCACATAAGATATTTCAGAAGTCTGTGCCAATGATAATCTAATTATCATTGGCCCAATTAATAACCTGTAGCAAAATCAGTTCAATAAATTTGACAGCAACGGTGAGAATGCTTGCTCCTATTATGCCAGTCCTAAATTGCCTTTTTCTAGGTATTATGGTTTTATTTTCAGTGAACTTTTACTGTGAATGTATAAGAGACAGCAAACTCCAGCCCTGCTTGGAAGATAGGCTTAGTGTGTCCCTTTCAGAAACTCTCTGATATGCTGTTAGAATTAATAATCTTGGGAATGTTTAGAGGTGTTTTTGTCCAACTCTTGTAAGTACTGTACAACCACATTTTTATTATTTGTAGCTGGGGTGTCATATATTTTTCAGTTCTGCATGTAATTAAATATAGAATATATGCCGTAATAAGATCTTTGTGTAGGTGTGTATATATGGGCATATATGTACACATGTGTAGGCACATACATACATTTCTAAACCATAGGAATGTGCACAAACTAGGTTAAAACAACAATCATTTTTGCTTATTCTACTCCCATGATCCTTAAAATATGAATTCTCTGTTCCCATACTTATATCTCACTATTAAACACTGCTGGGCTTTAAATGGATTTCAGCTATTACAAATGCAGATTGACTAAATGCTATATGAAGAATAACATTGAAGACCTCTTACATATATATATACATTTGTTTGAACAAAACCCTTTGAAAAGAGAAAGGGATCTGCGTTTTGTTTAATATATTGTGGGATGCAAAGAATCCCTGTTATTTCAAGATTCTTTGTGCACTGACCTAGTCATAACAGTTGCACATTTCCAGACTAATAATTCTATTGAGAGCTTAAAGAGGCTTTGAGGATAGAATTATAATCCTTTGTGTTAGTCATCTTCAGTGGCCTGCGTTTGATCTCCATTCAGTTTCCTACATATATTGACTAAGTCACATTGTTACTGACATTTTTCCTGAGGCTATTAAGTGGCTTGTGTATGAGGACCATTTTCTTATGTTAAATCAAACCTTTATTTGCTCTATAGAGAAAATGCACTACTTGCAAATCGGGAATGTGCTATTTATTTATTTATCTTTTTTAAAATAGAAAAATCTTCATGTAGATCCAGTCTGGATCTTTTGAATGGCTGGAAAATACTTGTCTAGCTGTTTTTTGGCTTGTCCTCTCATTTTTGAAGATGTAGAGGTCCCACGTCTTATCACACTTAGCATACATGTTTCAGATGTGTTTTCAACCAGCATAACCATCTTTGCTCCTGCTTCAGTTTTGCCTTTTTCTCTATACTTGCTTTAATATAGACTGTTCCTCAATTCTTTCTAAGTTTTTGTTTATTTGTCCACTACACTGCAAGCCACTGCCATGCTCAGCCAAGTAAAACTGAGGGATACCAAATATTGCCTCTTTGAAGGCAAGTTCAGTTTGAGCAGTGAAAGTATCTGCTCATCTACTGCTTTCTTCTACTCTTTTCTTTCTCATTATAATGTACAGTTCTACTTCTCTTTGCTTGCTAGCTCATGTTTTATTACTGGATGAAGGACAAGGGACAACCCTACTCCTTCCATAGTTTTAGTGTCTGATGGACCTGTTAGTCCATGAATTCAGCAGGCACAGGGTTTATACCTGTTTATTATACATATATTCTTCATATGGATGCTGGAATAAGTATATCTACCTTAAAAACCGGTGATTACAAAGCGAGTGCAGTATCCATGGTATCATCTGATTAGTTATCAAGGAACAAGACATTGTTGATCTGTTTACAAACCTGTGTTTCCTTTTCAAAAAGTTTCAAATAAAATAATTTTGAACCATATTAAGATACTTTACAGATTATACAGCACATGTTGGAAATTAGAGCAACTGGGGTAGACATTTGACATAGATATTTTTTTCTTTTCTTTTCACAGAACAGATTATAGATAATTATGGTACACTAACAAATACAAAAAATGGACAGTTATATTTAAGGAAAAGTAGAAAACAAGTTTTCATTTTGATATAATTGGAATTGTATTGACATGCAATGATATTAACAGGTTTTTATCAGGTAATAGATTAATTGTAGAGATAGTGCAAATCTGATTATTTCTGTGTGTAATGTGCTTAGAAACAAGTAAGAGAAAAACATATTCATGGCTTTTTTGTTCTAGTGAGAAGATTTTTTATCACTAGTGTTTTGCTATATAGCAGAGCTAGATAAATATTATAAACAAAAAAAGTACAAAACTGTCATTTATATCCATGGATAGATGATTGATATTGAACTTGATATTGTTTTATAAAGGAATTACTAGGTATATTATTCTTCATTGTTATTATTTCTGTATTAGTATTTATTTATTAGTATTTATGATAAAGGTATTTATTACTGTATCAAGAAGTATGCATATTTCAGTGCTAGCAAAATAATTTGTAGCCATTGCTTTTAAAATAGAAACTGCTATTTTAAGGTCACTGTGATATTTTCACTGAATTGATAACATATATTATATTTCAGGTGAACTCTGTGAGGAGAAATTAGATTTCTGTGCTCAAAACTTGAATCCTTGCCAGCATGATTCAAAGTGTATCTTGACACCCAAAGGATACAAGTAAGTCTGAAATATTGTTAAAGTCCAGCTGAATCGAAATTCGTATTTTTCTATCCTGTGTAGCTTCCTTTCCTTCTGTTTAAGTGTAAGCAAATTCTGCTCTCAAAGTAATAATTTTGATTATTCTTAAGCATTATGGCAGAACAGGCCATTATTTTCATGTAAAATGTCATAATTATCTTAAGTATTTTCTGACTTTTACTGATCCTTAACACTTCTAATTCCAACCAGATTTTAAATAGAAGTGCAGGGTACTCTTTATGATGGTCTATGCAAAACCCTTATAGGAGCTTGGGCATTAAGAAAATAATTGCGTGTAATTGAAGTGATTATATTGCTTTTTGAGAAGTAATTGTGAAAGAGATTATTAGGAAGGCACACTGGAAGGTATAAACTAAAGAAGTCCCTCCCCAGGAAAGCTAATCTTTAATTACACCATATCCTTATCATGATTAATTAGTATGCACAATTTAAAGTTGTTTTAATAGGCTTTAGGTTAATCAATACATGAAACCTGCAGCTTCAAATTGTTCAGAAGTACCTGTATTATGCACAGCATGCTTTTGTGCTAAAATCAGGTTATTTATTATCATTCCCACTACTTATGAAATAACATTTTATTTAAAATATGGCAAAAATTAAAATATATTAAATATCTAATTGAATGTGAAATTAAGTTGATAGTTTTCAGTTGGAAAACAGAAAAACTGTTTGGTTTCTGTTGTAGTGCATTATATTTGTTTTCTTCATGTGACTTCAGTAAATCTAGTTTAGCATCTTATACTTTACTGCCTAGTTCATTAATCTTTCCTGTTACTTTCTGAGATTTTAAATCAGAAAATAGCACATGCAGTAAATTTCAAGAATGTATCTCAGTTTTTTAATTGCATGCTTTATATTCTTTTCCCCTTTTCTTATTCGTATACGTTGTTGCATAAAAAATGAGACATATTTGATAGAAGTACTAAATTTAAAGTTACATGACTATTTAAAATCACTCTTGCCAGTTTAAAGCAAATTTCAGATACTAAAAGAAATAACACCAAGGAGGGAATCACAAGATCTAGTGAAATCAATTAAAGACATCTTAATTTAAAAAAATATCATGTGGATGCATGGATTTGTAATCTTTTCCATTAATTTTTCACAGAGTTCTGGGCATTCACTTAGTCTAATATATGGGAATTCCCTGAAGAAATGCCACTAGCATTAGCAATGAGAGTTGCACATGGAAAAAACCCAAATAAGCCAACAAACAAAAATCGTTACATACTCTCTTGAGTATGTGCTGTTTATAGTTCAGTGAGGGTTCAGGGAGGGCACATGATGTGTTTTGGGACTTCTGTTAGTTCACCAACCATGGAGCTGTTTGTAATGAATCAGACTGGTGGAACTTTAAGGGGAAAAAATTATTCATAACCTCCAAACTGTATAAATGGACCATTGGTCCATTCGTAGCTGTTCAGTTGACAAAGAAAATAACCATCAGTACAGTGCAAGCCTTGGGTTATTTGTCTCGGTTTCACCAAATCAGCATATTGATTATGTTTAGTGTTTGCAGCCACACACAACATCCTGTAACATTCTGCATTGCTCATAAATTCCAAGAACTGTGAAAATTATTCATCAGGGCTCTCTAGATTTACAGTCAATTCTTCAATATAATGGGAGGTGTGTAAACATTTTAACTAGCAAACCTGTTTTCATTACATGTGTAGCTTCCACATCTAATAATATGGTTAAGCTACATAATCTTTACCCACAAAGTAACAGTAATGCCTTTTTTTTCTTGATTTTTAAACAATTCAGTAGTTCCTTAACTTTGTCATAAGCACACTGTATCATTAAAAGGCACTGTGCTATCCGATTTGCTTTCCTGTTCTATAGATGTGATTGCACACCTGGATATGTAGGTGAGCATTGTGATATTGACTTTGATGACTGCCAGGACAACAAGTGTAAAAATGGAGCGCAGTGCACTGATGCAGTTAATGGATATACGTGTACTTGCCCAGAAGGATACAGGTGAGAAGGATCTGAAAGCAATACAAACAGGTATGTCTTCTGTCAAAGTTGTTTTTTCTTAGAACTACTGATGGTTTTATTTTCTATTTTCATTTAGTGGCTTGTTTTGTGAGTTTTCACCACCAATGGTTCTACCTCGCACCAGCCCTTGTGATAATTATGAATGTCAAAATGGAGCCCAGTGTATCATAAAAGAAAGTGAACCAATCTGTCAGTGTTTATCAGGCTACCAGGGTGAGAAATGTGAAAAGTTGATTAGTATAAACTTCGTCAACAAAGAATCCTATCTGCAAATCCCTTCAGCTAAGATTCGCCCCCAAACCAATATCACTCTACAGGTAAGTTTGCTTGTGTTGTAGATTCTCTTTTCTGGAAAAGAGAGTAAATGACTTTTCATGATGTGGAAAACTACCCAAAGTTGTCATGGGCTCACTTAAAGAGGTTTTCACAGTTTGAGCTAAAAATCTAGAAGAGTCAATGCAATAACTCTGTATTCATATTCAAGTAGATGGGTTTATTGATAGGAAGAGAAAGAGTTCTGTCAGGTTGTCCTTCAAGAAAGAATTTTATAATGAAGTAACAGACTATGGCAGTAAATTCAGAGATTCGCTTAATATGGCATTTTGATTTAATACTAAATTTTAGTTCTTTCTAAATGTTTCTTTCTTTTAACTAGATTGCCACAGATGAAGACAGTGGGATCCTGCTCTACAAAGGCGATAAAGATCATATAGCGGTAGAACTGTACCGGGGTAGAGTGAGGGTCAGTTATGACACAGGATCATATCCAGCCTCTGCTATTTACAGGTGAACCTGGCTGAAACACATTTCTAACTGAAACAAAACCTATATTCATTCCTTATATCAAAGTCACATTTTTCTAATAGATTGTTAAAAGAAATATATGCAAATGAATGTATTGTCAGACACTTAAAACCTCTTGCCAAAAGATGTGATTTGGCTTGGCATATAATTCTAATGCAGATATGTCAGAAAGATAATATATTATTTGATGCATTAAAACAGAGTAAGAGTTAGCTTCCAGCAGAATATTTATACATTTGTGTAAAGCTCACATGTGGAACTGGAGTTTTTTCCATGTTGTAACTGCCAGATAATTTTCTAGTGTGCCGAGTCAAATGAAAAACTGTACTGCATAAGCAGAAAATAAATGGAAGCTTCTCTTTTGTGTTAGGCAGTCTTATAATGTGGGATTTTTCCCTGGCGAGTGAATAGAAGGCTGAAAACTTGATTCTGAAAAAAGGCACTACCCTCGGGAAAAAAAAAAAAAAATTTGCTTCCAAAGTCATTAAGAGACAGAATCCACAGCTGCTTCTGGAGCATAATTTTTAAGTGGTTTTTTTAAGTCATATTTCTCTGATTTTCTGAAAAATTACCACCTGAATTTTTGGGGAAGTATTTTATAACTTCACAAGAATTTGCAGAAGGACATTGCAAGAGTGAGCAGAAAGACAACAGGCATCACTTCCTGGCCTTGACTGCCCACTTGATGCTAAAAATACTTCGAGAAGTAAAGGGGAAATATTAAATCAGTCTTCCTGGAATCTTCTTTTTGCTGTATTTATACCTTTTGTGTTGTAAAATTATAGATAGTAAATTGCTTTCTACAGTTTGTAACAGTGACACTGTTCTGCATTCTATTAGGGACATTTCACTGAAAATAAATTATTTTTATAAATCATTGTACTCATATAGCAATATAAAATCAAAAGCTTAAGTATATATAGCAGTGAAAAAATGTTAAACTCTGTTAGGTAATATAGGTAATAGCACCAAGTGAATAATCATTTTAGTAGATTACTGAAAGCAATGCACAGAAAAAAAAAAAAAAGCCTATAAAATACACTATAAAGCTATTTAGGAAAAACAGCCTTCTCCAATAAGCAACTTAAGATTGCTTTTATTTTTTGATATAATATGTAATTCATAAGGTTTTCTTATGATTCCATGAAATGGTTTAACATGTAAAAATAGTATATGTATTTAAATTGTATAAATTTTCATTTTTCCCAATTACTACAATTCAAAATAATATTATTTTTCTTTCTATGTGGGACAGGGCTAAACAAGAAGTTTAGAATGGTTTTTTAGGAGTTGAATTATTTTTGTTGATTTTTATTTTGATAGATACAGCTGTCTGAGAATAAGAAGCAATAGGAATGAGGGTCATGTAGTTTCAAGTTATTTTGGCTCTCATTTGTTTAATCTGTCTCGAATACTTCTTTCCATTCAAAACATATATTTCCTTCTCATAAATTTAATGCTTTCTCCAGCGTTATTGGAATATAATAAATACTGGTAATTAACACTTGTCCATTATAGTTTTATAGAGAAAGATTGAAAAACAGTACTCACACAGGTGAAAAAACCCATAAACACGGAAAGGCTTAATAACAAAGTGACCAGTCAACAGTACCAATTAGGTTACTGTTACAAAACAATAAGAAGCACCTTCCCTACATAGTTGATCATCTCTTTTGAATTATGTACCAAATGAAGAATGCAAGTGTAGTGAAGAAAGGGATGGGAAATGTAGTGAGGTGTTAGAGTGTCACAGTTGTTTGGTGAAGCAGATACACAGTTTTAGTATTATTATTTCTGTTTCTACTCTTGTTATTGCTTTTAACCTCCATTTCATTTCAAATAGGCATTATGGTGAGTTTCTGAGATATTTGAAAACTGTCATGTAATGGTCCAGCTGTAGTGAAGTCTTCTGCTGTTGAGGAAGGGCTGATACCTTATCTCTTTCTACAACTGACTGAAGGGAGATCGTAGCCAGATGTGGGTCAGGCCCTTCTCACAAGTAACAAGCAATAGGACAAGAGGAAAAGGCCTCAAGTTGCACCAGGAGAGGCTTAGATTGGATATTAGGAAAAATTTCTTCATGTAAAGGGTTGTCAAGCATTGGAACAGGCTGCCCAGGGAAGTGGTGTAGTCACCATTCATGGATGTATTTAAAAGAACTGTAGATGTGGTGCTCAGGGACATTCTTTGGTGGTGGACTTGGCAGTGCTGGTTTAGTTGTTGGACTTGATGATCTTAGAGGTCTTTTCCTACCTAAATGAATTTGTGACTTCAGTATTCTATTTTGGAAGCCATATATACATTTCCACATTTGTATGTATCTATATACATGCATCTAGTGATCACTGTACAAATTGCAGACTGTTTAATTTCTATGTCAGGTTCTAGAAAAGAGTATGTTATAGCACAGAATCTTTTACACATCATACTCTAATCTCTTCATCATTTCCAGTTCTTACTGTTTCACTGTCCTAGGATCTTTGTGATACTTCCTGCCCTTAAGGTCTTCTACCTTCTTTTCATGCATTCATTGCATGTTGTCTTTCTGTACCTTTGTTACCTATTAAAGCTGTCTCCTTGAACGTTTCCAATCCTTCCTTCTGTCCCTTCCTTTGGTTTCTTTCCTGCCTTCCCTCCCTTCATTTTTTTTCCAAGCCAACTGCTTTGCCAATGGAACTGACTGCAGAAAGAGCCATCATCCCAAAAGCACTCATCAGTCAATCTGAGAAACGAGATGATGGCACTGCCAAGACCCATAAATAATATTCATTCATTGGAGATGGTTATTTGGAAAAACCTGATCCACTTATGTTTTGTTCTGTCTGGGCATCCATTTTTAAATAACTGGTTTTTACACAAAAGAAAAAAAACCCCTTTTCATTCTGTAAACTAGTTTTCATCATATATTTATTGGAAATATGGGAATATTTCTTCCCAGATCGTTGTTCTTCTACAGAGTACCAGAAGCCTTAAATCAGTTCTTCTTACAGCTTTTCATTAGGATCTATGCATTCAGCCCTCATTTCTCCAATGGGAGATGGGCTAGAAGTAACTTAAATGCTTTGGCAGGAAATATTGCAGATATGCCTTGAGTTTATTTCCCTTTCAATTTAAACCACCCTTACTTACTAGAGCTCCTTTTTCTGCAGTAAATTTTTACCAGTAAAACAGTTTAAACCAGAGGCTTTTAATAATCACTCTTATCAGAGACACATTGCCTTTACTCATTATGGTTTATATATCCCTGGTGCTATAAAAATGCATTTTCTGTGTTGCTCTTATTCTTTTAAATACTATTGTGTGCTCAACTAAGGTTGATAAGTTGTAAAATAAGTTTCCTTGAAACAAGAACATTATATTAGGGTTTCTTGCTTCCTGAAGTCAGGAAGTCATATGCACTTTGAGTTTTTAGCACATTTTTTTCCGCTGGATTCATTGAAATGTATTAAATAACTTAATCATGGCATCTTTTTTATTGCTTGATCACAGCAAGCAAACATCTTGATACCTTGAATAAATCTTGCTCTTTAGGAATGATGAACCCTGACCATTTCCTCTCCCCACATGGAAAGTGGCAGTCCCGCTCCTGCCAGCTCCCATAAAGTGTTTATTGTGCCAGTGGCTGCTCTGTCGTGTGTTTGCACTTTCCCACAGAGCTGGGTTTATGTAAAGCATGCATGCTACCATGCAGATCTTTCATCCACATTGAGCAAGGCTGTTCACAGGGTTGGTAATAAACGGCTCCTTAGCTGTTTAATGTGTCACAGCCGTGAACAACCATGTGTGCTGCTGATCTGTTCCAGGACAAAAGCAGTTAGGTTAATTAAAACATCACTAAGGACGTTTTAAGGTGATTTGCTTGATTTTTGCCTTAGATTTAGGTACCTAATCCCTTTCAGCTGTCCTGCTTTCTCAATGAGAAGAGCTAATTGATGGTGTGACTGTTCAGTCCATCTCAGGCTATCATACAATTGGTTCATTTGAATAACTGTTTTCAAAGGCTTAAGTTCACTTATTTGATGGTGCCCTGAAACAAACAAAGGCTTTCATGAGAATGCTTTTAATGTCTGGTCTCTGGACTACAGCTCACATGTTCCATGCATATATTCAGTTCTTATTTCTGCAGTGGAAAATGGACTACAAGTTACGCAAGGACAATGATATATTCGTTCCCAGAATTGAGTAATGATATTCTTCCTTCTCTGATGTACTTAAACTGTATTCAAGTGAAGAGTAGTTTCCTGCACTTAAAAATTTTGCTATGTAGTTATTGAGACTGATAAGCATAGGCACCCATTTCTTGTACCTGGTAATATGAGTAGGCTTGTCCTTATGCAGGGTAAGCACCATGCTTTAAACAAGCATTTTCTGCTTGACACCCTTCAGGCATTCTTCTACTAGTGAGTTCTTATCTTGTTAGTAAGCAGAAGGAAATGGTATATGTAGACGAGAAAAAAAATTAATACAATATTCGTATTCACTGTACTAGCGAGAAACTGAACACACTGAAATAACCATGCCCAAGATAGATAACAAATAACTTTATTGCTAGTGTCAGTGCAGGTATCTGGACCAATGATGTGATTTCATCTGGCATGACTAAAGTTAGATGCGGTTCCATATTCCATGAAATAGTAGATTTGTGTATCGCTGGAGTTGACTCAGACCTTCATACTTGCAAGATATGTAAACCCAATACTCCGCAAAACGTAGGATACACACAGACTTGCATGCAAATACAATCTTGAAGTAACATTAGAATCATGTAATGGTTTAGGTTTGAAGGGACCTTTAACAATCACCTAGTTCTTCTTTCTTTGTTATGGGCAGGGACATCTTCCACTAAATTAAGTTGTACAAAGCCCCATCCAACCTGATCGTGAACATTTCCAATAACAGGTCCACAAATTCTCTGGCAATCCTGTCCCAGTGTTTCATATTAACCCACCCTCACATTAAAGAGCTCTTTCTTTATGTCACTTTCACTTCATAGATTCTATCAGATCTATATCTACCATCTCTTGGTATAAAACAGTTAGCCCTTGTGTTGTTACTACGGGTCCTGGTAAAAAGTCTCTCTCCATCTTTCTTATAAGCCCCCTTTGATTATTGAAAAGCTGCTATAAGATCTCCCCTTTCTTAGGAGGACCTTAGAAAGAGGACCTTTCTCTTCTCCAGGCTGAACAACCCCAACTCTCTCTCAGGCTGTCTTCACAGAAAAGGTTTTCCAGCCCTGTCATCATTAGTGCAGAAGAAGGGGTATTATATGGTATTGGCTTTTAAGCATATGTGCGTGTCTTTGCTTAGAATGTAGTTTTCAGAAGAATGCACTCCTAGAGAAGTTCTGTTCTGAAACTGTATTGACTCTTAAAGGGGAGGAAGGTAAAAAACTGTTCAGACCATCAACTGTTTAATATTAATGTTTATTTTGCAGTGTGGAAACAATTAATGATGGCAATTTCCACATTGTGGAGCTGCTAGCTATGGATCAGATTCTATCTTTATCTATTGATGGAGGAAGCCCCAAGATAATTACCAATTTGTCCAAGCAATCCACTCTGAATTTTGATTCTCCGCTGTATGTAGGAGGTAAGAGTACCTTACTTCTTCTTACTAGAGGTATTATAGATAATTTACTCTGGTAACATGCTTTAAGAAACACATGGTAAAAGATTGATTCATTGACATAACACCTTGAGATGAAACTTTGGCAGTTAATGTCAATAATTTCAGTTTTAAGAAATAGTATGTCCTCAAACTGCGCCTGTTGCTTTTTTATAATTATGTTTCTTTTTTATGGCTGTAAAATGTTGTAATTTTTCACTGTTATTTAGCTTTTTATTATACTGAAGAAGTGTGCTTGACATTGTTTAACTGCATGAAGATTTAGCAATGCCTATTCAGAAAGTGTGGAATGGTAGCATTCTGTTTTGCTCGTTTTACATTTTTATTTCCCTGTATGGATATCTGCAGGAAATGATAGCAGTGTATAAAGCCATGAAGTATAACTTATGCCTGGAGATCTTATTGCTTAGGGCTGATAGGACACTAGGTAAGAAGGGAATCAACTGGACAGTTGCCTCACAGTATGTGTCAGGGCTTGGTTTTTATTTGTTTTGAGAAAAAAAGAATTGTTTGTCTAAGTAAAACTTGTGCAGCTAAAGTATTTGAAGAATTTTGATCATTTGCTAAAATTTACTCTGTACAACTATGAGTTCAAACACAGTGTTTTTACCAGCAGTTCCTGCTGGATTTCTGATGGGCCTGTGTAATCTAGGTAAAAGTCAGAAAACTCAGCCAAGACTTTGTGCCTCCTTACTTGGTAGCAGATCTAAGTTCTTAGTGATCAGAGATTCAACATGGTTTTTAAATACTGCTTATCTTCTACAAATTTTCGTGTTCTACTTAGTCTAACCTTATACTGTGACAAGAGGCATGTAAGGAGTCTCCTGATCTGTTCTTTCTGTGAAAAGAATACCTAATTTCTTTTTCATTTTGCCTACTTATGTCTGAGAATAACTTTTTAGACTTAAGCATATTCCCTCCTTGTAAAAAATTATGCTATCAATAGTACACTTGAGAGGTGCCTTCTTTCTCTAGAAAAGGTGCTCGTTATCCTCTTTCAAATACATCAAAAAGCTCAGGGTACTTGCTTAGATTTACCTCTAATGGAAAATAAAAACAGAAAGCTGCTTTGTTTCCAATCAAAAATCGACTATGTCTCCTATAAAAAATGTATAACAAGTGCTTCAGTTACAAAGTAGCATGACTTTTGTCTGAAAATTCCCATTCTTCTCTTGAAGCCATTTGGGGTTTTGTCAGATCTTTTCAGATTTTTGTTGCTTCCTTCCAAGATGAGAAGAATTACAAAATGGAATTCAACTTTAGTCATCACTCTGCATACCAACCAGAGAAAAGAATTAAAATTATCAAATGTATCAGCTGCCTTTAAAATCTTCAAAGGAGGATTGCCCTGTAGAAGTACATTGCATTTTTTCATGTGTATCACTTCCGTTGTTTACAGTGTGTCCTATGCCGCATTTGGAAGAACAAGTGGGCCTAGCCTCTAATAAGACACTCTGTGTTTGCTTCCTTGTATTGTCAGCATCAGTTTGTTTAATGACTGCTGAGCCAATTGTACTACTTGAAAGCTGAGCGTAGTGCACAACAATCCTCCTGTCTGTTATAGGCACCTTTTGCTGAAATGAGGCCAGACTGCCAACTGTAAACATGTATTCTGAGCACATTAACAGTGAGATGTTGATTTGTGACATATGGTTCTCTTCCTTGCTTCTTAACCATGCAAATCTGTATCTCCATTAGGAGAATCATGCTAATCTGCATGGTCATCTTCAAGTATCAGAAGAATAAATTTTGGAAGTAATCTTTTCCTTTAGTGGTTTGATACCTAAGAGCAGCAATCTTTTGCATCCTAGTGCATATTCTTTAGGGAGGTCCCATACTTATTCTATTATAATTCTTCACATTCAGGCACCAAGCAAACAATTATTTCTGTTCATAGAAAATGTTGATCCAAAAAAGAATGAAAATCAATAATAGAAGCACACTGTAACAAAATAAAGGAAAAAATCCCTGTAGATTTACATTCAGCTCTTAGGCTTTCCTCTTTTTTATCTATGATTTTTATCTATTTATGATTTTTAAAATTCTTGAGACAGTTAATTTTCACTCATATCTTTATATTACCCATCTTTTTGAGATTAATTAAATTTTTTCTTATCCAACTGTATCTAGATTTTTTAGAGAATTTGATCACACATTTCCATCAGTTAAGAACTTAAATTCTCACTAGGATTTTATGCAGCATTTTTATCTTTGCCAAAGTCTTAGTTTGACACCTATGTCATCATGTAGCTTACACTTACTCTTACCACTTTCCTGCTAAAATGGCATTTCTGATAAGCATCACCTCAGTTGGCAGGATGAAACTCAGACTTGACAGCAAGCCCTTGTACAGTGTGTGCTCTCATTCCCTCTAATTCCATCTCTCCCTGACTTCCCCCTACTTCTTTTTTTTTGTGTGTGTGTTACTCTTGGGTCACAATATTTAGGTTGGTTTGAAAGGGGTAATTTAACATTATTTTCACCAAAAGTGAGCTAATTTATTTATAGCTTTTGGTGGTTTTTAACCTTTTTCAAGTGTATTGTTCTTTTGTGTGGTCAGAATACACACGATAGGTATTTTTCAGTCTTTCTGTAACAAATCTCAGTAAATCATATTGAAAGCCCATGGCTTTTTGTAAGAATTCTTAAGGGACAATCTGTTTCTTCTCAAAAATTCTTCAAAGGAGTCACAGACATCACTGATGCTTCACATTTTTCTCAGAAATTAGAACATATTTTACTAGTTGAGAGTGGCACCTTGTTTCGTGGATGTCCCTGTTTCTGAGAGAGGTAGGGTATCAACTGCTTCTCATTTGTGCCTACTCTGTTCTGGCAGCTTCTAGAATGAGATACTTGTTTTGACAGTTTAACAGTGTGACTGCTATTTAATAGAGGTTCTTACCATTTGTCTCTTTGAACAGCAATTTACCTGTAGTCAGGTTCAGTGACCAAAAGCTTAAAAGGGAGTTAAAAGCTCTTACCTTGCCAAAAATAGATCTGAAGTATTTTTCCGTATTGTTTCTATGGCAGTTCTTTCCTAACTAGTAAAGAATCTTTATATAAAAATTATGTAAAAAATATTGCTAAAGAATATAAGCAGGTTTTACACACACTTCGGCCTTCTGACTTTTGGTAACTTGCTAGAAGAAGCAAAAGTGTATAGGCTGAAAGCTTGTGCATATGCTTGCATTACGTTTCCAAATGTCTTCCTTATTAGAGAATATAGACAAAAAATTCTCTGAATCATGTGCAATATACCTCCTATTATCTGGTATCATACATGCTTGTATGGTTTCCAGAAATCACATCTAAGTTTCCTGATACTTTCAAGTATGACATCTAGTTTAGCATTCCATTGGTGTGCTTAGTTTTATACACCTTCTATTTTTACAAAGCATGACATCCCTGCATCTGTTATGCTGAGATACTTCAAGCCAATGCCTGAACATTTGCTGAGTATTGTTTTCAAGGGAGACAACAGGGTGAAGGAATTGATGACTCTGCCTTGTCCCTGGTTTGAGAATACGGAGAGTAGATGTGAAGAAATGGAAACTCATGATTGTTTGCAGTCTGAGTCCTTTAATATAATACTTCAAAGCTTATTTTACTGTAGTAGTTTGACCTTGGCTGGATGCCAGGTACCCACCAAAGCCACTCTATCACCCCCTCCTCAACTGGACAGGGGAGAGAAAATACAATGAAAGCTCATGAGTTAAGGATGGGGAGAGATCACTCACCAATTGCTGTTGTGGAAAAACAGGCTCAACTTGAAGAAATTAATTTAATTTATTACCAATCCAAATCACAGTAGGATAATGAGAAATGAAACATTTCTTAAAGACACCTTCTCCCCACCTTCTCAGGCTCAACTTTATCCCAGTTCTCTATTTGCTTCCTGCAAGCAACACAGGTAGATAAGGAGTATGGGTTATGGTCAGTTCATCACATTGTTTCTGCCATTGCTCAGGGAAGGAAGTCCCTGCCCTCCTCCAGTGTAGGGTCCCTCCCATGGGAGACAGTTCTCCACAAACTGCTCCAGCATGGGTTCCTTTTTTCCCCATGGGGTGCAGTCCTTCAGGAACACACTGCTCCAGCACGGATCCCCCGCGGGTTCACAAGTCCCAAGAAAACCTGCTCCAGTGTGGGGTCTTCTCTCCCTCTTCTTCCTCTTCTCTTTTCCACAGGTCCTGCCAGGAGCCTGCTCCAGTGTAGGCTTCGCATAGGGTCACAGTCTTCTGCTGAGCATCCACCTGCTCTGGCATGGGGCTCCTCCATGGGCTGCAGGTGGATCTCTGCTCTCCTGTTAACGTCCATAGGTTGCAGGGGCACGGCTGCCTCACCATAGTCTGCACCATGGGCTGCCAGGGAATCTCTGCTCCGGTGCCTGGAGCACCTCCTGCCCCTCCTGCTTTGATGACCTCGGTAACTGCAGACCTGTTCCCCTGACATTTTCTGGCTCCTCTCTGGTCACATCTGCACAATTACTCTTTTGGGGTTTTTCTGTTTTAGATATGTTACCATAGAGGCGTTGCTACCATCACTGAGTGGCTCAGCCTTGGCAGACTTGACAGGTCCATCCTGGAGCCAGCTGGCATTGGCTCTCTCGGACATGGGGGACACTTCTGGCAGATTCTCAGAGAAGCCACCCCTGTAGCCCCCCCAGTACACAAACCTTGCCACACAAATCCAATACCTTTACTTAACTGATAAGATCAAAGAAGATTAGGCTCTTCAACAGTATGGATACAATATTGTTCGTTTCTACAATCACTGAAGCCTAGCACAAATGAAATTACAATAACCTCTAAATGAAAGGCAGGTCTGCTTCGTTAGGTTGCACAGCATTTTTGCATTACTCTTAACTGTTCAGAGTAATACAGAAAATCATTAGAAGTATCAGTTTACATGGTTAAGCAGCAACTAAGCAAAACACTCCTGCTTTCTTGTCATTATCTAAGTACCAGCATGAAAATCGTTAATTTTGTCTAGAAATAAACCTATGCAGCTAATAAGAATATTTATTTTCAGGTAAACAGATCCTTTTCTAATACTCAGTGTACTTTGATTTCCTTTACTTGTGAGTCTCAGGACTCATTTAGGCATTTGTGTATTCATCATTGGAAAGTAATATCTTAAGGACTGTGTACTGTAGGCTAATATGTTGGCAGTAAGTTAAAAGAAAAAAAAAAGCAGTGGGCAGGAGTAGAAGAAACTTAATTTTTACAAGAAAAGGTTTAATAGTGCTGTTCCTTCTGAAATAATCTTGAATGATTAACTGATCAACAAGATAAGTGCATCACATATACCTACTGCTCTAATTACACCTGTAACAATAATAGAGTGTAACAGAGGAATTACTCTGAAAATGGTCAACATTGGTGGCATTTGCATTATCTAAAATACATACACGTAAGTAGTTTGATATTGAATTATTGTTATTACTGACTGTTTTAGACTGTAATGGCAAACAATGAATGGCTTTTAGTTTTATTTTATTAATCTATTTTTGAGACATGCTAAACAAAACTATTTTTGGTTTGGGGACCTCAACCTGTTAAACTATCTTTCCCAAGAAATTTTCAACAGCAAAATTTCACATTTGAAATGTGTATGCCAACACCAATTTGATGAGCTGGTCCTACTAAATTCTTCTGGATTGGAGTACCTTAGCTTACAAAAAAATCGCATACCAGCTGCTAAATTTCAACAACTTTTTTTTTTTTCTGGGATTCAGAAACTATGTGCTATCCTGGACTTAACTGCACTAGGTCAAAACCAGACAAAGCTGAGCTTTTCACAGTTCTGAGCTTCCTTTATGATGAAGTCTTATATATCTCTCTTAAGTGTGGCTTAGAGACTTACAGCTTTAGAGATGGTTTATATGCATACTTGACAACTAGGACAATTTCCAAATAATAGATTATTGTTCATGGTTGTAGTCTGAATAGCTAAGAATAATTAATTAAGAAGAAGCATTTCTAAAAATGTTTTAAAAATTGAGAAAATGGTACAGAAGATTGTGAGAGCTATTACACTGATTATGTGCTATTATTAATTTCCTAGGCATGCCTGTGAAAAATAACATAGCAGCTCTACGCCAGTCCCCAGGACAGAATGGCACTAGCTTCCATGGTTGCATCCGTAATCTATATATCAACAGCGAACTCCAGGACTTCAGAAATGTGCCACTGCAAGTGGGAATTCTGCCAGGCTGTGAGCCTTGTCACAAGAAAGTCTGTGTGCATGGAACATGCCATGCTACCAGCCAGTCAGGCTTTTCCTGTGAGTGCGAAGGAGGATGGACCGGACCCCTCTGTGACCAACAAACGAACGACCCGTGTCTTGGAAATAAGTATGTCCTTCCTCAAGACAGAACAGTAGTATAATATGCATATAACTCTCCAGTTATGTGTACTTTTTTCAAAAAAGTTCACACTTGCAAGAAGCAACATAACCTGGGCATGTAAAAGTGAAAACAGCCATCCAATCCATCCAATTTATAGTATATTCTTTCCATAAACCTAATGCAGAAAAGCACCCAGTTTAGGAGAGCAGATTCACACATCTCACTGAAGTTCTGCGTAAAGCCTGGGAGGTGCTTTTACATACCTCTGTATGGGCTTCTTTTGTAACAAGATGCACTGATGCAAGTGTTGGTATGACCCTTGGCCCAAAAATTCAGAAGAAGTTGCAAATGGAAAAAAAATCTATTCGTGTATTTTCAATTATATAGAATGAGGTAATACAATTATTATTATTATTAATAATAATAATCTCTACTGTGTTTAAAAAATTGATACAATATATCCATATATATATATATACATATATCCAATATTTTATAGTTTCAGAGTACCCCAGGTTTTAGCAGGAAAATAGATGTTGATCTTTGTGGTGAACTTCTGTTTAAGTCTTTGTGTGTTAATTCTATTTATTGATTTGAGTAGAAAATTTTAGTTTAGACATTTTATGTATGTCTATAGAGAGGTTCGTGTATATAAATGTTTAGAGAGAGAAAAAGATATGTATATTTGTGTATATGATAGTATTGATTGATATCTATGCATAGTCATCTCTTAAATTTACTCTAGAGACAGATTCAGTTTGGGTTCATGGACTCCCAGCACAAGAAGGTCAGAAACTTCAGTTCAAAGTTCTTCTGTATTTATTGATCTTGGGCCACAAGATGTCCTTCTGTTTGTCCTTACCACTCTCCTCACTACAGCTTGGCAAACTTTTTTTTTTTTTTTGGTAGAATAAAGTAAGCCTGCTTGGATCTTGTGGCTGCTGCTTTTTCAGTGCTCTTGCCTATGTAATTTTTGACTTTTAAGCACCAGTGGCCTAAGTTTGCTAAGAGATTCTAATAAGATGATTTTCAGCTCCCATATAAAATGATGTTTAAATCATCTTTTCACAAAGTGTGTGGAGAGTCTGACCCTTTAAAGCTTTATACAGCAGTTAGCATGTTTTACAATGCAGTTAGCGTTCTTTACATTGGTTATAGACTCTTTCAGTACCATTAAGTTTTGAACTCTTCCCAGAGCTAGAGCAGTCAGGTTTTGAAGCATGTCATTATAGCATTTCATTGTTTATGGGCCTTTTTCTTACCCTGTCCCCTTTCACAGTAACTTTAAAGAAAGGAAGTCACAGCAGGTTGAAAAATACAAATGTGACTTCCATCATATCCATGTTATACTTTTATACACTTCAGGAGTAAAAAATAACATCAAACTTTAACCACAAGTTCTACTGTAAGAAAAGCCAAAGAATTTCTGTCCTTGGAATATTAGATTCTTCATAGGTTCTTATAACTGCGCACATTAGCACCCAAACTGAGTGCTTTTTTGCAGTAAATTAAAGTCATCAGTATTAAACGCAGGCAGTATCAAAGATAGAAGTAAGTGAGCACAGCATTAATATTTTGTTTGCTCTTGAAAGTGTTGGGTTTGTTTCAGCTGTATACAGTGCTGTGAGCTTTTAAGAGAGAAAGCCAAACCAAAATTGTTTATTTGGAGTGAAGGAGGGCTTTGTTGTTCTTCAGTTCCTGGGAATTTTAATTTTGTATTCCTTGATTCATCTCTAAATTGTGTCTATTGAATAGATGCATTTTATCCATCTAATACAGTTTGACATTCTACTTTATCTGAGCAACAGAATTGTCACTGTGATTTCAGTTTCTAAAATGTAGGGGATCTTTTAGAGATCCCTGCACATCATGAAAAGGCTTAAGACAGATTTATTTTGCCTACATCTAGGTGCTTGAGTTCAAAACATAGTGACCAAAGTTTGTTCTCTAGTCAGTAAAGGAATAAGCACATTTCAAAAGAATAAACTAGACCTCAAGTTGTCTAATCACCCTCTGGAAAAGCCCATTTCTCTGTCTGACTCTGTGTGGAGCTTATGGCAATTATACATCTAACTTGAGTGCCTGACACAGGTACCTAAAATTAGATGAGATGAAACTGTGCCCAAGAGTTTGCACTTAGCTTGATGTTCCTTTCACTACAGTCTGAAGATGAAATTTAGAGCTTCAAAGAGCAGGTGGAAACAAAAGTATGAGAGTTGGCATTAGCTAAAATTTAATCATCTTCTAAGTCAAAGCAAAACTTCACCAAAGATCTTGACACAGATTGCTTTGATATCTAAAGCCTGTATAGAATATGACATGATGTCAGTGCCACCTGAGTAACTTTGTAGATCAGATGTCCTAAAAGTGGATGTTTTATAAATGGTGAAAAGATCAAATGCTGAACATAATGAAAACTAAACAAAAGCTATCTCCCCTGTGATACTGTCTAAGCCTTCAATTTCAAATTGCTTAATAACAGTCTTGGAATATCAGACTTCAACCACAGGAGCAATTTTTTATTCTTGTAGAGAACATAGTTGCTTCAAAACACAGACTAATAGAGAAGTTGGAGGTGCTTAGGCTGTTAGTTTTATATTTGCAGGTTTTAATCCCAAACTGGTTATGTTATCTTAAAAATTTCAAAATGAGATGTTGCTCTTAACAGAATTTTTCTTTTACTATGACATGCAATTTTAGGTGAATTTTGTGATCTTCAAATTGAAACAAATAATTTTATTTTAGATCAAATGGGATTTTTATATTAATTTTTTTAATCTACAGCTTTTCATTTATTTAGTCACAACCTACTAAGGAGGTTGTAAGCTCAAGAATCTTACAAATTAGAGAAGAAAAACATCAGAGAGGAGAAAAACCAGGAAGGGTGACTGGTGTTTTGTATGTCAGGATTACATTCCTCCCCACAGAGGAATTTTCACTGTGGTGTCCCTAGGAAACTGTATGTAGATAGAACATTTTTCTATCAAAACAACAGTTAAAGAGAATAACATTATTTTTGGAAGGAAGTTATTGACCCTCTGCTACCAAATGAAGAAATGGAAGTGATTTTATTCCAAGTCACTGGTGATGTTTTCAGAAGATGAAATCCCCTAATGTTCAGCTTACACCTACAAACATGTAATTAAACATCCTCCTTTTGGGAAACACCACCCCTCTCTCAAAGAGCAGTAAGACCAGCTGTGTGTTCCCATTCTAGTGTCATCAGAATTTAGCAGATGCAGCTTAACTCACAATCTTTTTTGTCTAACAAGAAGATTTGAGCCTGACAAAATGTTTATCAAAGCTCAACTGGGAGATTAGCTACCTTAATCACTTTGGGTGAGACTTCATAATGCACAACCTCATCTAGTGTGAGGTTTGGCTTGAATTCTAGATGAATGACATCTAGAGAATCTAGTGCTGTTGCCTTGCAGTGAAGTTCAGACCTGCCTCATACATTACAAGACTCTGCTACTGGCAGTTGGCAATGCAGACTAATATATTTGAAGGGAAAGCACATGTTCAGCTTGAAACTACCATTACTTGGGTCAGAAAAGTTTCTGTTCAGAAGTGCCTAACCTGTCTTTGTGCTGGGAGCCCCATATTTCATGAGTGACAATACGGAGTTTCTTTTAAATGGTACATGAACCAGAATTTCAGGTAAGTTTTTTTTTCTTTAGCTTGATTTTGCGATGTTCTTCTCAAAAGCATGCCAAAAATTTAGATAGACAGGAAATGTTGTTTTTAGTAACTGTGGCCTGTAAAATTCTTCCATAACACATCTACAGTGGTGAGAGAGAGTTCTGTACTGCAGCTTGTTTTGTGTAAACCTGCATACCAATTATAAACCACTTCACTGCATCTCACTGAAAAAGTCCATTAGAAACAAAAGCAATTTCTTCTGGGTACAGTCCAAAGTATTTGTACTTAATGTTGCTTAGCCTGAACTTTGATGAATAATTTATTTTTATTCTCTTGGGCTTGTTTCCCCTGTAGATGTGTGCATGGTACCTGCTTGCCGATCAATGCATTTTCATACAGTTGTAAATGCCTGCAGGGACATGGGGGAGTCCTCTGTGATGAAGAGGAAATGCTGTTTAACCCCTGCCAATCCGTCAGGTGTAAACATGGCAAATGTAGGCTTTCAGGACTTGGGAAACCATATTGCGAATGCGGCAGCGGATACACGGGGGACAGCTGTGATAAAGGTAAAAAAATTAATGTTGTTGTGGTGGTCTTAGAAAATAGGCTTTTTTAATAAAACATGAACAGCCAAGCACATGAACAGTCAAAAACATGACCAATTTTTTTTTTTTCCACAACACACACATTTGTTGCTTTTTTTTCCTACCATACCAATTTGTCTTGGTGAGACAAAAATCGAACCTTTCCCATGAATTTGTTTACATTTTGAAGATTTTTTCATCAAATGTTTTGCTGTGAAAACATTTCTTTTTTTTTTGCCTTTATTCAGAAACACATTTTTACTATATTTAACTATTACCTTTTACCTGCTGTATCTTTCTGTATTTATTGTTTCTCTACCTTCTGCAACTGAGAAGCCAAATCCAATGATTCTGCTCCTAGTTTTATCACAAACTCTACTTTTGACCTCTCAGCTTCAACTGATTTATCACAGCGAATTATGCAGGTGAGATGGATGAAAACAGGATGACTTTTCCCCCTACCTTTTTCTTTTTCCTTTGTCTATCAAAGCTCTCCCTCTCCCTCTCTTCCCCTTACCCCAGATGGCATTTATTTTGTATTGTACATAGATGTGAATAGAAGAATATGGTTGTAGAACTTTTAACAGATGTCTCATTTTTAGCTGGTTTTATACCTCAGTAATTTATGAAGTTAGCGGAATGTAACTTATATTAAATAAGAGTTTGAATAATATTAAACTCCAGGTCTAATAAATTAAATTGCATGCTCTCTGAAACATTTCCCTATGGTAAACAGAACCAGCTGCAAGCAGTGTAGGAACAGAAGATGTGTATTTTTCTAAAAGAGGAAAAGATTTAAGCTTCCAATTTTCTTGTCATTGTAATAGCTTCATATTTATGGTTTACATATACATAATATAAGCTTTACTGAAAATAGGAGGTAAAGGGAATGAAACCCAGCATTAATCAAATTACATTTGCTAGAACCACTAGTTTCCAATATACAGTCTGAGTCAAACTTTAAAATATCAATCCCAACTGCAAATAGTAACACAGCATCTTCCTTAGCAATGTCAACCGTTCTTTGACCTGTGTCTCAAAATTGTCTCTCTTATTTTAAATGTTGTTTTCTACAGAAATCTCTTGTCGAGGGGAACGAGTCCGAGATTACTACCAAAAGCAGCAAGGGTATGCTGCGTGCCAGACGACCAAGAAGGTATCGAGACTAGAATGTAAAGGCGGGTGCTCAGCCGGGCAGTGCTGTGGGCCACTACGGAGCAAGAGACGGAAATACTCTTTTGAATGCACTGACGGGTCTTCATTTGTGGATGAGGTTGAAAAAGTGGTGAAGTGTGGCTGTACAAATTGTCCCTCCTAAGTGTCCCTGTCACACTTGTCTTTTGAAAATGTTGTATACTTATTGACCGTGTCGGACTAATTAATGCTTCATAGTGGAAATATTTGAAATATATTGTAAAATACAGAACAGACTTATTTTTATTATGAGAATAAAGACTTTTTCTTCATTGAAAAAAAGATTCAAGTGCTTGAACTGAGACTTCTCATACCCAAGAGGAGCTTTGAAGAAAAAAAAAAAGACCTGGTAACATTGCAGCAGAGATGGGAAACTTTAACTGCTTTTAACATGGATTCTTCTTTATAACATGCTGAAGATACATTGACACTATACACATGTGACTTTCAACTTAACAGCTCAGAGATGAAATATTGACCAGAACACGAGGCTTGCTTTTCCACTTCCGTATCAGTCTATTTTATTGTCTTGACAGACCATACCAGTCACTTACCTATGGATGAGGAAGATTTATGAGCAAAAAGAATCAGATTATACAGAAATAACGATTGTTTGAAACACATTTTGTCTTTTGGAATTATTAAGCATCTTGAGAAGATGGGATCCCATTTAATGAATGGGAAATGGGAGATACAAGAATATACTATAATCCTGAAATCTCCTGATGATGTATACTTTTATGTCAGCATGTTAGCAAAAGAAGCATAAAAAAGTGTTTATCTTCCCTTTTCCAGTATTAATTTTTTGTAATATAAATGTTCAGGGGATGATAAAATAGATTATTGATGGATAAATTAGTAATAATATGGATTTCTGTTTCTATGAGTTCTAAACAACTCTATACAGTATTCGGTTTCATTGAGAAATATTTATTGTATCAAAGTACATTGTACTTAACCCTTTTAGGCCATCCCTTTTACTGTTTTTCAATGCTTTAATATATATTAATTTATATTTGTCCCAGTATTTTTGTAATTTTTTTTAAAGGACTTAAAAATCAGGATTTTTTTTGCAATAGAACTAACGTAGCATGTCATCTTGGGGTAAATGTTTTCAGTCTGTTTTTTTTCCTTTCCATTCCCTTTTACTTTTCCTTAGAATCTGACCACTTGGTGTCACTGAATAGAAAGTGGTGACAATTTGCGGTTTCACGTATAGCGGATATTCAGGACACCTTCCAAGAACCTGTAATGTATGACAGAAAATGTCTTTACACTAGATGGCAATTGTAGAGAAGTTAATTTTCCCTATATACAGTACTTACAGAAAATAAGATGGCGTGTAGAAAATGACATTAGAAGATAGATCTTTATAAATTAATATTCCCATGAAGCTCCTTACCTTTTTTATAAAAAAGAAAAAAAGGCTGTGCTGTCAAGAACTGTGACTTTCCCCAAATAATAAAACTACTTTACTGCCCTAATGTTCCCCATGTTAACATGTTGCTGCTAAATTATAATGTAGAATTGGTAATCAATAGTGGGTTGTGTTCTTCTTTCAGTAAAACCCAGGGTACCCTGTAAAAATGCAGATGTTTTTTCAATTTTATTTTATTATTTTTTTTACAAAAAAGTTAGATGTACATGTGTAATGCAGTGTGCTTTGTCATATTTGGACTGATATCAGTAATGCTACTGATGTTTGTAAATTAAACAGATATTTACTTCATTAACAGCTTTTATTTGTATTCTTCTGAGAAGTTTAAATTGTCTAGCAGCCTTTAAATAAACATCTGTTGCAAAGAATATTTGGTAAAAAACAGAATAAAACCCAACGCTAGATCTAGTGTATTCATTGCTGAAAATCTGAAGAACAAATTGGTTTGGGATTATTACACCTAGAGGCAGTGACATCTGAAAATGTCTGTGCATTATGAACTCAGATGAATTTATACCAAGACTAAGGAAAGACTTATAAATAAAGTACACTGCAGGAAAAGGCAAATTGAGTCTATCCTAATACTTTAATGGTTATAAAAATGGCACTTTGACAGTTGCTTTAGCATGTAATTTGATTCTTCAGAGGGATTCATTTTCACTAATCTATGACTAAGTATTTTAAATGTAAGAATTTGGATGGGATGATACTTAACCAGGTTTCTCTTCTGTAATATATTTTTTATAAATAATACCGTGTTTATTTTACTTAGTCTACTTTAGAATTTGTCTAAATATCCAATGAAACAGCCTTTGGTATGAGGCCTTCTTTGCAGCTTCTATGACTGCTAAAAAAATCTGCTGTAAGTAAGGGGTAGCTTTGACAAGAAAGAAGCCATTTTTGCCAAACAGTCCTTGTATAGCATTCTTGGATATGAAAAGATCTCTTGGAGCTCCAAGTCCCTGTACCAAGTATCTGGAGCTGGATTGCTTTCTGTCCTCATATTGACAGAGAAAGAGGAACTTTGCAATGGTATTCAAGTAATACTGGCAGCTACTGGTGATCCTGAGGTCATCAAGAGAGGGATTTTTGTGGTCTCTAGGCAGAACCAAAAAACGCCTTTAGAATAAAAAGAGGAAAAAAAAGAAAGAAAGAAACCCACCCAAACCCCCAAAACCAAACCCAGCTCTGAAGGCAACAGACCTACATCAAGTGGTGATTCAGCTCTCCTTAACCCCCTTTCTCACCACCAAAAGTCCTCAAGCTTCATTGTGCCTGACAAGAGATAACTTCCTTAGTGGGATGTGTCACCCTAATACCTTTCTGATACCTAAATCAAGCTTCTTGTAATACTACTGTAATAGGCTGCCTTGTACCTATATTCCCCAAAAGGGAAATAGGGATCTGAGGGAACTGTAACTTTAGGTATCACTACCACGGTGGAGAATTTAGCTCACTGCAGAACCCTCCAGACACAGGTTTTCATTCAAAAACATAAGTTTTTTTAACACAGATCTTAGGGATTAGGTTTTTCTCCTTGTGTCTGCTACCTTCTCTAGAAATCACTCTCATACAGTCTGCTTTTAATGTATTGAATAAAATCCGTAAAATGCATTGGATCTGAAGGGTAGGACTCAGTATAGCGATCAAGTTCTCACTTCAATTTAGCACTGCATACAATTCAAATTCTTTTTTCATTAGAAACCAACAAAAATGAAACTTGGAGATTCCATCATTTTCTGCCAGTATTCTTAAAAGCTGTAAAAAAGAGAAAGCACATGAACACTGCTTAATTTGTATTGGCTCATGCACAGCTTTTACTGTCATCTCACAGATGACAAAATTGTGAAAGAGCATGAAAAAAGACCATTCTTGAATAAAGCTAACAAAAGTCATTGCTCTTTTGTTGACATAGAAAGTCAATTCAGAACAGCAACTATCACACATGGAACCAGATTCTGCAGTCTCTATTAACATTTCTGGGGCAGATGGATATTTGAGGGATAAAAACACTGTTCTAAGCAAACCAGTGGTAGGCTATGAACAAGCTATGAGAGATACGGTTCATTTTATAAACTCTATTGTAGTAAAAATTTTCTCTTCAGAATACTTTTTATTGCCATGTGGGGATACCATGAGCCTTAGTATCACAAGAATCATTGTAATATGAAGATGCTCTGTGGAGGTGCCACAACCAATATAACACTCATATAATGTTGTTAAGGCATTTGCTTTGAAAGAGGAGCATGCAGAGGTTTTGTAAACGACAAGAAGTCTGGCAGACCTGATAATCCACAGTGTACTTGCAGGGATAGTAGCAAGGCACTAGAGTAAGTGGATTGTCACCACATTAGTTTTGATGAGAGGATGACTAAGATGTGGTGACTAAGGTGATGACTAAAAGATGAGGGAGAGAATGGTATATTTTGGAAAGGAGCTCACTGTTAAGAAGAAAATGCCCAGAAGTTTTGGAAAAGTGTCAAGAGTCTTGGGGGCTGTTTGCATTGAAGCTCTATTTTGGGAGCTTTATCTGTTGCTGCTTGAAACTTATGTATTTAAAAGGAACCTCTTTACAGTTCTGAAAAATACACACTTGATCTTTCTGTCTTGAGTTAACCCTATTATTTGAGGAAAAGTATATCTTTTCAAAGCAATTCAAAATTCAATCTTTTGGTTCCTTTTCTTCTTCTTTAGAAGCAAGTGTTATTCCTGCAGTAGCTCATTAAGCATGCAAGTGTCTGTGCTTCAGCTATCCCACCTTACAGTGGAGAGCCTGGCACATAATTTCAGTTCCCGTAAAGTGCAGTTCACCAGCTGAGCCATTCAAGATTCTTGGCTTTTAGAAGAAATATCTATAGACAGAGCTGGTATCTCCAATCTATTTAAGATTCCTGGAGTGGAAATCAGAAAATCATTGGTGGTTGTGACTATGTAGGGGCTGTCAGGAGTACAGTAAAACTGAAGTGTTTGCCTGCATGCCTGCAGAGCCTGGCTCATCCTGGAGAGCCTGATCTTTCACTATGTTCTTTATGTATTGTGTTCCTGGGAGAGTGGGAAGTTGTGCTCATCCGAGTAGAGGGATTTTGTGTCCTTTTCCAAATAAATTGTCTAGGCTGGAAATCATAGGCCTCTTTGGCCCTCAGCCAGGCTAAACTGTGTATGTATACCTTAACATCGACCATCATGTTGGACACCAACAGATCCTGATGTTAAAAAAAAAGTGAATAAATCTTGCTCTCAGTTTAATAAAACACAGATGGGAAAAGCAAACCAAACAGAGAGTTAACAGCTCTATTCACTAGTCTCCTGGGCTCCATGTGATTAAATCAGAGATGGAGGGTATGTTCCTGCTGCTGCTGTTCTGGCCAGTGTCCGTAGGGGTGATGGCCAGCAAAGGAAAAGTACTCTTTCAGAGCTGCATGTCATTTGTCAAGCTGAGAAAAAACAGTCATCTCACTGAACAGCAAGACCTCTGGCTATCCACAGTCCCAGCAAATACGCTCCAGCTCTACATCATGACACCCATGCTGCAGGAATTTTGCTCAGCCATGGGAACAGACTTTAAAACTGCCTCCCAGATCCACAACTTTATTTCAGAATGTTGATCTTAGTAATGCTTTCTGGTCTTTACAACTCCATCCTTTTATTTCATTCCAGATTAGAGGTAAACTCCTTTAGTTCTACGCATCGAGCCTCAGTACTCTCAATCACTGTCCTATACTACATATAGGAAATTAAGATTTTTTTTTTTTGTTCCTTTTTAGGTATTCATTAACATTTATAGAGGGATCAGAAGGCCTGCCTTAAAGAATAAGGTTATACATCCAGCTACAGAGAGAAAACATTTTCATATAATGAAGTATNATAATAATTATTAATTATATAATAATTATATAATTATATATATTCCTTTATACTTCAGAAAATGTTAAATTAGCTCCTGTGGAACAGTCTGATATCCATAGATTGATATAAACTTATTTTATGGATTTGTAGACTTAGACCGGGGGAATTGTTAGCTGGTTTTGTCTGCTACTACTTTTTTTTTAAATTCCTTTTAGGATACTCTGCATATCACAAGAGACAAGTAAAGATAGGATTAATGTGCCTGGGTTGCTTACTCTGTCATTAAAGTTCCTTAAAATTATCCAGTAGCCTTTCTTCAGCACATTTTTCTTCTTTCTCTTAGTTTTTCACATTCTAGGCTTCAATCTGTTGTTTCTATGAAACTTTTTCCACTTTGTTTAATTTCCAGAACAGATTTAATGCTTCGAGGGAGAGGGGAAGGATACCATTTTTTTCCTGCAGCTGTGCCTAAAATCTCTCACGGAACATCTTTAGAAGTATGTTTTCTTTCAAAGTCCTCTGAGAATAGGTTAACTTGAGCTGGTTTTACTGCAAATTTGGGGTTTTTTTTCTTTTGCATCTGATTAGCTTTATTTACTTAATCACATTTATGTGTTTCTGCTATGGTAACAGCAATAAGAAGAGTACCTTCTGACGTGTGCTTTAGAAGTTGCTTGCTGTTTTGAAATAGCAAGTTTAGAGAGGCTGAGGTTTTGCCTGTTCTCTCTCCTCTTTTTTCTTTCTTTGTTTCGTTTTTCATTATATCTCATTCCCTAACAGTTCACCCATTTTTGTATAGTTTTATGTTTGTTTTGTAGAGAAAAGGTAAGAACATAAGACAGTGTCAGCAGTAAATAAAACTGACCACAGAAGACACATAGACCTACACAGAATATCCACAGCAAGATCGTGTGGCGCAGCACATACTCCTCTGCAGAAAAAGATTCACTATTACCGTAACTAAAACAAACAAACAAAGGAACAAAAAAACCCTAATGAGAAACTTCGAAAAGCAGCTTAAATGTGGAAAACAAAAAGTTTAAGTCCCAATTGATGAAAACAGTGCTCATCATCCATTATCACAAACCACAGACCAGCCTTTGGCATTCACGCTTTCTCTCCTGCTCCAGGCACTCCAGAGACTACTTGCTTCCCTCCTTTCCCACCCACCCGACTCCAGACCTGACTGTGCCTGTCATTCCCACAGCCTTCCCAGATGACACTTCTTCCTTCCCATTTGCAGAAAGTCACATCAATCACCTTCCTGCATTTGCCTTCCCTAAGATAACTTGAGGCATCGAGTCAGGGCAAAACACCATGCTGGTGATGGAAAGAACACTGTCCAGCTAATTAACATTTGAGCATTTAAAAATCAAGTATTATTTATTATAAACTGTTACAGCAAAGTGCTAGTGCTAATCAGTGGGAATTGTGGCTGTCAAAACATTTAATAAAATTCCCAGTCTGTGTGTGACATGGAGAGCGATGCTTCTTCGTTTTCATTCTGAAAAGCAAGTGTAACCGGGTTAATTGAAAGGAAAGGTAAAGAGACCAAGCACTCACTGAAAATCTGCTCAGCAGTCACATGCAAATACTACAAACAGAAAATAGGCCCCGATTTGTCTGTTTTGTTTGGGTTTCTTACTAAGACAACAAAGAATAAGCAATCAAATAGGTAAGGCATGCATGCCTGGGAAATATGAATCCTGAAAAGGAACCAGCTCTGTCTATATCAAAATGCTAGGCAGTGAATACACAGGGGAATTAACTGCTGCAATTGCTTGTGGGTAACAAATACAAACATGTATTTTCAAACTATTGTAGAAAGGACACTTACACCCCAGAAAGTAGTAATCAGCTACACAAGTCATCCTACTTCATGCTGACATGAAAGGACTGTTTGGGAATATGTTCTTTTAGCAGAAGTGATCACAGTTCATTTGAATTTCATATGGTAATTAACAGGCTTGTAAAATGCAGAAAAACAACAGTATTAGACCAAACAGAAGAAAATATTAAAGATTTAAGACATCTAGGGCCAGATTCACTGTAGGCTCAAGCTGCTTCGTGCTGTTTCAGTGATGCAAAGCAGCTGTAAACCCAACTTAGCTGGCCTGGAGCCACTACAACTCCTATCTGCTAAAAAAAGGAGTTTTCAGTGCACCAAACCTAGTTTTGGAACTGTGGTCTGTCCTGCAGCCTATTGGCTAAAGGAGCCATCACTTGTGTTACTTAGGGAAAACCTTTGTGCCTCACTCATTCAGCTCTGCCCCGCTTCCCCATTTTAGCAATCCTGAGAATCTGTGGGAAAAGAGCTTGCTTTTCAGTGCTGCTCTCCAAACTCCAGGGGAATGAAGAGAACTGGCAATTCCTCTTCAGGAACAGCAATCAAAAATGAAAGACAGGAGGTCTGTAACCAAAAAAATAAAATTGAGTACTATTGCAGTAAAACTGCTTCTAGTGAAGTCATTTCTTGAAGTAATTTCTTTAATACTCACTCTTAAAGACTCACTTAATTGTGGCTCCATAAGAAAGCATTATGGAAAACAGATTCTTCTTGTAAAATCTTTAGTGAGTGTGTACATATATACACAGATATATAAGGGTAGAAAGTGCATACTTTTTTGTGTTTGTTTTTCAGGATATGAACTTATTCAGGCTTTTTGGTTCCCCTGAGCAGCTCTGAACAACAGCAGGTATGATTAAGAATTCAAGGTAGCTGGCAGCAAGGAAGTTTGACCTAATCTATCTCGACTTTGCACTCTATGCGTTTAAATGCAGCATGTCTGTGTGGAACACTGTAGTTCACTGGGGTTCAGCATATCTAATTTAGTCACATGCATGCACTGAAATAGCTGTGTGCACATGGAGATCACTTTTTTTTTCCTGTTTTTAGCTAAATTAGAGGATCAAAGCCATGTAAAACCTTTTGTAATGAAACTTGAAGCCACATGTAATGAAACCAGATAGTTTTTCCTTTCTGATCTAAAGTCTTTCCTGTTTGCAGGCATTACTATAAACCTACATCTTGGTCCAGTCTGTAACTTGGTCCAGCTTGGATTAGCTTTGCAAACAGTTTGATGAATCTGGGATGATTTATAGCTGGAGGTAGAAAGAAAACAAGCAAAGAATTTAAAGTTTGGCCTACTTTAGGCTCAAAATCAAGTGTAACTTCCTACTGACTCCTTTTGGATTTTTGTGTCTTTCCAAGTCCAAAAAGGAAAGCACCCCACTGAATCCTGAATCCAGCATGAAAAAGACACTGCAGTGGTAAATGTAAAAGTGAGCTTCACAAATATCCTTCCCTTTTCTGGGAAATTTCCATTTAGACTCAAATGAGGGATTTGTGCAGAGGGAGATTGAGGAAAACATTTCCTCCTTAGTAGGAAGAGCTGAATGTACTCTTCTTTGTTCAGAAGACAAGAAGTACATCTATCAAAGAGCACTTTGTCCATGCTATCCACAAACTTGTTCATTCTCTTTTAATTCAGCTTTAAAGGAAGATGACAAACATCAGCAGGGAGCTGTTTAGCTAAGGGAAGTGTAACATTCAGAAAAATCAATACAGATTTGCAAAGAGAGTGTGGCTTAAACTTAGCAATGAAAAGAATGTGAGTTATAGAAGCTCTAAGGGTTCCTATTTCCCATCTACTTCTAACTCTAGTGAGTTTAAATTCAAGATATGTCTTGAGAGAATAAGGTGATGTCTGTGAAGAATATCCTACACCTTTATTTCACAACATGGATTCTTTCAAAAATGCTTCGTTGCTGGGCTGTATTTTTCTTCAGAAATTGTGCTGGCTCTTGGTATTTCTGCCTGCTACCACTGCACCTGCACCAGGTGACATTCTTATCTGGGCCAGGCCATCTTTGCTTTCGGCATCAGCAAGCAGAAGGGGAACAAACCAGTCCCACAAGAAACAGCTGTGCAAAATATGCCTTAAGCAAAATCTGAATGAGCAGATGCTTTGCTCCTTTGGACTGGTGTGGGTAACACTCTCCCACTTAAGGGAGCAGCTCAAACGAAGAGCTGATTGAAGCTGTTTGTGTATACCAGTATTTGGCCAGAAGGAATGGAGTATATATTTTGACACACCTTCATTCCCATATAACTGGAAAATAATAGTATAAACAATCAAAAATCTTTAAAAACATAATACTGAAGATATCTCTGATTCTTGATAAAAAAGCATTTTGTGCATACAAATAGGATCACAGAAGTGTGGCCCTACACAAGCCTAAACCCACAACTCTTTCCATTATCAAAATTTTACTCCTGAGCTAAGAGGTTTTCAATCTGTATCACATTATAATACATTCAACATTTAAAATATATTTCTTATTTAAAAGTATCCTAAGCAAGAGATCAGTGCTTATGTTACAATAGGTCATGTTTCCTACTATTATCAATAGTGGGCACTTTAAAGGACAGATGGACACTCGAGGCTCAGCAACATTGCTGTGAAATCTATCCACACCTTGTGTGAGGTCAATCATGCACAAATCCATTTAACCACTCTTTAAAATACACATGAATCCTTTAATTCATTCTAGATCAAAATGCTGGTTTTCATCCTTTTGAGGCATGAAAATGTATATAATGGATTCGGAAAAGTTCCACATAATTATCCTGGCTGGATGTGAAGTTTTCTTCAATCTTTGATCTATAATGTAGTAATGTGTCAGCTCAACCAAAGTAGTTTTATGTGCAGGAAATAAGACAAGCTGAGTAGCTTCATGGTTAATTGATTAAAAGGTTCTAAAGAAGGTGCAAGATCAAAGAGTAACTTAATGGTTTTATGTTACTCTAGAGAACTGTTGGTCCACTTGTCTGACAAGACTGACCTTGGGCAATGAAGTAACAGGCAATTAAAAATAAAATTGCAAAACTAAAACACAGATCATATTTATCTAGTTCAGCATCCTTATTTCCTTTAGCAAGTAATAGGTGGCACACCCCAGTGCTCTTAAGACAGCTTCATTTTGTTAGGCTTTTATGCTATGTGATCTAAATATTGAGTACACAACAACAACAGAAAAAAAACACCACAAAACAAACAAACAAACAAACTGAAAAAAAACCACAGAAACTCTAAATTACAGGATGCCATATCATTGGTTAAAAATCCATGAAAGCAAACAAATGTCAAACTATAGCTGAAGGAATTCCTTGTAGAGTCCTTGGTCTGTGGAATCACTGAGCTCCCTCAGTGTCTTCACTGGCACTGGGAACTGATGACACCTCGTAGCTTACAAGATTGGCTCGTCTTGAGAAGTATATTAGGAATTGGGAGCTGCTCTGAAGTAATATAACTGCTTGAAATACAGCAGATTAAAAAAATAAATAAATAATGCATTGACTCTTAAAGAAGAATTTAAGAAGGCCGTTCTCTAAATGACACTTTAAACCACTATACTTTCTGGTTAGCCTGTCATCCCTAGGCTATTCAAAACTCTCATGAGCACAGTTTGGTTTATGTCTCCTGAATATGAGCATTATACTTACATTGAGGTAAAAGAGAAATACTAAGAATATCAGGGAAATGATGGCAAGAACTGCACACAAAAACTTTTCCACAAGCTGCACCATGAGCAGAATCCAAATTTTTCTGAGTGCTGATACTGTGTGGTATTTTCTAGCCACGACCGGATAATATTCTGCTTTACTTGAACAACTAGGACAACCAGTTAAGGCACCAACACTAATAAGACTGGAGTGAGGCTCAGTCTGGCACTCTGTTCTACCAATAATTCAGTCTCCAGCGCTTGGGCTTCCGGAAAATAGTAGTGCTTACAAGTCAGATGCAGCCTCCCTTTCATGCAGAGATGGCTTCATAAGTCAAAGGCACAGTTACACTAAAAAAAAATCACATTTTTCCTGTTCTGTATTAATCTTGTTCTCATCAAAACCAAGGTACTCTTATATGTTTTTCCATGTATTTTTTAATGTTTCTGTAGATACTCTTGTCCTTCCCCAGCAAATTCTCTCTTCATTACTGTGAAGCAAGGCCCCTTCCTCAGGCAGTGCTGCCACTGTTTCCACCTTAGCAGAAAAAGAGAACTCTTTCTCTAGGTATTTATCTCCCCTTCAATATCATCAGGAGACCTTGGCCATGTGACAAGAGGTATCACAAGATGCCCATCACTTGGAGCAAAAATATGAAGGCATCATTCTGAAGACAACTTCCCTTGAAGGAAAACTATTCTGTTAAGAGGCACCTAGGAAAGGACTTGGATAGTCTGAACTATTGGAAAGAGAGATAGTCACAGGAAATGTCACAAGACACAGCAACCTGGGGAGACTTCTCTCATCTCTGGATTATAAATTAATTAACACATCTGACCAGTGTGTTAATGACACCATACTATGCTCTACCATTAATGTCTTCTATTTACAGAACATGACTTTCAGGTCAAGGATGTAGAAGTTCCCTGTTGTTCTATTTACTTAAAACAAACAAACCAACTCCTACTACTCCTGCTGGCCTGCTTCACTTCACAAAGAAGAATATCCCACTTGAGCTGACCAGCTGACAGCTCTGCTAAGTGCCTGATAAGCTGCCTGTCCTGGGTCACCACTGAGTGGGAACTTCTGAGCTGTGTAATGGGATTAGCTTTCCCACACCATTCCCAGAGAGCCCATTGTCAAAGGAGGAATAGTTTTATTCATGGCAACAAGTCAAACACAAACCCTTGGCAAGTCAAAATAAGAAAAAATAAACAAACAAATGGAGCTTTGGCAGAATCTGGGATTTGCCCTATTAGAAATTTCTTTGTAAACTGATGAAGAAGTTGACTGATCTGGAATGGGCCACTACATTTACAATAGAGCTAAAGAGTTACTTATTAAAGACTCCTCTTTTGTTTTGATAAAAGATCTTTCATTTTCTCAAAGCCCTTTCCTTCACAAAGATTCTAAGAAAAACAATCCCAACCCAGCAACACATCTTTGGGATGAGGGGGAAAAATTCTAACTGCTCAACTTTCTGCAGAGGAGTCTTGAATTAGTCATTTTGTAGTTTTGCAAGTATAAAAGGCAGGGAATTGTGATTTAAGGATATAATAATTTTCAATGCACAAATTCCCTTTATTGGAGTATAAATGGTGCCTTGAGGGCACATAACAGCACTGAATTGGGCCTGGCAGAATCAGTTTTATTGTATTCTACTGTGCAGAAACAATTCCTTCAGTAAAATTGTCACATGACATTTTTCAGCCTGCTCAAGTTCAGTCTTGTTATTGTAAATTACTTTGTAGTTGAGGGGTATATCCAAACATCTGTGCTTAATACTGTCTTGAACCTTTTCTTTTATAATCTAAAACTGTTCTCTTTTTGTTTTGCTCTATCCACTTTTGTGGCTCATATTTCCAGTATGAGCACTTTTCACAATTCTTTTCTAAATCTCAATTTCATTCTCCAAATGATTCTGCTACCATTGGGAATGATACTTCCTATTTTGTTTTTCCAAATCTTTGGTGGACCTGATGGGTTTCCAATGTCTTGTTACCAACAGATTGTCACTGAGGATTTGATTGTCACCTCTGCTTTTTGGTGCTTCTATTTTTCAGAGTGCCCCATATATAGTTAAAATGCCTGTACACATGCAGTTGGACCTTCGGCCTCTTCAGCATGGTGAACCTCTCACAGTTTTGTTAGAGATTATGGTATCTTCACGTATCACCCTTTTTTTTGTCTATGCACCAACCAAGCACCTGGGGAAACAGAGAATCATGCAGAGTCTTACAAACTTCACAAACTGAGAGGCTGGGTGAACATTGCTGGGACAGAGGTACCACTGTAGGGACTAACACAAAGGTTATGCTGTGAAGACATATCAGCTCAGCTGGAACTAATTTGGGAAACCCTCATCACTTCCTAGGGTGATTTTAAGTCTGAAATATCTCAGGGTCTTGCAAAAATAAGAATTTTCTCTTATTAAAATAACTATTGAACTTTCAGAATGCAGAGGAGATTTCTTGTACCTACAGCCTGCACACCAGGAACTGAAGAAATAACGGTGCTGAACTGCAGTTAATAAGCCCAGTCAGACCTTGATGAGAGCTAATGAACTCCTACAGCTCCTCGCTGACTGTGTGGCACCATGCAGCTTTCTTGCCATCCTTTTTCTCATCATTTCAGGTCCAGGGGTGAGGTGTTGGGTGGTTGCTGGCATGAGTCCATAGGCCTTATTAACACCAGAGCTCCTGCTCAGGGCAGTGCAGGCACACAGTGCCTCTGGACCCATGTTGGCTCTGGAAGCACTGTGACATTTGTACTTGCTCTATACCCAATTTCACAGGCTCCCGGGCACAGCTGATGCTCAAAACTCAGCTCCCGGGGTTTGCTCTACTTAGTGGTCAGGGAGCAGCTGTAAGAGACTTAAAGGTCATAATTGTCTCAAATACTGTTAAGATCACCAAAGGACTTTGCCCACTATGGCAAACCGCATAAAGAAGCAACTGCTCATCTGTGACCACCAAACACACCCCACTCTGAATATGTCTCTGTGAGTTCCTGGATTTTTGGGCAGTAAGTAAGCCACCTGACTAGAACTTGAGAGGAGATACAGGTGGTACTATTGTCTGATTATCTCAGACTAGGAAGAGGTAGGGGAAGCACTAACTAGGAAGAGCTGGGGGAGCACTGATAATGAACACAAAGAATCCACAAGGAAAGCCAACTCAGCAACTGTGTTGAAATCAGCTCTGACTGAGTCCAGCAGGGAGAGGCCTTGGCCCACTGACTGAAGAGAAAGGCTGAGCATGGGACTAATTAGCATTGAAAGCAAGGGAATCATTTAACCAATAGAATAAGAGAACTGTGTACCCAATGAGCATTGATGCCTATGTTTTCTAAAATGTATAAATTGTGAGAAGTTTTGAGTAATCTCAGGATCTCTACCAGTAGGAAGACTGGAAGAAGAGAACCAATGGGGTGCTGTCTGGATGTATGGGTAGTGATATCTTTTTACTTAATATGTCTGTCACTCTCATCCTCCCCCTTTTTCTATTTCTTTCTATCTTCCCTACCTTACATTTACTGTTAGATAAAACCCATATTATTGACTTCAGCATATGGTGTAGTTTGCACCTTAATTCAGGCAGAGGCATCTCTCTAATAATTGTAATAATCAGATCTAAGCAGCAGCACTCCCGAAAATTGTATTTGTACCTGTAAAACTGAAGGAAATAATAATATAAATAGATTTTAAAAAGCACACACAGAAAAACTAGAATACCTAGATATGTTTGGGTCTAACTATCAGATTCAGCTAAAGAGATTTTATTCTTAGCAATAAAATATCTGGTGCTTGTTTGTTGAAACAGTGGACTAATCTTTTTGATTTTCCTTTTGACAAGGTCTGGTGTCTGAGAGTACTAAGAAATAAAATGTGACTGGCTGACATGTGAAATGTTGTAAGTAAAAGACCAGTTAAACAACAAAAGCTAAAGAGCAGGTTTAAATGGTCATTGCCTCTTCAATTTAAGGACAAACTATTAAATAAATTCCTAACTACTACTGTCACTATCTAAAGCCATAACATTAAAATAATTGAGTGCAAAATCACACTTTAGTGAAGAAGGATGGTGTAAATAATATCATTATTTATCTTGAGTAAAAGAAAAAATGTAAATTCTGAATAACCACTCATGCAGGACTCATTGCCCCGATGGATAATTAGTATTTGGCAAAAATCACAAAGCATTAAACTATTTATTCAAACTAGAATGTATCTAATCAGAATAAACAAAAATAACCAACCAAACAAAAAAACTCATGACCTAACCTTCTCCCATAACTCCCTGCTTTTCTCCACTACTTGGGGAATGCACACAGTATTTGTCCTAACAGATACAGTCTTTCTGTGACTGTGCGAGGACACCAGTGTATTTACCACTCTTCATCCCACATGGATTATTGTGCATTCCACATTAATAACACCTCTATTTGCTGAAGTCATCTTTAGAACACTGTACGAGTTTGCAAGATTTAATTCCACACTAGAAGTGGTCATGGGATCATTTTAGAACTGCATTCATGGTATATATGCTAAATAAAATAGATGGATGTACAGCATGGAATAATACTGCAGGACTAAATCTGCATTGCTCTCAAGAATATGATATACAAATATATTCAGTAGGGCACTGCACTCCCTAGATTGGGCTGGTAATGAAAATGGTGCTATTTCAGTTTTGTGGATGGAAATCTACACAACCAGTGGCTGATGAAAGAGTGTGAAAGGTGGGGCTAGAACAGAGAACAGACTAAAGTGGCCTGTTCAAAACTTGCATCTATTTTCAGAGTAGCAAAAGAAGTACATAAGCAAAGGAAATAGCAAATGAAGGAGGATAACAGGAGAAAACACTGTGGGGTCTTCTGTGTGCAGTAAAATTTCATATATAGTGTGAACCATTTGACAATTTTAGAGCACACTCTGGCCCACTGCAGACTGAAGTGCTTCACATTACTGATTAGAAAAACTGCCACAATTTAAACTAATTACAATTTTACAGAATGTCTAGGAAAGTGAAAACCTAAAGAAGTTTGGGACTTAAGGAACAAAGAGAGGGTATTGAGATTCTGAGAAGTGACACCATATTTTTCATTATCCAGTCAAAACCCCCAAAATATGTGGGATGACATAAACTTCTGCTGCTCATGATGCAACCTTGAAAAAGCCTGAGCAGAAGAACTATTTGACAAGAAATAAAATTAGCAGACAGCAAATATTCAACCAACATAAAAAGGTGAGGGTGAGCTGCAAGACTCCTTGTCACAGGGTACTGTGAATACTAATAGTCTCCTGAGATTCAACAGGAAAATTCCCCATGAGAGAAATCCATTGAAAACTACTGAATATGCAGCAGTCATCCCTGGCTCAGGATGTTACTGAATGGCAAAAGGCTGAAAGCTGGGAGGATACTCATGGGAAGTGTTATGTACAGTTGCCTCTAGAGGTTCATGTAGTCTTCCCTGGGCACCCTCTTCAGCTCTCTCAGATTGGGCACTCAGTGACAGACACCATGATGCATTAATCTTTGATCTCCCCAGTGTTCAATTCAACAAAAGACTTGATTCACTTAGACAGAATATACAATACTTTTAAAATTATATTTTTGTGAGATGGCAAGTATGAAGTATTTAAATACACGGTTCTCTTGTGAACTGAATTACCTTTCAGACTTGAAGCTGATAGCAAATGTTGTACTGACCACTTGTGTGTACCTTGTCTCATGGCAAATAACTGACCTGGCAGGCTCTTGGGAAGTTTCCTCTTTGCCTCCCATACTGTGTCTCTGTTAGTGTTTATCCTGCAGAATCTACCAACTTTCCAGGCTCTTGCATTCTTAGCCTTTCTGACAACACCACTACTTTCTTCAACCCACTCTTGAGATTAGTTTCACATCCACAGGGACATCAGCTTGAGATTCTCCAGTCAACCCACACAGGGTGCACTACCTATGCTGGCATCCAGCAACATCAGTGCAGTCTGCAGTTGAACAGTGCAGTGAGGTACTCAGTCCCCACACTTATCCTTCCCAACCTTTCCTTTGCCTTCCTCAAAAATACACATGCTCATGTTCTACTATTTCAAATACAGACTACAGAAGTGTACTGTGTTGAGGAATATAGCAAAAGCTTCTCTCCCCTCTGCCTCCCTTTTCCTCTAGTTAATTATGTAGTTTCTCCTCCAAATCTTTTCCATCCTCTAGTTTCTCTTTCCCAGTCTCTTCTCATATCAAAAAGTAGAACTGTGGAAAAGCAAAATGATGTCTGAATTAGAGGAACTACAACCCATGAACAGGCAAAATCTAAAAGTCATGAGTTTGAAGACATTCCTGTGTTCTGCTTGCAGCTCACCGCCAATATCCTCATTTTTAATCCCCCCCGCCCCTGCTTCTACACTCACTGCATTCTTCCTCACTGCTTGCACTTGCAACTCCAGCGTACTGTCCCTTCTCCTCCTCCACCTCCCAACAGCTTTCCTGAAAAGATCTTATTTTTGTTCTTTCTTTCCTTCTTTTTTCCTGTTTATTTGTTTTACAAAGAGGTATCAATTCATCCTCCTCCAAAATCCAGTAGCAGAGGAAGAGACAACAGGGCAGCCTTCCTCCCCCACTTGCTATTCCTGTGTGGGCAGGGACAGAGGGGCTGTTGCTGAACCACTTTCTGAGAAGAGAAAATACAAAAACTATTGCTACCATCACCACTACCTTTGATTCTATCTTTATTATTTAGTCATGACTGTTACCACAACTCATCACCATCACTACGGCCAGTACTTCTAGGCTGTTACTAGTTCTCAGACACCAACTTGAATTGAGTCTTATGAACCTTAAGCCTATCTTTCAAACCTTCTCTGTGTCTTAAACAAAGATATTTTTCCTACCATGCCTGAACTTGTTATCTCAAGTGCCAGCTGTGCTTGCTGTGTGGGAGACATTAAATGCTTTTGTGATGCAGTACTTCCAAGCTGTGTGCGCCTCAGAGCACAGCCTCATGCCGGTGCTGCAGCTCTCCCTTATGTCTGATCCAGCAAAGGGAACCTCACGGACTCAGGCAAAAGCTGAAAGGTCTGTTAACGTTATGAAAGACGATGTTGCACGTAGCTACAGTTTCTGCAGAGATACATTTAGTTAGCCAGAGCAATTAGACCTCTGCCCCAGCCTGTTCTCTGCAGACCAAGTAGTAACAAAACCATAGATTTATTCCTAGTGCTGGGAAGAAAAAAAAAAAGGAAAGAAAAAAAAAGAGTAAAAATACTCTCATGATTCCTTGTGAATTTGTGGAGGACTTTTTTGTATTTATTATTATTTGCATTATTCTGTGAAGGGCTATAAAGTCCAGTAAACTTGCTCTTATTCAATACTTTATATACCACTACTGTGGTATATGTGATCTGTGCCCTGGAGTGGGATAAAACTGGTAAAAAAGTTCCCATCAAAAACCACAATTTCTTTGACAAGTGAACTATAAAATACTTCCATTTTCATTTAACAAACTCTTCTATTTTGCCACCTTTGATATTTGAAGTAACAGAAAACTATGATTTTTCCCTTGTTTCTTCCCCTGAACCGAGGGTGCAGAATGCAGGGCAGCAGCTATCTGGGAGGAAGCAGAGAAGTGAGAAGGAAAGAGAGGGATTCATTGCCACCGAGTGGGAAAACACAAAACTGCAGCGTGTGCCTTTCAACTGGTTGGTTTTTTCTCTATGCAACCCTGATGGGGAAAACATGTCAGTCAGCTCTTATAGCAGCACCCTGACAATTAGCTGCAAGTTTTCAACTTTGTTTAATTATTTCTCTCAGCAGAATTTAAATTATATGCCTTAGGAATTTAGTAGGGAGGGGTTTTTTTTTCAAATAATTGTAGAAAAATCATCTGGTGAGTACAGTTAGAGCTTGTTCATGTGTGTCTTGCATTTAAAGAATATTATCCAATAAAAACATTTTTTTATTTTTCTTAAAATCAAATTCCAAGTTCACAAAAATCACCAGGAAGAGAATAATGCCATTCTCTGCAGGGTGAAGAGAAAGGCTGCACTACTCTTTTTTTTATTTGCATGGGGTGGCACATATCATATTTGATAAAACTACCTGCAATATAAAATAGTGGTGAACATTTCTCAATGTACCCAAAGTTGTGATAAAATAGTAATATTTTAATATTCTGTCCATTTTTAAAAAGTAGATTCTGATTGATAGAGGACATGTTGTTTCTAGTTCTTTCACTTTTTTCTCTGACACTGGGTACCACTTCAGGATTCCTATGCTCAAATTCCCACATTCTATTTCTACTTACAAGTGCCTGCACCCGTTTAGTGAAAAAAATAGTTAATAAAAGTTTGGGAAAATGCAGAATATCATTGCTATGCCCCAAAGCAATTGAGAATAATACTCGGATATATCACCATGTGTTTGTCAGGTTTGAGAGGCAGGAGAGCCTGGGTTCAAGTCTGTACTACAAATCAGGCAAAAGCAGATTTTCCATAACTCAGTGAGCTTTCTAGCACCGCTTTCAAATCCATTTGTTAGCTTTGAAAACTTTAAGCATTGTGAATTTCAGAGAAGAATTCACAAATATATATCCAGTTCCCCCTTTTCTTTCCCCAACTGCTTGTCACCTACTTTTCTCTGAAACCAAAACTTTCTCCTTAACATTTTCCATGAGTTAGTGGTGGCCATCACCAGGTCATCTTTGGTATTTTCTGTAAATCTTCTTAGGTGTTTAACAAAGGAAATGCTCTGATTAAGACTCCTGAAACAAACTAGGAATGAAGATTTTTGTGAACAGCATGGAGGCAGGAAATCAATTATCATAAAACTCAAACTTACGTCCAGTGACTCAAAGAAATGGAGGCTTCTAACTCTTTCTTTTTGACTATACTAGTGGGAATGGATCTCTCTCCATAAACAAGCAAAGTACTTTTACAGAAGTAGCTGTGATTTTGCCACCATCTGGGTGATGGAATGGGATTAATTGTCCTTCCTGAGCAACTGGCATCACCAGAATAAAGAGGAAATTCAAACTGCCATTATTGATGGCAATATGAAAAGTTAGAACAATCGGAAAAAATCCAAATCCTGACGTGTCTCATTTTGATCCTAATTTCATTTTTTAAGGTAGTACAGTTCATTGAAGGGTGGGTATAACTGGTCTATTTTGACTCCTAGTAGTACTAGCTATCTACAGGAGACAGGAACATCGGTTCTGTATGGCCATGGGTAAAAGATGAATACAAGTATAACTGAATCATTGCAGAGCTGCTTTAAACACTTCATTAAGTAAAGAATATGGAGCAATGATTAGTTAGCATCTTTGTATCTATACAGGCACAAATTTCCTGACTCACTCAGGTACTCATGTACATGGAAAGACCTGAATTTCCTAATAATTTCAGATCAGCAGGATATCATTGAGAGCAATCAAAAAGCCTGGTGTGGAATTCAACTTGTCCATGCAAGTACTTGATTTTGCTCAGCCTTGCATCTTCACTCAAGAATCATACCCAAAGCACCGTGTCTGCACACTCCCAGTACTCTGTGTATTGTGTGCTCCATGATACCCATTAGGAGTCTCATTAAGTTTGTAAATTTGGTGGTGATACCTGTATGGATTTTTGTTACTCTGAAGCATCAAAACCTGAAAGTTCCTGTGGGTCAGTCTGTTTCCTGGGACCTTGCCTAAGTTTTACATGGAACTTTGATCTGCTAATCCAAAGTCCTTACAGCAATTTAGCACTTAATAATAGGCAATCAAGTAATTTCTGGTGTATTACAGAAAAAAAATAAGCAATCCAGTAGAGTCTATGGGCTGCTATCCAGAATTGTTCAACTGAAGTGACGCTGTTTCACACCAATTTTCACTGAAGATAAAAGGGCATATTCACAGGTCCATCAACTTCTGACAGGCACTGAACTAATCATCTGATGCAGTGCTTGTCAATGAAAGCGCCTGGAGCATTTAATCTTTGCAGACAAACCTGAAAACTACAATTAGGTGTCTACAATCTGTTCTGTAGTTCACATTTATTGCCAAACACTGTAAAATAACACTTTTTCTATAGAGTACCATTTATAAAGCACACAGAGTGTTTAAGTCAGGATAAAAGCTTTGTGGAATGATATTTTAAGACTATCTAAGTAACATATTCTTAGAATTCATTTTTAAACTTGCACTTTTTGAGAGACCAGTGAGCATTTCTAACTTTTCAGAGTTTCTGGAGAAATGAAAGAAATTACCATATATGTTGAGCAAACATATTGTTGAACAAAATATGTTTTGTTCTTTTACTGTTCTTACTAGGTTGCAAGTTGTCAGCCCCCAGCTGTGGTTAAAATTGCATGTCATTTATAAACTTCTAAAATAATCTCAAATGAAAATATATGTTTGTGTATTATTAAATAAATATTTAAGACTATAGTAAGATGCAAGATGAATCAATTTTTAAGTCTCTTGTTAATCTCTTTCTTGTATTTAGAAAAATATACCAAACAAATCAGCATAAAACACTTTTTGTCTAACAGAAAAGCTGCTACAAATAGAGAGGGAAATGCTGACAATGTAAATTAATTAAATGATGACAAAAAGTATCATCTCCCTTCCTGCCACATTCAAAAGCCTGCACTTGTCAAGAAATATTCTCCCCATAATTTCTCAACTGGCTCTGACAACATGCCAAGTCTAAACCATGCCAAATGAATTAGCTTAACAAAGGTATAAATATGCTCAGACAAAAAGATCTAGCACATGACTGGCTTATGTGATGTTCTTTCAATTAGCCATATTCCAATAAGCCTCAGTTTCAATTTAATAAGCCTCAAAATTCGTTTGGCATTGCTGAATTCTCCTCCCCCTCAGTAATTAACTATTTAACTGTAACTAATGAAAAAAAGAAGTCAAATTGCATATTGGTTTTATCAGCAGTTATAGATAATTAATTAATCATTGGTTCTATTGAAATTGCTTGAGTATTATTATGAAAAAGTGAGTAATCAGTGCTGAGCTAGCCTTCTTTTTTGTATTCTATATGCTCAACTGAGCACACTCACACACATGTAAGTGATCACATTTATTTTCATGATAAATACTCTTTGGAAATTATTCATATTTTTGTCTTTAATTATTTTCGAGCATTGAGGAAGGTTTATGGCAGTTAAATTAAACAAACTAAACAATACATAATGGACAAACTCATAATAACTGGAGCCAATGCTACACAAATATACAGTAATAAATGGTAGGTCATGACACCATATTTAAGACTGCGAAGAGGTATCATCACAATGAAGAAAAATGCTAAAATTTGTTATGTTTTGTTGATCCATACTGTGATCATACAGTATTTTTCCTCCTAAATTTTCCATCCACCACATGTTTAAAATGTCACAGACTAGTTCCTATTACAACTATCAAAACCAGTAAGACACAGTATGAAAAGCATTTTATTTTAAATAAATATGTTTTATTATAAGTATTTTGACCCCTAATTCACTATGTCTATATTAAGGGGGAAGATCCAAGGCCAGGCAATGAAGAAGCTACTCAAGGAGCAGGGGATCTGCAAATGCATAGGACAAGTGTAATAAAAATCATTTTAAGATCATACTGTAGGAATCAGAGGGGACTGAATGTGTGTTCAACCTTAGGACTTCTCTTTTCCTAACTCTTAAAATATCATGCAAGTTAGAAAAAAATATATATAAGGATATAGTTTCATCCTACCCTATTCTAGGAATTTAGGATCATTTTAGTTTTTATTGCTTCCATGTGGGAGGGTTAGGCTCCCACACAAGAGGATCAAGCCCGCCCCAAAACGCCAGGGTGCCAGCACTCGTCTGGTTGAGCCTTGCTCTACATTCAAGACACCAAGAACAGCAAGATTCCCTGTGGTACCATACACACTGCAGGACCATCAAACTCTTTTATTTTGCATTTTTCAGGAAGGCAATTGGACTCTGAACTAAGTCCTGCTCTTGCACAGAGACTGGAGTCTGACTTGTCCTTTTACAACCCAGTTGTTTCTGTGCCCGCAGGAACTCAGTGGGAGCTGCTGGCTCCACGGGGATGATCAGTGGTGTTTTGCTTCATGCAACACAGCAGTTCGTACCTCCTACTGACTTAGGAATTGTACTGCTACTTTCTTCCGTGGTTGTAGTCTGTTCTGTACTCACAAAACAGCTATAGCAGATACATGTATAAAATGATACTAAAACACTGGACTAAAAATAAACCTTGCTCAAAAAGCAGGGTTTTTGTCATCATGAAGATGATCGTGCTGGCTTGCATTTTTAGTGTGATTTTCAAAGATTTTCATGGTCTGCTTTACAAATATTGGATTTTTCTGGGATCATTTATCAGTCCATAAAATTTATGGATAAAAAGACATCCATTCTTCTGTTGCCTTCACTACTGTGGAACAGTAAAATAATTCTCTGAAAGTACTATAATGTCTCTTGGATTTAGCTAAAAACACCTAGAAAAAATAGATCTTCCCTTCTCCAACATTAGTTATAGATATTTTTCCTTCTGTATTCCCAAATGGTCTCTTGCACTCACGCATTTCAACAGAAGTCAATTATGCAGCCCTATTTTAACTCTGCAAATGTCCTCACTTATGACTCCCCATTATTGGCAGATACGAAGTATTTATGTTAGGTAAAACTGATTGTGAAATGCCTGCCTTGGTCAAAATCTAATGCTGATGGCATTTTTCAGATAGTCTACAACTACTTTTCAACATTGTCAGTGCATTTTTTTTTCCTGTGGAAAATCAGGAGAATAGCCTCTTATCCACTTCTAGAGTCCCATCCAGTTCTTCAGCAGAAATGACAGAAGTGAGAAAGAATGCAATGGTGGAAAGATTGTATCCCACACAATTTAAGAAAATCAAGGAAACATTTTGCTTGGAGATTGATTTTTGTGTGCATGCAAGAATAAACGCATCTCTTGAAGAAAGCAAGGAAGCACTCTCGTGGTCAAGTTAAAAAGTAGCCTTTTACCCAAAAGCTCATTTACCACGTTCAAACGTGATGCTATATGAATGAATGCTGTATTTCTAATACGAGTTTCAGTATTGTATGAGTGGGTTATCTGAGAAAGAAACTAAAAACTAACTTTCTGTCACTGTATTTGGAACAAAGACAATCGCAAATAGGAACGTGGCACTATCCCTGAAAGCCAAACCTTTCACACATAAAAAAATAAAAGCAAAATAAAGTATTTCCCAAATCTTGTTTTCCCTGGGAAGGTATGAAAAAAGTGGATAAAACTGAGTGGCGATGTCACCTGGAAATTTATCTTTCCCATTCGAATTACAACATATAAAGTAGACCGAAAGAAAACCACTGGCCTTTTAATCTACTTTTCACCCTTCCTGCAGCAAGCGCCGAGGAAGTTTGGGCTCCCGGCGGCCCGTAGTTTCCCTGGCAACCGGCCGGAAGCGTCCGGGCGCGCGGCTGCCGCCCGTCCCGAGGGGCCCGCGGGGAGCGGGGACAGCGCCTGCCCGGCCCGGCGCTCCCTGGATTCGAGCGGCCCCGGGAGCGGGCGGCCCCGTCGTGCTCCCGCTGGGTCCCTGGATGCCCCACGGGGCTCGTGAGGGCCGGGCCGGCGGCTCTGTGGAAGCTCGCCAGAGCTTCGCTGCTTGAGCCTCTCGGCGGTGGGGGTGCTCGAAGCCTCTCATCTGTTTCTGCCTCTGCCCCGGCCGCACTCCGGGACAGTTGGCACTCAGCAGGGTAAGGGAGCAACCTCGCCTTTCAAATCCTACCGACTGCCATTCTGCCTGCCTTAAGTGACTTCTGGAACCCGAACTCCAGGCTGCACTTTTCCTCCTTTGAAAGATGTCTCTTAAAAGTGGTTTTCCTATATCTGTTTAAAGTGCCGCTCCTTTGTTTGAAGTCTGTCATCTGCCAGTAGATGGGTCACTTCTGTATCAAACCTCGTCTGTCGCTTGTTTGATTCACAGCTGTGCTTCAGCCGTCTGATCTCTCTACAAACACGTGTGACTCTCCCAGCTCCTCGCTACACAGGAGCTTTCATCTCTGACGAATGAGATCTCCTTATGAAAAGTACTTTTTCTGCTCATTTCTACCTTCTTTCCTGCCAATACATTAGCATGTTGTCTCGGTTGCATTTTTACAAAACTATTATCACTATCCATTGCTCCTATTTTACTTTGTCCCAAGGGGCTAACAATTGTTCCTGCTTGTTGTCACATTTACCGTTTACTTTCTGTCACGGTACAACTACTGACTTTTCTGGATTTTGTCATTAGTTAAAACCTCATGTGCCTTGGCATGTATCTTGATTACTTGGAAAACAGAAAAAATTAAATACATCTGAATTAATTCTGAATGCTTTTCTTAGAAAAATATTAAGTATGTATTAGCAAGCTGACTGTTTGTATTATGAGCAATTGTACATTTCAAAGGCTGACCCTGGTAGCACTATTTTGTGATATATGCTGCTATTGTCAAGAATTTCTCTAGTGTTTTTATAGTATAAAACGATTTTGATTCTTACTTTTCTGACAGTTAAAAATCTGTCTTCTAACTAATGTGATTAGAATTTTACAATAATAAGCTAATGCACAAAATCAGTAGATTTCTTTCTATCTTATTGTTTAGCTTTTAGGGCTTCAAATTATTTCTGGGTTTAATGATTTCCATTTTACAAACAGAATAGTTCCCATAGGTGTCATGTAAGTTTTTGTGTGTTCTGAAGAGACTTAATTGTCTAATTTTGGTGTGTGTATTCTTTTAAAAGGACTGTCACTGGAGACAGGCCACATTCTGGAAATGTTAGGAAAGAGAAAACAAGATGTACAGTGGATGAACTGATTTGAATCACTCGTTCTGATTAAATCATCAGTCAAGAAGTATTGATTTAAACCTTCAGTTTTAGTTTTGCCTTGTATTTTAGCTCATTTGCCAATCATTATTATATGTTGTTTCTCAACATTCAGTAAAACTTAGGCGCCACATTTAGTTCTTTGCACAAGTTATAAAGACAGCCTATCTACACAAGTGCTGGGACCCAGTCACTTACCAGAAACAGAAGCAATCCTAAAGGTTTCGTAATGTAGATAATGGCAAAAGTACCTGATGGGAAATCCTGTTTGGAGGGAAAAATTAAAATAACCAAGCTAAGGAAGGACTGCATGTGCAAGAGTCTGGCAGAGATTGGGGCAGGTGGCTGACAGAGCTGAGGGCAAGAAAGTAGCATGGCAAAAAATCTGTAGTTCATCCTGATCTCAGTATTTGGACAAAATATTTTTGGCAAAAATATCAAGGTGATATCAAGGGTGATGGCTGGATAGCAAGCACTCTGCTCATCCTTGAGGCAATGTTTGTTTCTGTGAGTGGCTTCCTATTATTTTCATCTCTATCTAGAGTCATTTCTTGTTCACTAGAGGAATCTAATTTCTTACTTACTAAATTTTTTTTCATCCATAATACACTACAGCAAAAATTACTGAGCATTAATAATATTCAAAACTAGCATTTTCACTCTTTATAATTTTATTATATTTGAAAACTTGTCATCTCCCAGGAATAATTTATATTATTCATCATAGTGTCAGACCTGGTATGTTAAAGAGGCAGGGAACAATTATTTTTATTAGGGACACTTTAATCCAATTACATACATACATAGTGATGTGTAGCTGGTGCATTGACTTATAGAAGATAAGTGTACTTATATCATTATTTAAGGATGCATACAGAAATTTATTTTTGCACTCTTTTTAAAAAAGTACTTTTGTTCTTCTTACTGGAATTGGAATTATTTTCTGTGTTCTTTCTTTGCTGTCGTACATTTCTGTTCTTATCTCTTATTGATTGTGGTTTGGGTTTTGTGTCCTTAATGTACTACTTCATTCCTTCATCCTGGCCATTCCTGATATTGTGAGGAATTTCCTCTGATGTAACTGCACCCAAGCAGCCTATTTCACTCTGGGTGTTCTGCAGAGCCCTGTATTGCTGCTTGGATTTCTGTACGCTACCCTCAAAGCAGACTGTATCTAATTCACTTTTGCTGCAGTCTCAAAGAACACAAGTAAAGAGGAGCAGGTTAGGAAATGTGTGCATTGGAAAGCTGGAGTGACAAGACTATTAAAATTATCTCATGCACTGCATACAATATATAAGAATAAGCATTTGTTTCCTAGTGCACTTATTCAGATTTACTAGATTGTTTGTTCATGTCAGTCTTTGGGCCTGGGGATTCTAACCCTTGATATTCTGTCATATAGGAATGAAAATTATTTTATGTTTTTAATATTTTTTTCTAGGAAGCAATGTTCTAAGAATGTCATCAGGCATCCAAATAAAAACAAAGACTGCAGCACAGAAAAGCAAGACATGTTCTCCAGAACCACAGCCAAAGCCTAGTGACAAGCTGAATCCTAAAACTATTGATCTGGTAGGTACAAGTAATGGTGGTTTTGTTTGTTTAAAAACCATCTGTGGTTCAAAGAATTTTCCTTACTTTATGAAATGGGATGCAGGACATGCTTCTTCTGGCCTTGTTTATTAAATGGAAATTAAACTTTTGCTATTAATCATACATTCCTTACCTTCTAAGTTCAAATGCCTGAGGTGTAACATTGTTTATTACATTTTTATAAAAATGCATTTTGGTACAATTGTGGCTTGGATGATAACTGTTATTTTCTATGTACTATTGCCCTAAAAAGAGATTTAGAGCTAAGAGTTAAAAAGGATTGGGTTGGTTTTTTCCTTGTACTTCTAAAATTAGGCACCTGCTGCTTTAGAGGAATTTATTTCATTATGCAGTGAAACCAAGAATCATTTGACATATTGAAGGTATTTGAGGCTTCATAAAATCTAGCAAATTAATTGCTGGTGAGCATTACTTGAAACTCACAGTTATTGTGAATATGTAATACTCCAGGAAAAATCTGTGCTCTTGGGAGAATAATAATGAAAGGAGTTGTTTATTTCATGGAAGTCATGTGCCTGGAGAACTAGCATTGAATGCATGAATTATAGTTCACCACTGGGCCATATAATTCGACAATTAGTAATGTCACAGGCTTTTTGGAAAGTGAATTAAATGCAGGAGTACTTTGGTGATAAACAGAGGCTGAATACTTTAATGTGGGCATCTTTATTACTTGAAATCTGTTTGCAAGTAGCACAATGACTTAAATTAAGCCATGAAGTCATCAAATCATGAACACAACTCTACTAATTTTAGGTTTCTAATGTAGGTTCAAACACTCAAAAGATAAAAGTTGACATTTCATGGCATTTCCTTCTGAATGCTTTGTGATAAGGTCTGTAATATGGGAAGCAGCATTGAATGATCATGCCAATAAATACTATAATGTTTCATATGTATAAGAAGATATATATGTTAAAAACCAAATTTGTGCAGCTTTTCCTCACATGAAGCTCCTAGTTTCCTTCTCCAGTGAGTCCTTCCTAGATTCTCACCCAGTACAAACCTCCCTGTGCATTTCCAGTTTCCTCACACCATCTTGCCCAGTGTTCGGTGTTTCTCCTGCATCTTGCCATATACTTTCATCTATACTCAGATCAAGATGGAATTGCAGTAAAACTACTTTCTGCATGTTACCAATTTAACAAGAAGAGCATCAGGAAAGTGGGAGCTCATTTATCCGCTAAGGAGAGAATCTGTAAGACTTTAGTGTTAACATTTGCAAGAAAAAAATAGAAAAATAAGGTTATTCCATCAGGAGACCACTGATTGTATGTGATTTATTCATTTTGACAACTCCCTAGCTTGTCTGAAAAGCTCTCTTCTGATAAGTGTATCACTTACATGTTTTCCACCCCATAGCTGCAGTTCTTTTTTTGATTTGTTTAAAATCATATGACTAAGTTCATTTTTTGATAAACTGCAGTTTTAACATATTCATGATAGCTATGAAACATTACACTTATGAATAAAGAATGCTTTTTTTTCTGTCCTCACAGTTTGGTGCTAATTCTCGACCACCATCTGCATTTGCTGCTACATATGCTAGAGGTGGCATTCCGTGCAGGTGTGTTGGGTTTGTTTTTATTTTTACAAAATACATTATGAAATACATCTCCTCTTGTTTCATCTTTTAGTTATGTTGTTTGATTCCATTCATTTCTGGAAAAATTTCTAATCCTTAACTCTTTTCAGAGTGGAAAGCAATTTCGTATGCCTTTGAAATTGTCTTCTTTTGGTTCTTTTTTTATGCTGTATTAATATCAAAGCCACATTTTTAAGGAATAGTAAAGTATGTATACACTTGGTTTCCTAAACCTCTTTCACAAATTATTTTTCAGGTAATTGTGTTTACTTCTCCTTACTAACAAAGATAATAAAATTAGTACCATTTTAGTAAGTAGACATTTCACAGCTTTTTTTATCTGAAGTAAGTAGTATGACAACATTTTATTGAATATTCCAATTCTGTACTTGTCAGAAATATCAAATACCAACAAAACTACTTGTAAGTAATAGTTTATGGTATTTTAGGTTACTTTTCTGTTATGTATTTGCCTAGACAATAAACATTTTCGTCTTTTGTCACATGGATGCAGAATTACTTTACAAAAATTTAAGTCATCATTAATAAAATGCACATGTATATACTTGTATAAGATAATCATTAATACATAGCCTTTATCTGTATCTCAGGAGTAAATAGTAAATTCCAATAAGATTTTCTTTCAGTTTCAACTGATTTCCTTTACAAATGGCTATTTGAGGAAAATGTTTCTTGATAGTTACCAAAATAAGTAACTTTGCAAAAGGAGTATCTTCTGTGTTGGTGTGACAGGCATCTATAATATTTAGAACTTCTATTTTCTGATTTCTCTGTGATTAGGAGCAGAATTTTGAAAACTGCTATATTTGGGGAATTTATAATAATTGCACTGTTAAATACCATTATACATATACATAGGTTGGACTCCATGATCCCAGAGAACTTTGCCAACTTGGTTGATTCTGTGATCCTATGATTTCACTGAGAGCAGCATGTATTGAGATTGCGTATATAATGTAGTAATACAACAAACTAATTGGTGATACATTTAAAGCAAATAGTGTTAGCAATAAATTATGGATATGTTAATTTGTTAAAACTTTATTCTTTATATAGGTTAGTGCATGGATCAGTAAAGCACAAACTGCAGTGGGAATGCCATCCTGAAACTGTCCCCTTTGATCCCCTCCTTGTAACATTGGCAGAGGTAAACTCATTTTCTTGCAACATTAAGCATACAACCATTTCCTAATTGCAAATGTCATTTTTTAACAATCTAAGCTAGCTAATTTAGGCTCACCTACTAGGGAAATATAAGAAAACCCAAACACTGGTGAGATTCTTGTATGAATGAAAATGGTCAAGAACATTGCTTGTAGTTCTTTAGTTAGAGCATTCTGGGATAGCTAGGTAGAGCTGTTTAATCTTCAAGATACTGGTGAAATGCAAGACTGCATCTCAGATTCCCAACTGTTGAATGAAATACTTCAATCCATTTGTGGTTTTGCAGATTCTTTTGTAAACTACATTGTTTTGCTTATTTTTGTATATAAAGCCTACCTATTGAAGAAAGAGTGCTCTCCTCAATAGATTGAACTAGTACAGTGGAAATAGGGTCCTGTAAATAAGTGGAAGAGAAATACTATACATTATGTTGAGGCTTCTGTTTTCTCAGAACCCTCTGTCACATTTATCACCAAATATGTTTCAGGTGTCTAAAGAAATGCTGAATCCAATGTTGTAGATAGAATAAAGTGCATCTACTGAGGCAGCTCATTTTCTTTTTTATTTTCTTCTTTTTTTTTTCTTTTTTTTCTGTTTTTCATTTTTATTTTCTTTGTTTCCTTTTTTTCTTCGTTCTTTTTTTCTTTGTTTTTTTTTTTTTAAGATTAAACAGAACTGTCAATTCCTAAAGTAACATAAAGCTCCTGTTATGGTAAGAAAAAAGGCTTCAGCCATAGGGCTTTCAATCTTTGAGTTTTTCCAGTCAGACCTTCACTAGAAGTGCATCTTTGTACCATCTACAAGGTTTTAGTGTTGCAGAGAAGGGTATGTGGTGTGGGGTCTTTCCTTCCATAGTTCACCTTCTATTCTTTTTTTCCTTCAGGATACAAAACCTCTTTTCAAATATAGTCTGTTCTACTTCATGGTCTTGTTGAAAAAATACCTTGGGTTGTTAGATTGAAGGTAGTGAAGTACAAATATTGATTGAATTGGCAGTATTCATAATGTAAGTTGTAATATTCAATGTTCTGAAAGAAAAATTAATTAAAATATTCTGTGAGCAGAGTTGTGCTCAGTGGCTCCACATGGTGGAGTTAGTGTACTTTATGTTTTGAACTGATCTGACAAAATCCAAACATTGTCTTGCTGCTATGTGGAACTTCTAAAATGTGTTTTTGTTTAAAAGAAGGTTCACTATTAAGAAAATCATGGTTTACATTTGCAACAGGGACTAAGAGAGACAAAACATCCCTATACATTTGTTTCAAAGGAGGGTTTTAAAGAATTACTTCTGGTCGAAGGTGCTGCTGAAAAAGCAATTCCCTTGTTGCCTCGTCTCGTTCCAGTCTTAAAGGCTACCTTGGTATGTCTTGCTCTTCATGCAGAGATTTTAATGGGTTTGTTTTTGTCTTCTAGTGGGGAGGACTACATTGATAATATTAATATGATAAATCTATTGCATGGGCTTTTGATTTGTGGGGTGGGAATGGTTTCTCTTTCTGTTGTTAACCCTGCCTTGGTTTATTAGCTAAATTTGTCTTTAACTATAAATTCACATGGGCAACCCCTTGTATAACTGTATGACAGTAGCTGTGGGAAAATTTTGTGAAAATGCTCTATTAAATGTCTGAATATAAGCAGAAATAAATATATGTATTTGTGGTCCACACAATAACATGCAAAAAATAAAAATGAGGTGAAGTAAAACGGATATGCAGGAATAAATACTCATCTATTACATGTAACAATTCAAAACGTGCTCCAAAGGTAAAACAGAATCACAGAATAAGCTGAGCTGGAAGGGACGCACAAGGATCATCGAATCCAACTCCCACTGCTCCACAGCACCATCTCCAGAATATACCAATGAGGAAATGGGAAGAATACATTTAAAGTATTTGAGGTCATAATTTTTAAAATGTTTTTAACTCTTCTACACCATCAGAAAATAAAGTGGGGTATTGGCTCTGAAGGTTATCTCTTTTGGATCTTTTTCATGTTTTTGAGAGCCCTTTTCTGGTTCAGCAAGTAGCTGTCATTTAATCTAGCTGTATTTCAGTTCTGATGTAACAGAGATGGCTTGAAGTTTGAAAATTAATGGTGATCTCAAATCAGACATGTAATAGAAGTTCAGAATTTTGTCTTATCAGTATCTTTGGTTTAGTTTGAAGACAAAATTAGAAAAATTATTCTTGTCTCCTCCTCCAATTACTGTTACTTTTCTGATAGTTTTTATTGTTGCACTGTTTTGGTATCAGGTCTTATTAAATCTTCTACTACGCAAGCAGTCAATGATTTCTAGTTAAAAAGAAAATGTTCAGGGCCCAAATGCTGGAGAGGAAAAATAGTTGTCTAAATAAACTTAAAACTTAGTGAGAGACCAAAATAGGTTATTATGAGTATTTCCTCTGCTAAAGGAAAAGTAAGATAACTAAACTGTTAGAGAACTCAGGTATAGAAGAACCTTCCCATGGGAGAAATAAAGATGACAAAGAACCATAGAAGTAGATAAGAGCCTGATAATTGCTGGCAGGTGACAAAGTGTAGTTGGCAGGGGACTAAATTAATTGAGGCAGAATGTCATTGGCTCCTCTGTTTCTCCAACAAAAGAAGTTATCCTTATGAATTACATAGAAATTACCCTGAATTCAGTACATTTGTAAGTAAAATGTTGTCTCTCAATTTCAGCATATCAGTATTTGAAAGGTTGTTTCTATTATGCTGTGAAATACTGAAATTGTCAGTGTAGCAAGCTGTTCTGCATGCCAAATTTTTTATTTCATCAATAGTAAATTATTAGTTTCCTTGTCTCAGAAGTGCAAGAGTTCTGCTGACATTTAGTTGACACTCTGCTGATGCTTTAGTTTTATACTTAAAAAATACACTTCTCTTTTTAAATATGGCCTCTAGAGACTAATATTCCTTCATATTGTACTTCTGTTTCTAAACTTGTATCATTGTAGCAATTAGCAATTGCACAGAAGTTTTAATGCTTAAGACTGCTACATCCAATCATAGTGCAGAGATTGCAGTTTAGAAAAACTTCTGTGTTTGTCTGAATATTACTCACAGGATTTTCTTTCTTCTGTCTCTGAAGGCCCATGCAGATGATGAAGTATTTGGGAGGGGATTGGATGCTTTAGTGCAACTGAGTGCTGTTGTTGGCCCATCTCTTAATGATCATCTTAAGCTTCTACTCACAAATGTAAGTTTTTAATGCTGTAGTAAAAAATAATTTGTATTTTCATGGTACTCTTGTTGAGATGTTTAGTATAATATCTGCACAGATACAGTGGAGGACTCAGCAGTTCCATGAAAAGCACTATTTCATATTATCCCCTGTGTGAGTCCTTTGCTCTTTTATAATACAGTGACTTAAAAAGTTCCAGTAAAGTCCAAAAACTGTTCTTAATATAAACTGGAGAATAATGGAAGTGTTGTCTCTACTGTTTGAAAAACCATCCAGATGCTTTGTTTTGGAGGAAAATTTATTGCAAAATGAGTTTTTAATTTTAAGTGTGAATATTTTAACAAAACTGTGAAAGTTTCAATACATTAACAGAAGCAAATATTCCCACTTCTTTCAGATGGGAATTCTGCACAAGGAAGTTTTCATTAAATAAGCTTTGAGTGGGATTATGAGACGTATTTTTATACCTTCTGAGGACATCCTTCCTCTGTCAGACAGGCTTTTCATGGCTTCTTTTAACCTGCTTGCAAAGCGCAGTTCTACAGCAAAATAAAAGGACCTTTTTTTGGCATCCATTACAGAAAAGAGAAAGTACAGCAGGTTTAAGTATTTCCAGTACAAAAAATCTCTTTCAATGCACATGAAAAATATGTTAACTTTTCATGTGGGCAACACTTTAAGAATGGCCTTTTTTTAAGGTGGATACTTCTTTCAAATTTGTTTGCTAAAAAGAAAAGAAAAATACTTTTGTTGTCTAGCGGATCAGTTTTCTTTGAATTTAAGTTTCTCTTTAGTCATTTGCTTTGACTGAGTTCCATACTTTGACATCAGTTAAAAGTTATAAAGTAATGTTTCTTTGTGGCTTTAATTTTCCGAAGATAAGATGAAATAGAGTAACAAAATAGAGTATTGCCTCTTTGCATATATTGTACTATATTGTGCCACAGACCTTTTTATTTTACTATTCCAATAGCTTTTAAGGAGATTAATGGACAAGAAATTTAGAGAAGAAGTTACTGTTGCTTTACAAAAGTTGGAGCAATATGGTGGAAAGGTGAGTTGATCAGATGATTATTCATTAATCTGCACTTTTGAATACAGTTTTGCCAAAACAACTTTCATCTCTGGCTTTCTTGCCATGTTCTTGCTTCAATACGGCTGGGATACGTGTTCTGTGTTCCATTTTCTGAGACTAAATATGTTTCTCAACAAGATTTACTCTTGCTAAAAGTTACTTTCTGCTGTTATTGATGATGCCTGCCTGTTCCCACTAATAGCTTATTGTTTAGGTCATTTACTGAGGGAATCTGACACTCACATTCCAGCCCACCCTGGTTAACTCAGAGTTTGGATCTGCAATGCTATAAATCAAAAAGATGCTTTAAGTAATAGATGGCAGAGGTTTCTTCTGTTGAACATTCTTTTGCCAAATGTTGTGCTGTACATTGTGGACAAAGGAGAAAGGAGAGAAAGTGAGGAGTATTGGCTTGGATGTTCATCTAGAAAAAAAATATTTGCTTTCTTGACCCTAGGAACACTTGTATCTATTATTTTAAGTGGCTATTTGTAAAGCATAGGAATAAACTGAAGAGCAGGGGCCATACATGCAGGCCTACCAGTTCTGAGCTTGTCTGCCTTAATCAGTAGGTGCCCAAATAATCAAGAGACACCTCTTCATTTTTGTGTGTGTGCTCATAGTCATATAAGAGCAGTAGCACTGTTTGTATTACAGACTTGAAAAACATTACAAAAAATGAAGGAGGATGAGAGTTTTTTATTTATATGAAGTGAGACAAGAAAAGGAAAATTATGTCTCATCTTAATGTTCTGAAAATTTAGGTCAGTGTAATTAATGCAGTGAGTCATTAACCTCTAATTCTTCTGTCAGTCCCCTGATTTCTTGTAGTCTTACCCATTTGCTGAGTAGGTTTTTCTGTATGTTTTTTAAAAATACTGTAACAAGATAAAGCAAAAAAACCTGGAAACAAACTCCTAAATTGTGATTACAAGTTATATTATATAATCCAACTAATTAATTTATAAAATTTCTTTTCTAAATTAGTTGTAAAATATATGATTCTTACTTTTGTTGGAAGTCCCTTCCAGAATATCACTCCTCTGTTTAAAAATCCTTATTATTTCATGTCTATATTTATGTCCAGTTTCAGGTAGAAGTTTACATGTCCCTTCTCTTGCATGTTTACTCACCAGCATTAGTTATCACAATGGTACATTTTCTCAATTTATTATTTTCAGCCCTTTTGACTGTAAATTTCTCAGCAAATATTAACCTTTTAGTTTTCTACTGTTTGATAATAGCAAAGATAACTAAGTTGTGAATTACGCAGTACTAGATGTGTACTGTCATATGTAGTGCTAGTGCCCCTTATTTTGTTTAAATTTGTTTTGTTTTCTTCAACAGGCAAGTGTGGCTATCATCAAATCTAAAATTCCAACCTATTGTTCTATCTACTCTTGAACAAGAAAACTAGTGATTTGTACTGTAAGGTGAAGTTTGGAAAGAAACTGTCTGTGAATATCACTGACACTTATTTGGGGTATGATATATTCTCTTAAAATAACAATTCTTTAGTACAATGGAAAGCAGGAGTCTTATCAGTTTGTGAATATGTAATTATGGAAGACCGTATATTTGCATATGCATTGTGTTTACAATGACATTGATTAATGTGCTATTATTTCAAAAGGAGAGTAAATATTGATTGTTACTTTGTTGTAAATTACAATTACATTTAATATATCTACAGTGTTAATTTGTTTTGTATATGTCTGTGATGCAAAATAATTTGGTTGTAATTACTTAAATAGTAACTAACTTGGTGTGAAATTGCACATGTATAGCTGCTTTTGAAATATGTAACTTATTTTGTGACACAGCACAGATGGATGCATTTAGGTTCATCAGAACTAGGTTAGACATAGAACAGGGAGCACTCACAGACTTCTCCAGAGTCAGCTTTGAAAGGTGTGAAGCTGAACACAGTAAACAGGCAGCATATGGTGCAAAGCTGAACTTGCTCAGTGCATTCTCAACATGTTGTTTTCAGAGGCTGGAGAGGCTCTGGAGAATACAGTGCAGAGGCATCACGTTGCTCCACAGAGCCCCAGCCTAGGTTTTGCTCAGCTAATTAGTTCTGTTAACTTTGGGCCTACTGAATGGGAGCTGGATATAGGAGGCAACTTTGGAGTATTTACACTCTGCTCCCTTTCCATTGAGTTCAGTAATGTCACAGATATGCTTGGGACTAGCTTGTGAATTCATATCCAGACAAGTTAATGAAGTTCTGAGCATGGAAGCTATAAAAAAACATGAGTTAAAGACAAAAAAAAGATTGCACAAGCCAGCTTACCTGGCTGTCAAGCTTTGTAGGGTACAGCATTTGTTGATGAATGTATTTGAACTTGATTGCAAAATAATTCCTAACTGGTTCGTGTAATAAATACTGTTCAGGGCCATGTTGTATTTGAGTACACTGTGAGGGAGAGTTAACTGAAGTAATAAAATTTGCGTAGAACTTTTCCCCCGAGTAAAATTCAATTCTGGCATTTAGAGTTGTTGGGAACAATGTTTTTTGTCACGAGAAGATGCTGATGCAGACAGACTGTAAAAAGTCTGTCATTTGAAAGCCATTTCATATTTTTTTTATATTACCACTGCCTGACTAAAATTCAATTCAGGACTGATCTCTGGTGAGATCAGAACTGTGCTAAGTCAAGATAAATGTATTTCTACTTTTAAAAAAAAAAATTTATTTCTCCAATAAGCATTTTTGCCAGCAAGTATTTAACAACTCAAAAAACTGATCATGGTCCTTTTTTTTTCTTCATGTTTACTTTATTATTTTTTTTTTACAAAATGTGCACATTTAGTTTACACAAACACGCTACAGCAGATTTCAGGTGTACATGTATTGTACTACTCTTATCCTACACTGGTGATAGCAGAGCAGCTTTCAACATGCCTCTAACATCCCATCTCTACACCAGAATAGATACCTGATTTATTTTTACAAAAGAATACTTGTAACCTTCTTTCTACTTCATTAATCCCCTTTCACATTTTCTGCAGCAATGTCACAATGAAGGTTGGCCTATCTCTGATAGCATTTCACCTATTTTGAAGTATTGGCATAGACTCTGTGGACAGTATATCTTAAAAATTACATGGATGGAGGGGCAGTATTATATTTTAGGTACATACTTTTTTAGAAAAATCTTTCTAGGTTCAGAATTAAGTAGCTCCAATGTTAATGAAGAAATAATCTTAAAAAATGTAATGCGTTTATCACATATAGATGATACATAGCTACAGTTTTCATTGTTTTTCTGGTTCTGTCTCATAGTTAAAGATATGACAAAAAGCTGCAATGGATGTTAGCCTCTCTAGCAGTCATTATTAGTAGATGCTACTACACAGTGATGTTCATTCTCAGCACTGAAGTGGGATGGCAGTTTCAAAAGTTCATGCCTTTTTCTTCATTAAAGCCAGAAAGACACGTACTTAGGAACAGTGTTAAGATCCAGTTTAGATTTCTTCATGAAAAATTAGAAGTCAGAAGATCCTTAATTTTAGGCAAAGAGCTTTGCAGACAGATCCAAGAAGAATTAAAAATACAGTATGTAGGACTCCTGATATTCATGTCATGATAAATGAAGTGTAGATTTACTAGGTGAGATTGATAGAAGCTTACTCATATTTTTTAGGGAATAAGAACACCTATAAGCAGTTTCTTTTCTTTTGTTCTATAACAGTTCTTTCTCTCAAGTTATCTATTTTGTTACATTTGGGTTTGTTGGGTTTTTTTTTCTGAAGGGAAAAGCTAGTCAAACTTGGAAGGCAGTTGTAGCAAGGTGTGTATTGCACATTGATTATAGCATTTTAACTCAAAGTATTATTTAAAAATGAAGACTACACCATAGAAATATGAGAAGAAAATAAATTGTAACGCCTCTGTATAAATTAGAAGCTAAGATTTAAGAAATACACTTGAACACCTGGAGCTTAATCCAGTACAAATGAGTAGCAAAACTAAGAGAGTACTTATTTAATGGCCTTGTGATTGTATCTATTTTAACTAGGGGTTGGAATGATAATAAAGCTGCATAATATCAGTTCCTGTTTTGTTTGAGTTTGTAGTAAGAACCTGGTTTTTCAGTACAATCCTGTTAACTAAGTAGCCACTGCTGAAGTGCTAAATTGTATAATTTAGAAAGGGTTTTTTGTTGGGAAGAGTTTATAATAAAAAATTTACTTGCATAATACATGTCTCAGTGTAAAGCTGAGTAACTTTATTTATGATAAAGTGGGAAATCCATCTTTTAGATAATGTTGCAGAATAGCTCATATTTGTCCATTAGTTGTAGACCTAATGTCTTCATTAAATCACATTTTCAAAGAGCTGCATGGATCGCATTATATTCTCATCCTGTAAAAAAAGACAACACAAAACCAAAAATCATACACAATTACAAATGTAGTTGGATAATATCTATAGTGAAATGTGGTAGAACATTTTAGTTAATTACAACTTTTTTTCAGCTTGCTTGGAGACATGGTTAGCAGAAAAAGGCTGTTAATGGATCCATGCTTAAATAAGTTTTTCTGTATATTAATGAAACCAAAACTACTCTGTCAAGAATATAATAACATATTAAGAAAATTAAATCTGCAACATTTCAGAGGTTATCAGTTTATAATTCAGTATAACAGAATACACTTAGACAATAAGTACTCATGGAATAGTTGTATCAAGTGTGAATCTGTACATGTAATTGCTAGTTCTGCGCATAGTACACAGGAGCCTTTTTACAATCCTGGGGCTTCTGCTGCATAGTTAGGGATGATTCCAAGGAAAACAGATTGAAGTGTGCACCTTTGCACGAGCCAAATTCAGTCAGTTTGACAAGTATCACCACAACACTCTTCAGCTCCTCAGTTCAGATTTTCTGTGTGTTCACACTGAAAGATGGCAACTGCTTCTCAATGCTGCTTCTGCTTTCTGATCGCTTTGCATTAGGTAATTTTTTAACAAAATATTCATCTTTCAGGTTCTGTATTATGCTGATGCATCACTCTGTACTCCAGCTTTTATCAGTAAATAACTCTCAGCACAGACTCAGCCAAAAGTATTTTTCTTTGTAAGCTTTACCTTTCAGTGTATAGAAGAAAGAGTTTACTTCCAGTAGCCCGTATTTGTTGGCATTTCCGGATCAACAGTTGCTTGCACAAAACAATATATATACACAATACAAGAGTTTATTACATCCTTTTTTATCATTTTCTGGTCTTCTCTGTAATGATCCTACCCTTTAGTACTTTATTCAGAGTTAATATAGCCATCTTTAATTTTAGTGAATAAAAAGACAGATTATAGATTGTTTTTGGATGTTTCATGAAAGATGTGCTTCAAAATCCCACTTCTTAGAAAGGTTATCTCAATAGTATTCTCCACTACTGATAAGTATGTGAGACTTCTGTACATTAATCTTCCAGTAACACTTGTTCAGTATCAATTTCCAGATAAATTATTCACTGTTCAGTCTAGTGGGTGATTTGCTTTGTAGAAAATGACAAGTCTGAGTAATTAGCTTAATTTATGTTATGAAACATGCACAGTGGGGCTTTTTTATCTTTGATTCCATATGCCATCTCCAGTGATGCTGCTGTAAGAAATGATCTGTGCACTATTTTGTATGATAAAATAACTTATGGAAGCAATGATATGTAACTTTAAAAAATACACTCTATAGGTTAATGCTTAAAAAGTTTGTATAGTAAAACTACTGTATTAAATTACCGAAAGTTAAAATAAACTAACTTTTTTCCCACTGCATTGCTTTGAAACATCAATAGACTACTGAAGGTCACTGATGTAAGGTTAAAGTTTGGTTTAACTGGAGGCATTTGTCATTTAATTAGTACAAGTGTTTTTGTATATACATTGGCAACTAAGCTCAGCAAATGTGCAAAGCAAACAAAATGCTCTGAATTTGCAAAGTGTTTTGACACTTCCTACCAATTTTATTATATATGTATAATCATGAATGAAACTGGTAGTTTTCTAAAATCAGCTCCATACTTCTGAGGTTGACTGTTTCTTTACAGAAGACTTCCAATGCCACTCTCTTATTCAGTCAAATGGGAAGTCTTCACAAGAAAATACAGGCTTGTCATAATATTTAGAACATGATGAGTTTTAGTAGCCTTTTTTTCCCATCTTTGAAAACAACAAAAAACCCCCAGATGCTTGCATTGGAATTCTTTGGCAAGTGTATCTTTTTCATTTGCCTCTTTTTCCAGTACATTTTTCTACACAAATTTTCATATTAGATTTGTTAAATGATTCCTAACTCAAGACAAAGGGAGGTGTTAGTGCAAATGAAGCATTGTCCATATGAAGCACAAACTGTTCTTTAGTAGTTTATATGAAGCTGGACAAACAGCAGCCGCTCTCTGGGACTCAGTCCAGCATATCTAGAGCAGCATAGCCCATTTCTCCTGTGGGAGCAGGGAGCCTCCTGGGGTCTGGATGGCAGACTGGCATTCAAACACACGTGGAGTAAGGAGAACAGGGAAATCAGGTCATTCCCTGGATGAGGATGAGGGGAAGCACCATTCTACCCAGATCCTTCTACCCAGTGTCCAGAGAAGACAATGCTCAAAGCCTGAATGTTTTCTAATTCCCTACATAACTTTTTTAACACTTTTTGAATGGACAGGCCAGTCTTTGCAATGGAACTGTGAATTAAGAGCCTTGAACTGGCTGTATACATCAGGCTGTACCGTGCCACTGCCCTGATAGTTGGGCCAAACCAGTACTCAGCACAACAATGCAATTTTTTAAACAGCACACGCATGTAAAATGAGTGGTTAAGAACACACCAGAGGGTTTTGATGCTACAAAAAATCTCAGGAACGCATCCCAGGAACCTAAAGTAGAACTTATGTTCAAATATGCTCTGCTGTGTTTCTTCTTGCTCCTAAAGTAAGCATGCCATATAACTTTCCTTAGTTATTGCAAAACAGCAGTAAAAGGGATGTACTTCTGCAACCCACTAATTTGGCTTCCAAGTCAAAGTAGAGGAATGCCAGTTCTCAGAGCCTGGCAAATCTTGCCTGAGATAAGCTTCAAAGAAAAGTCTCCTGCAGCCTTTCCCTGGCAGAATACACTTCTGGTATATTTAAAGATTCAGACCATACCATTTTAGATCTCATACCTATCAGAATGTTAAAAAAGGTTTTCCTACAGCTATGTTTTACAAGCAGCAGCCATGTTCCTTTGTAAAACATGTAATCCTGGAAAGAGAGAAACCACATTAACTCCTGAACTGAGTCTCTTGAAGGACTTTGATTGAAACCCGGTCACTAGTGGGGTTCTGCAGGGCTCCACCCTCAACCAATCACCTCCACCCTCATCATCTTCATTAGTGACTTGGACACAGGACTCAAAGGAATACTAAGTAAGTTTGCAAACAGCACTAAATTGGGAGGAGCTGTCAACTCGCTTGAGGTCAGGGAGGCCCTGCAGAGAGACCTGGACAAATGAAAGGGCTGGGCAATCACCAACCATATGGAATTTAACAAGTGCCAGTGCTGGATTCGGCACCTGGGATGGGGCAATCCTGCTTGTGTGTGTAGATTGGGCAGTCAGAGGCTGAAGAGCAGCGCTGTGGAAAAGGGCCTGGGGGTCCTGGTCAACGGCAAGTTGAGAATGAGTCAGCAGTGCCCTGGCAGCCAGGAGGGCCACCTGTGTCCTGGGGGGCATCAGGCACAGGATCAACAGCTGGGCAAGGGAGGGGATTGTCCCACTCTGCTCTGCACTGGGGCGGCCTCACCTCCAGTCCTAGTGCAGTTTTGGGTGTCACAATATAAGAAAGACATTAAACTATTAGAGACGTCCAAAGGAGGGCAATGAGGATGGTGAAGGATCTAGAGGGGAAGCCATATGAGGAGTGGCTGAGGTCACTTGGTCTGTTCAGCCTGGAGAAGAGGAGACTGAGGGGAGACCTCATTGCAGTCCACAGCTTCCTCTTGAGGGTAAGAGGAGGGGCAGGCACTGATCTCTTCTCTGTGATGACAGTGACAGGACCAGAGGGAATGGCCTGGAGCTGAGTCAGGGGAGGTTTAGGTTGGATATTGGGAAAATGTTCTTCACTCAGACGGTGGCTGGGCACTGGAACAGGCTCCCCAGGGAAGTGGTCACAGCACCAAATCTGTCTGAGTTCAAGAAGCGTTTGGACAATGCTCTCAGGCATGTGGTGTGACTCTTGGGGTGTCCTGCACAGGGCTGAGTTGGACTTAAACCTGATGGGTGTCTTCCAACTCAGTATATTCTATGATTCTATAATCCTAACCCCAAACCTCATTTCTGACACCAAATCTTGATATAAATGTGATTTACACAGTTTGAAGCTCAGAAGTCTTAATAGAAGAACAGTTCTTAATAGGCAGAGAGACAAAAATTTAGGCAGCAAGACACTTTTTGTATCAAAAAACCATAGCCACCATTGAAGTTAAAAGCAAGGGAAGGTGAGGTAAGTAGCATGATGACAATGGTGACTCCATCATGTAGCAGTTTAGCGAGCATCTCTCTCACATGTATTCTGAATACTTAGAACAGGTAAATAAGAAATCTTCTAACAGACTTGAGAAAATGCATTGCATAAGGAGAGCAAGCAATTCCTTACTAGAGGTATTAATTGTCTTTGTAAATGAATCACTCAGCCTATCGCCATAATCTCTGTCATATGCAGATTAATGTGTCATTTAACTTCCGCAATGCTACAGACCTCAGCTGGGAAATTAATCTCATCTCTGTTTCTGGCAATCACTCAGAGCTGGCAGAGCAAATGCCTTTTGTTGGTATTGAACAAGACTGACAAGCTGGAACGACGGTCAGTGCAATTGAGCAGTGCTGACAGATGAGACGCTACTCAGTGCCCGTTGCTAAGGATACACAGGACAGCCACAGTTAGCAGAGCTGTTGGCTGTCTTTCATCCCCCAAAATCAGTGGATTAAAATCAAACAAACCATCACTTACTAGGTAGCTGTGCTCATAAGAGCAACCCCAGTGAATAGCTACAGATGCATATAAAAATAGACTGCTTCTAGAGCATCTTTGAGCTTTCCCTATTCCAAATGGTAAAAAAACTATCACTCACTAAATGCATTTATCTTGATAGTCTTGTTCTCTTCTGTCTTTATTACTTTATTCTTGATATAGAAGAAACAATAAGCACAGGGTATATTGCTGGTCTCTATCAGCTTTGTATTAATCAGTCTGGACAAGTAGACCACTACTATGACTTCTTAGAGTTCTCACTGTAACAAATAATGTCAGGCTTATTTGCCATATCAATTTACATAATGTAATCAGGCCTATTATATTCACTAGGTCTAATGTGATGCTTTATTATACACAACAACCTTGATTCTTGGGGTGTCCTGTATAGAGCCAGGAGTTGGACTTGATGATCATGATGGGTCCCTTCCAACTCAGCCTATTCTATGATTCTATGAACCTCTCATCATGCCAAAGGCTAGTCATCCTTATTTTATACTCTATCATGTTTCTTTTTCTTGCAATTTTTAACTGTCAGATTAACAGGATTTCCTTAAATTTACAAAAATGCAACTTATCTTTCCTCATATCATCTCCTGGTATGAGAACAAGCATGTTTCTGAAGAGCAGAGGATTGAAAACAGGCTGTAACTCTTGCTTCAGAAGTTTATTCTCCATCCTGGCTCTAGAGGCCAGGAGCTACTTTCAGCAGTTGAAAGAAATTAACAGCCACCTGGGTAGTGTAAACACTTGTGGCTGATAATCACAATCAGTCCTCACTCCCTTGCCTTGAGAAAACTTGTCTGGTGTTAATTCTTGTCATCCAACACTTTTCAAGCCCCTTGCACTCTCATTTTATAAGGCCTCACTGCTTATAAGCACATCACAACTCACTGAGAAACTTACCCACAGATGATAAATTTTCAGGCAATATTATTATTGCCATGATTATATGCCAGTTGTAACAGGACTGTGTGCCCCAGGATTGGTGGAAGATAGAAATAAATATTTAGCTGAATGTGAAGAAACTTTTTTCTATCAAGTGCAAACAATACACTCTTAAAGAGAGAAAGGATATTGGCACAGTTGTCTAATAAGCGATGACAACTTGTATGTAACAGCTCTCCTGCAGATTCAGGCCACAAATTTATTCACACTGTTTAGTGCTTTTGTGTAATGGTATACATACATACTCTACCTTGGGAAAATGCTGTCTCTGGTATGAAGATCACCCTCACTGACACTCCAGAAATCTGTGTAGGGCTACGATAGCATTAGCCAACAGATACACATTCAGTAATTATCATCGAATACTTACTTTCTGGCAGCTCTCGATGAATTCGTCTATGGTAACTACTCCATCCTTGTTTTTGTCCATTTTCTGTTTAAAAAAAAAATAATAATGTATGGGTACTGGGTTTGTGTGGCCAGGTTGTGGTAGTGGAGGGGCTATAAGGGTGGCTTCTGTGAGAAGCTGCCAGCAGCTTCCCCCATGTCCAAGAGAGTTGATGCCAGCCGGCTCCAGGACGGACCTGCTGCTGGGCAAGGCCGAGCCAATCAGGAATGATGCCCTCATGAACCCTTCATTCTATTTTCTCTCCCCTGTCCAGTTGCGGAGGGGAGTGAGAGAGAGGCTTTGGTGAGTGCCTGACATCCAAACAGGGTCAACCCACTACTGTGTGTCTTCTGTATCCTGTATTCCTGTGTAAAACAAGTCCCTTTCATTATTCATTTCAGTTATATGTCAGCCTAGGAACAACCAGTCCAAAAGTCATAGTAAGAGATATACTGGAATGTGCTTGGAGAGATTATTGTTGAAAAAGCAGGGTGTAATGAGTAGATCTGAGAAACCTGGGATGGAACCACAAAGAATAAAAAGGATTACAGAATTGGAAGGATATGAAAAACTGTTATAACAATGAAAATCTTTCTCTACCTGCTCACAGATCGGTCTTTTTGGCTTCCATTTTACCTGACCTACCTGGAAAAATGTTTCCACATGTTGTCTAGGTGCATCTTCCTTGAGCACAGGATAGGTGCATTTCCCCATCATATCATATATTGCTTTCATGATATCAAGCATTTCCTGAAGAGAAAAAAAAATGTTTCTGCAATGTAATGTGCTTTGTAGACACTGCTTTAACTCAGAACGCATAAATCATTTTTAGGATTCACATTTTAGAATAAAATTTTGAAATTTGCCTGTTATTTTTTGACTGAACAGCTTCAAGAAGGAACTACTTAATTCCTAGAAATTCTAGCATCTGAGTTCAGCTTTCATAGATGTATGATTTTAATTTTAAATTATTTAGAATATGTGCAAGTTCATGGATTGTGGGAAGAATCTCCCAATGTCTTATGAATAAAAATTAAAAGGAAAAGAAGTTCTATAATAGCAAGTGAATGGCTAAAGCACATCAGCTTCTTAGAACTGATTTTCCCTAGGGAAAATAGAAACACCCATGCACACACCTGAACTTATGCAGAGTCCTCCTTTTATATAAAAAGCTTTGAATTTTCTTAAGAATGGCTTGTGAAAACTTTAAGAATAATTATAAAAACAAGTGATCTGCAGTATGCTGAGAAATTATTCTATAGATTACTCTTTTATAATCATGACCATGAAGTGTTTTCTAAAAGTGTAAAATTATAAGTGTAATTTACATATTTACATAAAACCCACTTTAAAAAACCTCCATATCTTTTGATGAAAGCACTCATTTGGTCCCACTATAATTTAAGTATATGTTTGAATCATTGCAGAATAAAAGATGTAGGAATCTTTCTGTATAAATTGTTTCAAGTAAAAATTTTTAGAAGTAGATTCATAAAATGAGTAACACTTATTGCCCATGTACATAATTCCTTTTTGTCCAAATATCCTACCAATCTATTCTAGTGACTGTATGTGCAAATACATAGGCATAAGTTGAAGCCAACCATTTCTGTACCTGAAGAATTCGGACCTTTTAAAATTTCCTTAACGATTTTCCCTTTTCAATTTTCATATATGCCTTTAAAATGAGACAATTACTTTAATTTTTAGTGTGCCTAAGTGTTGTAAGGCATGAAAAACCCTGTCAGTGTGCCCCAGCCAAGTTATCTTCAGTACCTTTACCAGGGCCTGAGGAATGCAAGCAGTTCTAAATTGGGAACGAAGATGTTAGAAGAGAGAATAACAAGAGAGTGAAAAAAACCAGATGAAGAGGGACTGTACCATCCTGGACTGAGACCAATCAGGTGTCCTGAGAGGTGCATACAGGACGTGTGGACAATGCGGGAGACCCAATCGGGTCATGCGTGATCGTGTGAATGACAGCTGCAGAAAGTGTATAAGAATGGAATAATGCAAACAATAAATGGGATTCTTGCGTAATCATATTGGTTCGTTGTACGAGGGTCCCGTGCTCCCGCACCTAAGTTCATAATATGCAATAAATTGTTAACACGTTTAATTTGACAATTAAACCATTCTTCTTTGAATGCAGGACTTAGCTATACAAACTTTACTTTCAGTGACTACAGTTAGAAGCAGACCTTACCTCTTTAGTTATATATCCATCCTTATTTATATCATACAAATTGAAAGCCCAGTTCAGTTTCTCCTGTACTGTCCCTCGGAGTAAAATTGAGAGACCCATAACAAAATCCTAAATAGACAAAAGGTCTCAGTCAGTTTGGAATTGAGCAGTTTTTCACAAACACTCAGAAATCCAGAATAATGCATTTGTCAGAAGTCTGGAAAGATGTGTTGTTTCAATTTTTTTTTGCTTCACTGTAAGTGTTAAGGATTGCTGGATTAACAATCTAGGCACTATTTGCTACACTCATAATTAAAAGTAAATTGAGTAATTTTCTATAAAGTAAACCATAATTTTCCGTTAGTGGTTGTATCCTCTGAAATGCCTAATGCCTCACATAAGCAGTTCCTGTTGAAGTTAATACCAGGAAAAAGCAATCCCCAAGGTTTAATGGTCCAAGAAAAGCTTAAGTAGGAGTTAAATTAATATAAGCACAGGAGACCAATTTGGGGAGAACTATGTACTAAGGAACATTAAATTCTTGTTAAATCTGTACCTTGTTAAAGTGGAATATGTGGTTCCCAGATCTCTTAGATCAATCTGCTGCAGTCAATATTTCAAACTTCATGTATGATACTGCACACCTCAATTCTTATCACTTTTATTGGAAGTATGATAGGGAATAATAAATATATTATGTGTCCATGTACCATCTTAATGCTTTTGTGACCCACCAATGCTCTATTGCTGTAGAGCTATTCCACAGAAATGAATCAGAAGGCTTTTGAGATTATTTACATGTAGTGTTTAGTTATAGATTTTTGTTTTATAATAAATGCTCTTTTGACAGCACAAACCTCATCTAAATTTAGTGAGCATCTTCCAGATTGGAGAAAATATCAATTCCCATCACCTCTCTTCTGTATTTCTTAGCATGTTAACATTTTTTAAACAACAGCTTTTTTTTCCCTAACCATCTCCTCCACCTTTTTCTATTTGATAAGCTTGTGAACCCATAAATATGTGAAATTGCCTCCATAATAGGTTGAGCAGAATATGGCAAGTGCTTATGTGCCTTTCTACATCACTGGCAAAGACATACAGGAAGTCTTAGAGTAACATTAAAGCAGAGACAATAAAAGCTGAAGTATTTCTCATTGGCACCAGCAAAGGTTATGCATTTCCTCTAACACAGGAACAATGGAGAAGACTACACTGAGATTAAACATAAATTACAAAGGTCTGATGTACCACACCACCAGTCAAATAAGTATACCTGATACAGTGAAGTATATACAGATATCATGGCCTCAGATGGTCTAGTAGGCACAGACAGCTCTTCTGACAGCTTCAGGCTTTTTAACAATTCAATTGGCATGCTCTGGGTTTTCTTAGTCTGTCACAAATTTCTGTCTTATGGGTATCTGTGCCCTTTGGGGTAAATGGATACATGAATCTTGAAAGAGTTTTGCTCATCTTGTCTTGTCTACATCTCAGTGACTAATTGAGGGTCACAGGGTTAAATCTCCAAACAGCACTCTAACAATGTACTATTAAACATTAAAATGTTCGAGAAATTCAGAACAGATTATCACATTACAGCATTAGCAAATAACCTTTTTAATTCAGTACCATGTCTCCAGATCTTTTCTGCACTGTTTTACATCCTTGATGTAGCTTCTGAAGTCCTTTGTGAAGGTCCCCAGTTGCATTATTTTCTTAGATTATATTTAAGAATTCTGAATTTATTTTTATTTTGGCACAGCAACATTTTTGAATTTATTTTATCTAAACTATATCCATTTTTCTTTTCTTGTTCAATTCTGTTTGTTCCTTTCTGTGGTGCACCACCTGTGTTAGCTGGCTTCCTGGAATCATTTATATTCCCATTTCCAAGGCTACCCTTCTATTATTGGTTTTAAAAATAAAACCCTTGACTTCATGTTGTTTTTCATGGAACTGGATGTCCTTGTAAAGCAGAGACAACTCCAAAACCTTCCAGGTGTGTGCTCTAAACATTGCAGGAGTGTCATCTCCTTCCATATCGCATCAACATGTTTTGGGATTCTACATAGTTCAGGTACATTGCCTTTGTCTGAGTGTTGTGCAGGAGTCATCTCAGGAACAATAGAAAGGATTTATCGTAATAGGAAGTTGTGATGAGCGGGATAAGGACTAGCTAGGATGGGATATCTTTTCTACAAACTTACTTGCAAGCAATTGAAGAACATAGTAATAGAATCATACAGCAATAGAGTATCTGATTCAATGGATATAGGCTAAATCCACAGGGTATTTTGGACTAGACCCTTGAACGTGAAAATGCCCTGCACGGTGGAAGGCAATGTGTGTCAGAAGCAGTGCAGCCATTCTAGCTGTTAAGCTAATAATCCAGTGCAGAAAGCCATAGTAAAACAGCAGTGCAGAGGGCAGCAGCTAAACTCAGAGAGCAGCTGCCCATCTCTATGCTTGTTACCAACAACTCAGTGACACAAGAATCAGGCACACCATTTAGTAAAGAGCATGAATACAAGTCCCCATTACAGTATTAGAGTACCCAGATGTTTTTTTCTTTCCTGGTTTAGACACCTAAATTCTGAGGAGAGGGGAATTCTAGTTTTAGAATTTAGAATTCCTGTTTGTTTTTTAAGTAAAATTCACCATACTCAGATATGTACATCCTCTGAGGATGTTGTCACTGCCCACTGAGAGGAACAGTCCTGCTCAGCTGAGCACCTAGTGGGGAGAGGTGCATCTGATCTAGGGCGACAAAGGAGCCTAAAACGGGAGGTCGGGGCTAGAGTTTTGTCTCTCTGCAGTCTGTGACAGTGAAGTTAGAAGCCCAAAAGTCTCTGCCTTAGTACTTGCCTTTACTCCTTTCCACAGCTTCCTGTTTGTAACTTGCTAGTCTCCTGCAGAGCATGCTAATACCTGTTAAGGCCTCCTTCTGTGCCTAATTTTGATTCTGCAAGAAAGGGGGATGTCTCACTGAAGGGTTGCAAAATGCAGCATCACTGCACCTGTACCGGAGCCTCTGTGTACTCCGAGCCTGCTCACGTTTCTGTGCTGCACTGCAGCTGTATAGAATGTCTGGTTGTGATCTGGGATGAACTTGTGTTTGTGGGCTTTTTTTCAGCAGTGATTAATTATCTCCTAGCAAGGTTGTTGATGACTTTCTGATTGCTTTATCTATCAGTAAGTCTTTGGGGATAATTAGTTCATTAATAAATTAATTAACAAGCTTATTAGTGTGCTGTCTCAAATCCATAGGAAAGCTTAAAATTATTCCACCTGGTCACGTGGTCCTTTATGTCTTGTTCAAGGCCAGAAGTAGGTAGGCAGGAACCTAAATCCATTTTTGAATTTAGGTTTTAGGATTTTGAAAAGGAATCAAGTGATGTCACAGAAGTGGTGGAGCCCTGGTGTGTGTAAAAAACAGGTCACAGAGGAGAAGCTGCGGTTAAAAGGAAATATATTTCTTTGTAGCTGCTTTACATCAGATGGTGTTAAAATGCTTATGAGATGACCACTGTCCTGAGAAAAATTAGTTCATTTCCTACATGACATGAACAAACCTTTTTGTGTTGAACTCACAGAATCATGCTTGTGAACCTCATGAAGTCAACAAGGCTAAGTTCAAGGGCCTGCACCTGAGTCAGGGCAATCCCAAGCCCAAATACAGGCTGGGCAGAGAATGGATTTAGAGCAGCCCTGAGGGGAAGGACTTGGGGGTGTTGGTTGTTGACAAGTTCAACATGAACCAGCAATGTGTGCTTGCACATTTAAGGTCATGTTGGATGGAGCTTTGAGCAACCTGGTCTTGTGGAAAATGTCCCTGCTCATGGTAGGGGGTTTGGAACTAGGTGATCTTCAAGGTCCCTTCCAATCCAAGGCATTCTATGATTTTATGACTCATTAAACTGCTGCCCTCATACTACTACTTTGGACAACGCTTTTATTATTAGTGAAATATCAAAATTGTGTTTGATCTTAAGACCTGTACTCTTCTATGGAACTGAGTTAGCATGCCTGCTAATTTATTAACTAATGCAAAATTCTCAGAAAACAATGAGAAATAAAGCAATCAGAAAATCACCAACAACTTTGCTAAGAATTATTAATATTTTTTTAAAAAACAAATATAAATTTGTTTTGATTCAATATGACAAAAATCTTTAAACGTCTCCAATGTGTTTGGGTGCAGCCTTGTGCTTTAAGGCCCTGAGAATTAGTGGGACTATTGCGTGACTTTTAGCAAGGTCACATTTAGAATAGCCTTAAAACAAAGGATACTGATTTGGATATTTGCATGTGGGTGCAATGAGCTTTACCTTTGACAATATGTCTAAAGCTAATTAGCCTCCATTTTCCTGACTCTCTAAATAGGCTTGAGCCCAGATCTTCATTTTGCTTCAGTAACAATACACATACAGCAAGTGGAAACCTTGCTTTCACATCTCTTTCTGTCTACTGGAAAAAAAGAACTTCAGTTCACTGGTATTCCCAAAGAGCCCTCCAATAGCAGGGTCACTGGGTCTTCAGAAACTCTGTCCTCATATTAAAGCAAAACCAGTTCACATAAGTAATGAAATAAACTAGTCTCAAAATTAATATGATCATGGGATAAGGAGAGAAGTTCAAGCACCTGGTTTCATGAGTTTGTTTTTAATGCCACATAAATCCTTCACTAGAGAGATCCTGACTCTTACCAAAGAGATTTAGGGATGACAAAACTCTAAGGACACAGCAATCTCCCCAGGCAATCTCAATTCATGTGTGCATTTAAGTTGTGCTAAAGTCTAACACTTCATTGTTGATGCTTGAAAATTTGAGGGAAAAAAGGCAAAAAGCTAGAGCAAATTCTCTCTTTTTACCCACAACTCCAGCTACCACTGCTTCATGTAAAATGGAGAGTGCAACACAAAAAAAAGGTCATTCTTACCTACAAAAGAATTTTGCTACCATTTCAGATTTTGATATTCTTTTTTTTTACACAGAAGATAGCCAGAGTGTTTTTATCATATTAAATTGTATTTACTCCTACACTTTGATAGAGAAAGTAATTTAGAAAAAAATATTATTTATTCTCAAAACTTTTAAATTACTCCTTCTCTACCTTTTGAGCTGTTTACTTTTGTTATTTTTCTAATGGAAATTAGAAAACTAGAATAAAGACTGGAATAGAAAGAATACGGCACAGCTGCACCTAGGATAAAAAGGACCAGGAAAAAAATGAGATGATTGTATTTTGCGCATTTCACAATATCTACTTACATGTGATTAGAAAAAAACCCCATACCCTTTTAACTCCAGGAGCATGCTTTTAGAATGGCTATGACACAGTTTGTAAGTATTATGTTACTACAAGGACACAGAAACAAGAGTCTTTTGACAGCAGTAGAGTTATGCTGGGTTCACAATTACTGCAAATAATATCAAAGTCTGGATCAGTCATGTCTGCCTTGATATTGAACAAAAGTAAGCTGGAAATGTCTATTTTAGCAATGAAAAAACAAGCACTGCTGCTTTTATTTTCCTGATTTATTTCATTCCAAAGCCTTTTTTTTTTTGTGCACAGAGCTGCACTCTGAGCTGCTAATCAAAACCCTTTAAAAGGGCTTCAAATCTAGTGCATTTTTTAAGGCTGTCTGAGATACAAATGTCAACAAATTGACCAGAAAAGGTACAAAAGCTTTTTTTGTTCCCATTATTTTTAATAGTAACAGCAGAAATACTTTTCAACTACTGATTCTAAAAATGCTTTCTTCAATACCTCTGCTGTTGCTGAAACTGAAAGAGCGGAAATTTAGGTTAGATATACCAAAGAAATTCTTTACTGGGAGGGTGGTGAGGCACTGGCACAGGTTGCCCAGAGAAGTTGTGGATGCCCCATCCCTGGAAATATTCCAGGCCAGGTTAGATGGAGCTTTGAGCAACTTGGTGTAGTGGGAGGTGTCCCTGCCCAAGGCAGGGCATTTCAAACTAGGTGATCTTTAAGGTCCTTCCCAATCCAAACCATTCTATGATTTGACCAGAAGAATCCTTACAGATTTAGCCTATGTACAGAAGATATGAATAAAACCTCCATTCCTGCTTCTGGTTTCACACAGATTCCACTGATTTTAGCTGCCTGGAAAAAGGTAGATAGGGTTCATGTGTTTTTTTAAATAAATGCAAATAATGACCCACAAAACTATCTATTACAGTCTTCATTGAGGTATAGATTTCTGATCACAGTGCATCTACTTGGCAATTCTTCTTATTACATCAATTAATTATTTTTCTAAAAAAAAATCTGTCAGACCTCTCAACATCATTCACTAAAATAAATCATAAAAACATGTACAGGACATTTCAATAAATTTAAAGTGAGTGTATTTATCACAATCCAATCACAAGTTGTAAGGAAATAATGCATTCATTATAATAAAAATAAACCAAAGCAAAACATGACAAAACAAATATATCCATTTGCAAATGAACTTTTTTTTAATTCTATAGCTTAAAATATTATCTCCTTTGCAGTATTTTGCACACCCTGTTCTCATCTGCACTATTGCAGTAAGGTCCCTTTTTACTGCATTATTGTGTGGATGACATCAGCCTTAGCAGGGAAAGGCAGAACTGGGAAAACAGATTGGGCAGTTAAATGGAGGAAGAACGAATTTCAAAATCTCATGCTTTTAAAAGCATTTGCTTTAAAGCCTTTTTCTAGAACTTTCTGGAAACTAAGTATGAAAAATCCTATTTTGGATGAGTCATCCCCATAACATTAGTTGTAGTTCAGAGACCTCACCTTGCCAAGGCAGAGAAGAAAGTAAGAACTATTTTATGTAACATGTGTATAAATTGGGTTACCTTTTAAGTGAACAGATTTTTAAAAATATTACGTAGTAGCACAGTCTGAGTTACCATTATGGAATATACAATTGTAAAATAATGACTTTTGTTATTACATTGGAAAAACTTGAAACTTGAATCACATAAACAAAATTTTTCCTAATGTGGGCCATATAATAAAAGCCACCAAACTGGACTTCATCACAAGGAATGGCAAAATATTCAATATTGTAGAAAGAAGCAACAGCATCACTTACCTCAAAACTTACAGATCCATTATGATCAGTGTCAAATGCATTAAACAGAAAATGTGCATATGTTGTGGAATCTAAAATTTAAAACAACAAAAAATAATTTGCCGTAAACACATCTTATTTAATCAAATTTGATTTAATTATATTAAAACTATTTGATACTGAGATACATTTTGATACCAAAGTTTCATAGCAAGATTAGATTTACAATTAAATTTAAACTTCCTTTTTGGCCCGAGAAGAGGGATAAGTTATAAGTGCAAGTAAGTGGATAGCAACACTGCTAGAAACCAAAAATGAAAAATTCTGTTCTAGAATATCTCTTTTCAGTTTTATTCTTGGTTTTGCTAATCACTGACACTTGAGCAAATAGAAAAGATGACATGGTACTGTAATCTGAAACAACCTGTTTTAACAGGAACACTAACTGACTGTGACAGGGGATCTATCTCGTGTTTAAAATGAAAAAGGTGTTCATTTGCTCACGTTAAATGAGGGAAGCAGACACTACCCTTGGTGCATCTGATGTGTCGGTTTTGCTCTGGAGACAGACCTGTTTCCCAGGTTGAAGCTGATCTTGTCAGAAAGCTGCTGCTGCAGTTGGGTCCTATGCTCACCCACAGGTGAGAGAAAATCCTCTCATGAGAAGCAATTCTTAAAGCTGGTTTGCTGCTGAATTCCCATGATCATTGCATTAGGGCTACGTGCTTGAAAACCTCAGAAAAACTGTTTGTGACTGACTAAATGGTCAGTAAGACTCTCAAAGATGACCTTAAACAAATGATCCCTTCACTATTTGCATACTTTTCAAACCTACTCCCCAGTGCATATTGACTCATTTCAGAAACACAAGGCAGCATGACTATAAATCTGTCAAGAGTGTAATTTTTTGTAAAGATCCATCTTTCTATTTCTACTGAATGCCTTGTGAAAGGCACAACCTGCTCCAAGAGTAATATATTGTGAGGAGAGAACTTATCCAGAGACTGCCCTGTGGATGTGAGGTACAAGCTGCTGGGGTTATGAGGAGACAGCTTCCCTCAAAATCATGCAAATTAATGTAGGATGAGGCTTTGTTTACTCTTAATACTCACTTTTCTCTTTCTACTTTATATATTTACATTAATTTTAGGTTAATTAACATTACCCTTACAAATTATTAATAAAGGGAGAAGTGTTATGAAAATCAGTGACACCTTTGCAGAACAAACTTCTCCCTATCATGGAAAAACCTGATCAGTGCTGAAATGCTGTTTTCTGATTTCTGAGTACTAAACTATTTTACCTTTCATATCAATTCTGCAAACCTTTATTTTTCACAGCCCAAAATATTGTTTTATATTAAACTGAGCAATAGTCTTGGAACACTCACCTGAACTGCCACCTTGACTGCAAGGAACCAGATATACCAAAACTCAAAGCTTTGTGCTGCAAAGATTCAGACCTGATATTTGTAAGAAAAGTCTCTAGTCTTACTTCAATATGTTAATTTTGTACGATGTGAAATAATCATAACAAGAAAAAACCAGAACGTTTAAACCCTGTCTGTTAACACATTTTCAGATAATTAAATCCCCGCCACCCCTATTGAGAGAGTCATTCATTCTTCCATGTATCCAGTCACCACTGTAATTGCGTAAGCATGGCTTAGCAGATACATTCACACTTTAACTGAAAAATGTAAATTTGTTTACCTCAGTTTATATTTAGCATTTTAATAGTCATATTTTCTATAATCTACTGAGATTTCTGTTGTGCAACAGAATATACTATGCAAATCATCTTTAGGGAAAAAACATGTTATAGAGGTATAATTACCATAAACTGAATTTTAAATATCTTCCTATTCTCTTGGCACTCATTTCTTAAAAACATCTGAAATACTCCTGGTTATTTTCTGTATAAATACTGAAAACACAAAGGTGAATACAAAGGTATTTTATTGTTTGTTGCCCATACATGATAAAATATACTACTCTTTTTGTATGATGGTATATGGAAAAAGAGTCCCTAGTTGAAGAATTTTTTTTCCTGGTAACCTGTCTGAAAAAAAAAAATCAAAAGCCTTTTTCAAAGTTGTTTGTTCAAGCAATTTTGGTCTGAAATTTTGCCTTCAAAACCACAGCGGGATGAGGCACTCTAGTCTTAATTAGAGCTACTTAATCTAATTCCCCTCTGCCCCCCTAAATCTTGAACATTAATCATTGTAGACAAAATCTTAACTTTTAAAATTAAATATATTTTCTTTCCAGGGGTCTGATATCATAACTAGTAAGCTAGATTGCTATTTTAACAGGTTGAAATAGGAACAGATTGAATCAGAATTCCCTTGAAAAACACCATCAAAGCATTTTAAACATCAGAGACAAAAATAGTAGAGTATGGCTTATCAAAGTACAAGCATGATCTATTTTGTTCATAAGTGATGAAGGAGTGCAATAATTATTCAGTGTGTGGATTCTTATCTATGACCTGCCTGGCTGAAGCAAGATTCCAAGTTGTATTTCAGGTGATCCATTGCATAAATGTGGGGGGTGCATTCATTCACCTGTATCGCCGTGAATCTAAAAAGAAATTACTGGAGTGCCCCTTCTGGCATGGAAAGTTTTTACAAAGCTACTTTTGCCTTTTAAAATACATGGCTTTTACTGCAATCCAGTGTCATCTCCGTTCCTTTGTTACTCATGTGGCCTCTTGTCCTATCTGTAGTCCTCCTGCACCTTGTCCTAGACAGTCTTGGAAGTCGCTTCATGAAGTGACTTGTGAGATGACATTGAAAAATTGCTTTGGTTGCCCTGAAGCTTAAAACCTTACAAGCATCATTTTGTTTGCTCAGATATGAATTGTTTTAATGATACATCATGTTGTCCTTGGTTTTGCATTTCACGGACAATTGGAACATAGCTCTACATGTCAGACACGTTTTAATTTGGGGACAGCTTTCAAGCTTTTTTTTTTTTCCTGTTTAGTAGTCAGACATACATAAAATCATTATTTTAAGCAAAACTGAAATTTAAAGGCCTCCGCTGAACACATTATTTTGTCAAGACATTCAAAGATTTAAGAACCCAGTCTGGCTTCTTAACTAGACAGTCCACTGCAGTCCTCACCTCCTCCTCCAAAGGATGCCACTGCCCTAAATGCCCAGAGAAGCAACAGAAGGATCAGCATTAGCACCACGAATAGGGGTAGAAACTAGACATTCAGCATATATCCATTTTAACTACATTAGTAATTATTCTTCTCTTCAACAATTAGATCTGGACTAATAAAGATTAGTCTTTTAAGATTACATTTATTCTCACAATATGTTTTGACTTTACTTTTAGAACAGGTGCGCTTTCTCTTTGCCCATGAAAAATTCTGGGTGTAACAATAGGAAATATGATACGTTTTTTAAATTATTTTAAGTGTAGTCAAGGTGTAGTAAATCACATTAAGAGAATTATTTTCACTAGCCAGGGTAACTAAAAAATATAATATTTCAAACTCTAATTGTTAGCTTGGTCTAAAAGTTTAGATATCGAAACAATCAGCAGGCAGGTCAACCCTTTTAGTCCTTTGTTCATCTCTATTGAGTATGCCTATGTATTAAGGTTTTCAGAGATCGTAAATCCACACTGAATGCTGTTCTTTACCTTCTAGGTCTTATTCAAATTAAAACTAATGGGGAGATATTTTGTTCCTACCAATTAAGTGTGGGCTTTTAAATACAAAGTGAAAAGAAGGAGTTCTTAACAGTCCCAGAGAAATACGCAAATCTCAAGAGCTGTGGGAGAAGTTAAAGAGGTAGGATTGAAGGATTGTAGAACATGAAGAGGGGTAACTGAATAGCAAATGCAAAAGGATGAAAAAAGAGAAAAACAATTCAAATTAAAAGAAATCTGAAGTTCAAGGAGAAAAAAACTGTTATACATTTTTGTGTTACCTTCATTGTGCTAAAAGACAGTGGAGATAAAGGAATTATGAAACACCTGAAAATCAATTGAAATCAAGGTTAGCGTTTAAGAAGAGAAACCTCATAGAATTAAACGGGGGGTTCTGCCATTGAAATTAGAGGTTACCTGCAGTGCCTCCCACAGTTCCTCCTACTGTGAAAGGGTTTTTTTGAACAAAAGAGAATGGGCAAGAATTTTAGAAAGCTTAAAGAGAAATAACCTACTCAGAAAAACTTGGTTTTCAATGGTACCCAAGAGCAGGTACTAACTTCACAACAGAAGACTGAATTTTTGTAGATATCATTGCATTTCATTCAGAAATACACACTTTAATATGTGTCTGACCATCAAGGAAGTACCCTGTGAATTCAGACAGAGTTGGAGGCAACAATCTTGTTAATTTGAACAACAGGCTTTTTTGTCTGATTTAGGAACTAACAGACATACTATAGTACTAATTATGTCTACCAGGTACTCACCTCCCTGTGGAAAGAACTGAGAGTAAATCTCTTTGAAGGTTTCTTCATTGACAACACCACTGGGACATTCCTGGAAAAAAGCGAATGACAAGAAATGAATACCATCCAATCTGGTCCAGTCAACTCATGTGTTCATGACACTGTCCAAAACATGTCTGTGACTGACAGTTTAACATGTGTGACTTCGTACTGTCAACCAAATATTAATGCACATGATAACATTGAAGTATCTTCCTAAAGGATTCCCATGAGACAAAAATTCCTTCTGTGCCATGTATCTCAACTTCAGTTGAGACCTGAGTGACACACAAGAGCAGCAACCACTCTGCTGTGGCGAGTGGAGATGGTGGTGTCACTTTTGGGCCATGGATGGTCATCCTCTCAGCTGCAAGCAGCATTTTCATGGTGTGGAAATCAAGCAGGAATGCAAAATTAGGTACTACTGATAGAACATGCAGTCATATTCTACTGGAAGAGTTATATTCAATGAATTCAAAAGACCCCACCACTGAAGATCTTATTCAAACCTTGCAGATCCTTTTGCCTCTTTACATCTTTTTCATAAACTGAGATATGTAGAGAAAGAATAAGTAGGAAGTGTCAGAACAGAGGGACTACAAAGAAAATGAAAGGAAGTGAAGAAGAATAAAGATGATTAGACCAGCGACTTTACAAAAATGACTTATGTAAAGAGGTAGGAAAAGCAGAAGCAATTCTGTAATTATTTACTAAGTTGTCCATAAATATACAAGACCAGAGAGCTGACTTGTAGTTCTGAATTTGCCAGGGTGAGCAGTTGACTTTGGGCAATGCACTTTAATTCCTTTTTTGCCTTAATTCCTTCTTTAACACAGAGAATGAAAAAAAAGCCTGGTATGCGCTTTGAAAGAAAAGGACTTTTAGATATGAAGGAAAACAAAAAAATGCATATTAGGTGTTAAGGTTCATACAGTTATTTTTGTATACTGTCATGCTACTTGTACTGAGGACTCAAACATATGGGCTCCTAGTCCTAAACTGGGGAAACTAAATAGCTTGAAATGGAGATAAAGAGCAGTGTAACATCTTTTACCAGTGTAATAACAACTTTTCCTGTGAGAATAAATAGTATTCCAATTAAATAAGGACCACTGAGATATTCATAGTATCTGCTAAGAAACAAATAGTGTAATCTTGCTAATTGAAAGACAAATGCACTGTCTGAGAAATGCACGTCAGATCTGTAAGTCTAGGGTTATTATGATTTTATGTCACTTATCCTTAGCTAAAACCAGCTCTTCATCATAACTAAGCATATGCAAGCACATAGTAAGAAACAATTCTGTTTGATCAGACAAACAGCTATGTCAGAGATAGCCATACAAAACTATTTGTTCCTGGGTACAGAGGCTGGAGTCACTGGTGACTGGAGTCACTGGTTCCTGGGCACAGTCACTGGTGGAGGCAGAGTTAGAGCACAGGTCTCTGTACGATGAGATATACACTGAGTGCTGGGCCACACTGCCCTTTGAACCAAAACCTTTGGGGAATTGGAGGAACAGTGAAATGAATCTCTATCCTTCATCAGGTAAGGAGCAATCCAGTAATTGAGGAGGCATCTCCCTGCCTGTCACGTCGTTTAAGCGTGAGGGCATTTTAAAACATCTCTCTCTGCTTTACCAGCTTCCCAAGAAGACTGTAGTCAGATGGGCCAGTGTCTCTGTGGTTCCAAGCAGGTTTACAGTTGGTTTTCCAAGTAACAAGCAATAGGTCAAGAGCAACTGACCTCAAGTTGCCCCAGGGAAAGTTCAGTTTGGATATCAGGGAAAATTTCTTCACTGAAAGGGTTATCAAGTATTGCAACAGGCTGTCTGGGGAAGTGGTTGAGTCACCATCCCTGAAGACATTTAAAAGCATGCAGATATGGCACTTAGGGACATGGTTTAGTTGTGGATTTGGCAGTGCTGGGTTAATGGTTGGACTTGATGACCTCAGATGTCTTTTTCAACTTTGATGAATCTATGATTGTATGATGCTACGATTTTAGGATTCCACTGCACTGCCTGTCTTTTTATGTGAAGCCTTCCAGAGTTGTGTAAGTGCATGCAAAAGAGCAGTATTTTTATTTGGATTCAAAACACAATAAAGAAAACATCAGTGAATTGTTCAGATACTCACTGATATAATATTATAGTTATTCAACATAGAAAATATAACAAAGGTATTTTACAAGTTCCTCTTCCAAGCATACATTAGTATATGATCTATGTCATTCCCAGACCTGTACAAGGAAGAACAACACAGCCTTCCCCCTGAGATGGGTGGGACAGTGAAAGAACAATGCAGCATTTTGGAATTTAGAAAAAGCAGCAGTGGCTTCTTTCTGGTTTACAGGTAATTTTTTTTAAAGACAAGAAAAAAAAAACTTGGCATATTTTGAAGGAATTAAAGAGAAAACCTGTATATCTGAATTTGTACAGGTCAGATATTGCCTTTTTTTTCCCCCTGAGAAGCTTAATAAATAATGAATGACAAAATGCACATTTAAGTTCATCTAACTCTGTGGCTTATTAACATGTAAAGCAATTTTTCTCCCTTTTCTTTGGTTGACAAAGACATTCAAACTGTACTCATTTTACAAAGAGTGCTCTCCCCTTTTTTACAGGAAATGCCAGTGACTCAAACTCTGTCAGTCCTTAGTCTGAAGCTGTGAAGACTAGTACTCCCATTTCCTGACTGGATTTAAATGTTGTAATGTTAGAGGAGACTTAAGGATACTCTGCAAAAATCTATCTAGTTTATTATTTGTTAGTTCAAAATAAGCTGGCAACCTTATTTTTTTAGAGAAATACATGATCTACATACCTCATTTAAAGGCAGTACTTTTTTTCTGTCACTTAATAAGCTCTGGTTTCACCTTACTGTTTGAAAGAGTCATTGCTTGAAAAGGCAACCTACTTCCAGAGAATTATATATTAGCAGAGCAAGGAATGACATCTTGAGTTTCTCTAGCTTGTCCCTCTGTAGTTTCCTCTGTTCTTTGCCACAGCATTGCCAGTACCGCTTTACCTTTTCCATCCTTGAAGTGCAGTAATGGTGTCTTATGGACATTCATTAAAAATCTGTGATGCTGGCCAATTACACTTACCAGAAATATCAGCTCAAACTTTTCTTTCTTTAGCATGCATCTTTCCTCTGAGACTCTACATGACAGTGAACACTTCTGATCTTGAAAAATTTTATTCTAAAAATATATGTAGCCAACATAATTTACCTCCACGACTGCACTTTCCTCAACTCAAAAATCTGGCTTTTTTGTGTTTATCAGGAGATTTGTGCAGTTCAGGGAAAGAGATTAAATATTGTAATTGTTAAGTATGCCCCATAGTTTTATGTCAAGTTATCGCCGACTTCTTCCATTGTACCAACTATAATTAAAAAAATCTATCTAACCTTTCATTAAACTCTTATAAAAGAGAGGAAAATAATTAAATAGTTTCAAAGAAAAATGTGAGGCTTATTTAAACAATTTCCTATATTCTTTTTTTCCTTGATCTGTATATAATTAATTTTGTTACAGCAAATTTCTGTTTGACAATCTTTTAAAATTGCATTAATGTATTAGATTTTCCTTCTGGAGAATAAAAAGGAGGGAATGTTCATCCTGAACTGGGTCCAGTGCTCTCTCTTTTAAAGAGAAAATAATATAAACTGACAGAAAGAAGAGACAGAGAATAATAAATATGATTCTGCCTTTTGATGATCTCTCTTGCTTGCAATTTTGCTGCTGGGAAATTACACCTCCAGTGCATGGTCTTTTGAACCACTCCAAAACCCGTAAATTATTTACAAGCCTCACACTGTCTAAGATGCCTCTCCTTCAGTATTTTTAAGAATACTGCAGTACGTGATTCTTCTTTACTACCTAATCCAACATCCTTTTCAGACAGGAAGCAAACCAAGAAGACACAAAAAAGGAGAAATAGTGAAATGTAGGAAAGATAATGAAGGAGAAACAAACTCAAAGCTCAGACTTTTGTCTGCATAAAAAGCAATTTTGAATGATGGATAAATCTGGAGCTTTGGCAACTTTGATTATATTTTAATTATATACTTTTGCATGATAGGTTTTCCATCCCATGCTTCATCTGCTGTCAGTTTTCATACTTCTTCATCTTAGATATAGGTTCATGTCCATTGATTTAATTATCAATGACTGATAATATGTTGGTTTTTTGCATATACATCTATTCTGACTGCAAATTTAAATTTCCCATAAACATAGAATTTAATGGAAGAACATAGCACGCACATATGTCAAAGCTAATGCTACCAAAAATCTCAAAACCTAAACCCACAGTGGCTTTTCTGCCACTGCCAGAAACTGGAAACCAGTCCAGTTTCTTTTTTTTCCATTTGAGTATGATAGAGCTTTGATCAGAACAGCATGAGAATTTAAGAAATGGCCTTGATTTAATAACATAATCCAGGCCAAATAATAACAAAATCTGTGCAATCGGGCACCTTATGAAGTTCAATAAGAATTTCCATGTTCTGCATCTGGGAAAAAATTTGCCCTTGCCCGAGTAGTACCGGCTGTGAAGTGACTGAAAGGCAGCACTGCTGAACAGGATGTGGGGATACAGGGGATGTCAAGGTAAGTATGAGCCAACACAATATTTTATTACAGACAAGATAAACCACCTACCCAAACCAGCAGGATGAGGACTTATTCTCTCTCTCTCTCTCTCTCTCTCTCTCTGCTTGGGACAGCCTTGGGACCCTCCAGGGATATTTACTGTATCTAATGCTTGTTCTGATGTATGTAATCAAAACATAGCCTTTCTCATGACTTTCATTTTTTTCAGAAAACTGAGCTAAGTGATAATTATGCAATTCACATGGGTTGCAATACCAAATTAATTTCTCCCACTAAGAAATACAATTAGTATTTTTGGACTAAATATCTAGTTTCATTCAGAAAAGGACCACATGTATTTGGTGTTTAATCAGTGCACATTGATGTGCATTTAGCCTATATTGGCCTCCCATGGCAAGACATCAGTGGCTAAGTAGTAAAATTACTCAGCAAAAGTATCAACAAACCATTAGCCAATGTTTTATTAGATAGAAGCATTTTTTTAGTGTGGCTACAGTAATGTATTATATCAGCAAAGTTTGTATTTGAAATGTACAGTGGGTTTTTTAGGCTTATAGAAAAATTATCACAAGGGAACTGAGATGATCTGAAGATTCATTTGGTGAAGTATTTAAGCATTATATAAATTATCTGGAACAATCCCACTGACAGTTCACAAATTACTCCTCTCTTCATCCTCCTCCAAAGCAAAACGTGTGTCAAAAGTAGCACATATAAGAAATTAAGGTACAAGTAGGCTCTCTGAGGATGGAAAAGATAAGGACTTTGGTGAAACATGTCTATCATGATCTCATATGCCTTGGAAGAAGAGAAATACCAGAGAAATCTCACTCTGAAAGGTGACGCAGACACATTGATATCAGTGTGACTTCCACCATGAAGACATTTGCCAGGACAATGTAGACCAGGTGTTGTGCTGCAGCACATGAGCCAAGCAGTATGTGTTGTACAGACACAACACTAGATCCAAACCCAACTAGACTTATAAATCTAATCAACTGCCAGTTTCAAAACCTAAATATAGATCTCTGACCCTCAATAGCCTCTATATGTTTTTCTTACTTTGGATGACTGTGTTTTGCTTCCCAGTGTTGCTGTTCAGGTCTAAGGTTGCTGTGTAGCCTTAGACTGATTGCAAACAGGAGGGAAAGTAGTTAAAAAGGCAGAAGGGTGACGGTGTGAGAAAAAGTTCTCTCAAGCTGTATTTCACATAGTGTCTGTTTGGAAGAACAGGTCTATCAACTCCCTCCCAAATCCCCACATCTCAAAATCTTTTCCAGATCCTGATCATTTCATCCCTTCTTGAAGCTCCTTCCCCGATAACCTTTAATCAGGCTATCACCAAATACTACCCGCTATGTCAAATAGAACAGTCCTGATCTGAGTCCAAGATCAGACCAAGAAGGCATTAGATAGATGCAAATTTTGAGTCAAATAGATCCAAAATCTCAGCTCACTTTTAAGAATTGCCATATTCTGTGAAAAGCACGAAATAATTTATTTGCTAATATTCTTCTGCATTTTGTTTCTGTCAGGTCTTGCCTTGTGCTGTTTCTGTAGCATAAGTCAGAGAAAGGATGCAGAGAGAGAAACTTTTCCTGGAAAAAAGGAGGTGCAATTCAGGATTGACAGCATTAAGCAGTATAAGTGATAGCATCATGTTGTTTTGATAGGGTAAATGCTCATGGCTAACAGGAAAAGTCAGTGCTCCCTCAGCAACTGCAGCACTCACGGGACATGACAAAGGGGTGATCTTTAACTTAACAAGCAGAAGCAATGTTGGAAATTTATTTACTTGGACATTAAAGGAAAATATTCAAAGATATAAATAAGCATGTATGCTTATAAGTTTTATTTTTACTAGGTGTTTTATTTAATTGCAAATAATTAATTGTAGTGTTTAATGTCGTGATGTGGACCTGCACATGCAAAATGTTAGGAGAAGTTTATACACTAATTTTATCTATAAATCTCATGGCCTGCGGACACAGGAAGAAGAGAATTCAAGGGCACCTTATTGCTCCAGGACCAATGCAGAAATTGGATTTTACAGTTTTACTATGCCTGACAGCTTTGAAATTTAGCTAATACCCAGCTAATGATTTAGTCACGTCTGCACACCACTGAATGTACTTCAAGCAGAGTAGAAAACAAAACCAGAACTTAATACAAGACTAAACCTGTTTATATTTTATTTATACTTAATAATAACTGTTTTTATTTTATAAGCATGCTGCTCCTGGCATTTTCACAGAATCACAGAATATGCCGAGCTGGAAGGGACCCACAGGGATCACAGAAGTCCAACTCGTGGCCTTGCACAGGGCAGCCCCAAGAGCCACACCATGTGCCTGAGAGCATTGTCCAAATGCTTCTTGAGCTCTGTCAGGTTTGGTACTGTGACCACCGCCCTGGGGAGCCTGTTCCAGTGCCCAACCACCCTCTGGGTGAAGAACCTTTTCCTAATATCCAACCTAAACCTCCCCTGACTCACCTTCAGGCCATTGCCTTGGGTCCTGTCACTGGTCACCACAGAGAAGAGATCAATGCCTGTCCCTCCTCCTCCCCTCACAAGGAAGTTGTAGACTGCAACAGGGATCCATGTGGTAGTGATATCTTTTGCTTAAACTCTCTCTTTCCCCTCCCCACTTCTTTCTCTCTCTCTACCTCACAATTACTGTTAAATAAAATCCATACTATAGACTTCGGCATATAATCTCATTTGCACCTTAATTTGGGCAGAGGCATCTCTTATAATTGGATCTTAACAGCCCAGGTGCCAGCAACTGGAGAAGCTGGTCTCTAGAAGCAGTTACTGAGCATCTGAGCCCCATATCTAAGCCTGGCTGCTGGAGAGATCTGCACTTGTATGTATATGTATGCGTGTGTGCGTGTGTGTGTGTATTTATGTATTTGCGTCAGTGGACCTCCATCCTGCTCAGCCACAGAGGGGAGGAGGGTGAGGCTGTTGGTGCTGCCTGTGTTTGTGTAACTGCTCTGTGTGTCCGTCCGTGACCTGTGTGGTTGGCCCTGTGTACAGGCACACATGTGATGTATATATGTGCTCTCAGTGCATGTGCCTACTGGGAATACACCTTCAGCCTCTGCTGGATGGATCTGGGGGCATGGCAGCACCCTCTTCTCTCTCATGCTGTTGAATCTGACCAGATATTTTTCCCTAATAAATGTAATTATTTTATTTAATAAATTTCTATGATTCAATACATTCATCAGTATGGTAGCCATTTTACTTGCAAATACTTTTAGGATTAAAGATGTATTTACCAAATACCAACAGGGCTAAACTGAAATTTTTACCTACCTTAGAGCTGCATGCCAAGAAAAAATAAGTTTTTAATTTATTGTAAATTAAAAACTAAATAAATTTGTAATTTTGTAACTCATTTCTCTGTAGTAAATATAAACAGACTTGTCTGTGCTATATTCATCAGGAAGAGATTTCATTGCCTATTTATTTTTGAGTGCGAGTGTGATTAATTTTCTGTCCTGACAGTACACTTACAATACAGGGTTCACTTTTGATACTAGTTTGGTTTTTTTTTTTTTTTCAGTAAAAACACAGAACACACATCAGAAATTATCTTTGTGAAAAGGGGCTGAGTGGCATTTCTGGGGTTCTGATCACACTACTGGCCAACACAGAAGAAGCACCAGGAGCAGGGTAAAAATCCTGCAGCAGCTAATAAAAGTGAACTTATTCTAGCAGGACTTTAAAGCAGATGATGCAAACAAAATGAGGTTTCTGGGGGAAAGAAGGTCTTGAAATCCTTAAAGAAAAAACAAGTGTACTACAAAAAATATCTCAAAATATATGCTTAAAAGAGATGCCATGCACTAGCCGGTGAAGCAGCCTCAAAAAACCTAATTCAGAGAAAAACCTCTGTCTTGAAATATTTGAAATGTGGCTGAACAAAGCACTAGAAAAAAAGACTGGAAAAAATAACCTGGGAATAGTCAGGCAGTTCAAAAGATCTTTTCTCATTAATACAGATTTTAAGAAATCAAAGACAACCATATTTATGCTCCTTTCTTTTTTCTTTTCCTTTGCTCTTAAGACTTCTAGAAGAAGAAATAATAGAAGATGATGTGGGGTAGTAGAGAGCTGCTGTTTTCCTGCCATAGATGTCCCCAAGAGAGCAACAAATTCAGAGAGGTGGAAATATAAGCAAAGTATTGTCCTTTAGGTGTTGGTAAATCAAGGGGTTGCTTCAGCTATGAGAAGAAAAAACCCATGTCTTTGTAATCTATTCTCAACAGTAATTTCTCTGATCAGCTTTTTTGAACTGGCGGCTTCTGGACTGCTGCATTGTCAGTATTTGGGCTTCTGCATTTAAACATCTCTTTTTGAAACTAAATGAATGACAAAAACATTTGGTTTCCTTTGTATAGATTTATCATTCAACACATCAGCACATCAAATGGGAGCTTTGAGGAAGTTTTTAGGAAACTAGTGCATGTATGAGATAATTGCAATGACTTCAGAAGAGATACCTATTTTGTTTCTTTTGATCAGGCAATTATATTACACACCCAACTCTGTGTTCTCCTTGAGCTTTGCTGTTTGCCTACTGTAAAAGCCGGTTTGTCAAAGGACTGGGAGGATAATTGAGGAAACAGTGTGTCAAACTACTCAAAAAGCATGACAATTCATTTTATTCTACCTTTTATTGTACCTGATAGACCACCTATCATTTCAGGGTCTGCCCAGGTCCATGGTAGAATGGAACAAGTCCAGATCTTACTTGCCTTTCTTCTGAAAAGCTGTTGAAGGAGCTGCTTTTCATTACGAAGAAACATGCAGAGACAGGAAAAAGAGCAGAGGTTGACATGGAAGAGATGGGTAAGGGAAAATTTTGAACATGTGTGCATTGGGTGCCCACATCATTGGGGCATTATTATACTATACATATTATAGGACATAGAATGCCCTACCAATACTGGCAATCAAACAGGCTCAAAGGAAAAACCTTTATTCTGTGGACAATCTGTGCAGATGAAATCATAAGGCTTCCTAACATTTTAACATCTCATATTAAAGACATAACCCACACTCAGTATAGGTGGGGTGGGTTTCCCCATCTTTCCTTCTGCTAGATGGGGAGCCTCCTTTCCCCCCAGTTTCACAACCTTTTATACTGGTTTAGTAGCCAGGTTACCAGCTACTCTAGCCAATAAATAGAACTGCCTTCTTCATGCCTCATATCCATTAATAGCATATCTTCAGGTAGAGAAGATAATTCCTCAAAAAACTCAGAAACATGATTTTTTTACTCTAATCTATTTCCATATTCCTTTAAGTAATTGAAATACTTGGCTAACTTTCCTAATATTTTAAAATTATATTCTGTATTTATTTTAATTAATGATTTATTAATACTGTACTGATAAACAAAGAATTTTCAAGCTAATGTGGAACTGTGTATACAAGAGAAACAAATTAAATAAATCAGGTTTTCTTTTTTTTTCCCCATTTGAGCATAATTCACCCTCAAAATTATGCTATGTCTATTTAAAGTAAAACACATGCAAACACATGCATGTTTATTTAAAGTAGAACACATGCAAAGCATAGGACAAAGTGTATTTAAAACACGGTCATAGCTGAAATAATTTAATATACTTTTTGTTTTAAAAAAACCTTCCTGGAGTAAAACGAAAATTAATTAGTACATTAGTGAAGCCTTTCCTACTTTGTAGGAGAATTGAGAGTCCCAACTGTATTAATATGTGTAAGACACATGAAGATACTCAGAGAGTAGAAATTATAAAAGCTCAAAATACAGGGTGGTGTGGGTTTTTTTAATTTTTATTTATTACACTACTGGAAATTAGTCTTATGAAAAATTTAACTTTAAGGCCAGCATTAATATGCTTTCCATCTGTGGCATATTGTCCCCACTATTATAACAACATATGTTATACATTTTAATATGTTTATAATTACCTATTTCTAGCTTGATGGATTTTCACTTATTTTCATTTATTTTGTCTAATAAATAACTTATGTTATTCAATTATATTGAAAACCACTGGTGTTTATAACTTCAATTGTCACTTCTATTTTTTATGTTATCAGGAAAGGGACAGCTATTAATTTAACCTCCTCTCTATTGAAACTGAATTAGTTCTTGGTTTTCTTTTTTTTTTAATTTGGTTTTTCATTCTGGTTTTCACAGGAGAGGGCTATAAACCCCACATTTACCTCTTCTTTATTGAAAAAAATACTTGGTTTGCATTTTTAAAAATAACTTCTGTGCGATCATATAGAAAGATGCAATAACAAAAAAGCTATGAAGGATGAAATATGTGTAACCAAAATTGTATCTCGGATCAGATTAATTTGATTACTTCAAGAGGGCCAAAATATCTCCCTAAAACCGTTTGCTATTTTTTTTAATTATCGCAGAATCAATCCTTACAGATCAGAACACAAAAGAACATACTCTAGTCTTGCCTACTTGAATGTAGTTGTGAGTCCTGAGAGCCAGTAGTGATGGTGGTGAGGAAATATTTTCTTCAGTCTTTACAGAAACTGTATGGGATGAAAGACATACAGGGTAATACCAAAAGATGGTGCTTTTTTTGAAATTGTTAGGGACGATCACCTCAGATAGTCTTTCGTCCCTACTCTTGAGTCTTCCTATGAATTTGCCTATGTGATTACTGGTGTAAAGCTTAAGCTGTTTCAGGAGACTCAAGAGGCACACCCAAATAGAGTGCACTAATTACTGGGTCTAAAGTGACAACTTTCCTTTTGATCTTTCCTTGCTGACTTAAAGTACGGTAGAATTACTGCAGCTAAAGACTCACAGGGGGAACACCTCAGGTCCTTGCATTTTCATGTCTGTCACAGAAGTTGCAAACTCATAGCTAAGTGGCAACAGTCTACATTTCTAGGAATGTTGTGGTAGTCTGGATTTGACAGCATCAGTCGCCATTGACATCCATTGGTGAAAGACACATAAAAAAACTCCTTTTGAGCTTTCTTTCATCAGGTAAAACACAAAACTTCTTGCTTCCACTTAGCCACATGTAGAAGAGTTACAATAATGTTTCCCAATGGCACAGCAAAGATGTACTACATTTTAAGCCTCCTACTAGAAGATACTCTAATGAACAAAAGCCTCTCTCCAACCCCTCTACTTGCCACAGCACTTTCAGAGGAAAACAAGCAGAAATAAAGGACTTGGCTCATATCCAGCATGTGTGGCTTCACACAGTAAATAACAATCAACACTTTGGCTGCTTCCACAACTCAGAGGGCGAGGTGCCAGCAAATGCTTTTAATCAGCACCATTCTTTGTTTAGCAATGCCCACTAATTAGTGAAATTTTTAGTTTCTTATTATTAGCACTGGCAGTAAAACAACAGTAAACAACATGAGTAAAGATTTGAACTTAAAAGCTCACCCAAAAGCTTGATACACCAAACTTCATGGATGAGTCCCTGGCATCTGAATGGTGCTTACAGTTTCTGCCCTTACTTGTCACTGCAGGAGGGCATTTTACAATCTTGACTTGACAAATAGGCAGGAAATATAATTAAACTAAATGCAGCAGAACTCATGCCTCAGCAGTGCAGCTTGCTGTAAACACTTTGGCAAAGCAAGTGCTCACCCTCTTGGGAAAAGCTGTATTTAGGTGAGCACTGCTTTGGCAACTTGACTTTCACACATTTCCACGTGACTTCTTTTGATTAAATCCCTTCAAATCAGCTGAAATCCTAGGTGAGAGGAGGAATAGCTCCATATTGGGAAGCACTGGTCCCTGAGGTGTACTTGCCTTAGATCAAGTGAGTCTCTTGAGCAGAACGGAGAACAGTGCAAGTCCCTAAAAGCAGTATTTTAAGGTAGGTTAATTCCCTACTTTAAAACCATGGAGGCATTTATTTTGTTTTTCTTACATGAGGGAGCTGGTGCTTTTGTTTACCCTACAAGCTCCTTGTGTCCTTGAAGAGTGGAAGATTCACTGAGGAAGAAACTGTACTAACAACCTTCTGCTAAATGTTAGTGGACTTGCACCATCATTTTATAGCCCTATCTGAAAATGAAAAAGCCTGAATTTAGCACAAGGTATTTATGAAGCAACCTCAGCATGTCGGGGGTGAAAAAATATTCTATATCTTGTCTTAAATGCTAATATGATTTTTTGTGGTTGTCAATCAACTGCATGTTGATACTAAGTACTGACATCAAACCAAATTTTCATTTTAATAATGAAGGAAGAACACTGTGAGTTTTGTGTTCCTGAGACACATGTCCGCATGCAAGACAGTCAGGCTGAAAATGTGTCCTAAGTCATGCTATTGCAGTATTTTTCAGAGTGGTTACTCTTTGTTCCTTTCAAAGATGTGCAATGGTTAAGGTAGACAGGTCAATATTTGGGTAGTGCTAAATACAAAGAAAAGGCCAAGGAATTTCAGCGCCTACAGCCTCCTGCCAGCTTGCAGAAATGGCAAAGAACATAAAATTCAATGGGGACCGGTTTAGAAACTGAAAATCAAACATTGTGCTCATTATTTATATTTTATATGGTAATACATTTACCCTTTAACAAAGGTTTTTGCTTTCTCCACTACTAACAACACTTTGTCTCAGGAGAAGAGCCCCAGCAGTGCAAACAGAAGAATGTTTATGCAGGTAATGTGCTTATCTGCATAAATATTTATAAAACTGAGCCTAACATTAGCATAAGTAGGAGCTGATTCACCAAGTACAGTGGGGAAAATCAGATGCAATTGAGGCAATGATGTGTATGAAGCTGCTGTGGGTGAGTGAGAGACACGGTCTGTGGGAAGAAATTCTTCTTCCCTGTTCACACAGTGAGGGCAATGTGCCTTATCCTGGAGGATTTCTGGCACTCAATGTCTGACACAGGGTCCCCTTCCTACGTATCAAAACTTCACTGTCACATCTGTGCTTGCCCAGTCCACCAGCACACCACACTGACATTTTTATTCTGTTACCAAAAGGCCTCCCCAGAGCCCAGGTCCATGATGAGGAGAAGATACTTGACCACAAGAGCTCTACTGTTCGTTGTGATTGTAGAAGGGTCAGAGTGGGCTTTGTGGCCATATGTCTAAATGCTTTTGAGAAGGAGGAGTGAGCACTTCCATAAGACAGGGGAGGATGTACCATTGCTGCTTACAAAGGAGATATTATTCCTATAATTCAGTAAAAGACATGAGAAAAGCATCAGAATGGAATTTGAAGTTTAACAAGGAATATGAACTGATAAATTTTTTAGCACAGCAAAAAATATAAATATACTACATAAATCTCCTTTAGACTGTTCTGGAGCTTGTCTTGTCTTATATGTGGATACTTGATACATTGCTTTTGGCAGCATATGTAAAATTTGCAGCATAAGTCAAATCATTGGAACTGAATACTTAAATAAACCTATATAAATAGTGATTGATATCTGCTGGCATATTTCCATGAAAACATGAACAGCACAGAGAAATAAAAAATAAGGAGAAGACATTTCCCAGTTAAAACAGATAACAAGAAGAATAAAAAGAGATAACTGAAGAATCAGATACATCTAAAAAAGAGTCATCTATCAATCAGTTCAGGTCTAAAAAAGAGATTTCATTTCTCATAGTTGTATCATTCCTTATGGAGATACATTGAGGCTGAAACTGCTGGACATAAAAACTTCTTGCACAGTCTGCTAAGTTTATGGCATATAAACTTTGTTCCATAACTGCAGCTTTTGAGAACAGGATAAGAAATTAAGGCTGTTGTAACTTGGGCTCCATTACAGGGGATGATATTATGCTTCTTGTTCAGTGAAGCAGAAGCCGTATTACTGGATTTATTTATTTTTAACACTATTGGAAGGCAGTGAAATTTTTTGGAAATCAGATTCAGTGTGGTTATTTGACCAGGCCTGAGGATGAGATGAGACTAGAATCTGGAGAATTATAATACTTAGATTAAAAAAAAACAGAAAAAACCAATTGGTTTCTGTGCATAAGCTTCTAACCTGTTCATGGACTGTTTAGTGTTGAGACAGTTACAGTAATAGAAAAGGGATGGGCTACAATCTTAGGACCCTAATTAGGTCTTCACTGGGCAATGAAGCAGAAAACTTAGAGTGCCCTGAGGTTTCCCTAGAAATGTTGCTTGCAATAATTTTAAATGCAGAAGGCAAAGACCAACTGGAGAAAGGCATCTCATTTGCAGAGCAAAACCTGAAACCTCCAGTTTCAGGTCCTTTGTTGAACAAATAAGATCTCTGAAGATGCTCTCAGTTGAATGGCAGGAATACCTTGATTGGGATGCATACTCTCTCATGGAAAGAAAAAATTATCCATAAAAAAAACAGAGAAAGGAACATATTTTTCAGGACTGGACTGGAAGACTTTAGAGTCAATTACCACTAAATTGCAGTTGCCTGACAGACTGAAGGAATGTACCGTTCTTTTCATCACGGACAGTTAATGTGGTGGGGGACAAATCAGCTGAAAACAAGGCCCTGTAATTGCCATGTTTCTATTTATATCTCTGGAATCCCTGAGAAGCCAGATAGAAGTCAATTCCTTGCAGTGAAAACCACATGAAGAAAGAGGGTTAAAAAATCTCCATTACATTTGGGCATGTTTCATTAAAATCAATGAAGATTTGCATTTGCAAAGACTTTAAGAGAGGCAGGATTTTAGCCTAGAAGAATGACAGTACAAATTCAGGAGATATATATTACAAGCATCCAGAATTGGTGAATCTATAGAACTAGTTAAAAACAAATTTCCCATTAGCCTCTGTTGTTGAATCTAATTTTACTTCTGTTTCATATTAAAGTTCTATGTTGTTTTGTGTCAGTCTTCTTTCTCGTCTTTCTCTGGAGAAAGATAGCAAACATGACCTGTTTTAAAAATTTGTTAATAGTAATGAATCACCCATTGAAATTATATTTTCACTAGGGACTCATTATTCAGGACATGGAGAAACAGTGACAAAGAGTTTATGACCTAAAAACTCAGGGAAGATGTGAAAGAAGAATGTGAGATGAGCTGGGTTGTTTAGCAGGACAATATGGTAATTAGGTGTTGAACCTGGATTTCCTACCTATTGTCTTGGTAGCCTGTGCATCTAAACTCAGTGCTTAGTGCTGACATTTTAAATCACACTTACAATCATAATCATAATCATAATCATGTGTCTGTTGTTCTGATACCTGTAACTGCTTATAGACTGCATGTCAAATACAAATACTGCTATATCCAGCCACAGAGGGTTCACTTGTAAAAGTTGTTCTTAGCACTTTTTTTTTGTGAGGCCATAGTGAAGCTGGTCACAGTACCAGAGATGCATAAATGGAGCAAGTAAATAATTGTTAGAAATACCACAGAAAGTGCTCCTAGATTAGTGTTTTTCAGGCATGAGTTTACTGTGATTTCTACTTGACAGATATGGAGCTTGGCCATTGAGGGGTAAAGCATCTTACTCAAATACACTGCCCACAGAACACACATTTCACTCTTAACACCGAGGAATTCAGCGTTCATTTTTCTCTCCTCTAGGGATGAACTTTGCTATCTCCAGCTCCTGGGAAAGTTCAGTTTCCCACAGCCACCAGCCCCCCCACTGGTACTCCCCACTTTGTTCCCAAGATGTGTTTGAGAAGGCTTTGATCAATGGCTGAGAAGCAATCTCTCAGATAGCTAGGGACCCTCTGAAAGGTTTTGGCTGTCAGACCAGAGACATTAAATTAGGCAGCTGTCAATGTGGAGCCCACGCAGGCTCTGAAGCACTGGTATAATGCTCTCAGGCAACCCAGAAGGCTTTTTAGTGTGATAGTTAAGGCTTTTAAAGGTGTGTGGCAGTTAATAAGCCAGCCAGAGAGCCAAGAGGTTGGACTCTTTAGACTTCTCGTTTCATGCTGTGTTTACTGAATCATGCTGTCTTCTGAGTTATTGGCTCCTATTTCTTCTGTTACACTCACCGTATCTAAGATCCTTTAAGAATATTTCACAACGGAATTCACTGGGTTGAATAAATTCCATTACTTGAAAGCTAATATGAGAATCATTCACATAATTGGAGCGCAGTGCAACTGCGTGAATGTCCAGCTGATCTAAAGAATACGGTCTCTGTCAGACACTTTCACTCAAAGGTAAATGCAGGTTGACCCAAGACTTGTAATAAACTTCCCTGACACTGAAAGACTTGACCTTGAGGCTTTGTCACTTGTGATTTGCTGTTTCGTTTGAAGATTTACCAGTATTTATTTTTAGCACAGATGTAGATCTAAAGACATTTGTAAACAGAACTTAATTCTGTTGAAATAAAAAACAGGACTTTCATCTGTTTCACTTATTTCTGACAAAACCTGCATGTTGCTAATTTTGTTCACATTGATCAGAAATTTAAAGCAGAAAAAAATATAAAGATCCAAAATTGTTTGGAAATTCCTGGGATCCCTGACAGATCCCTGAGTCCAGCACAAATAAGATTTTATCTATTAAGTCCATAGGACCCAAATGGTTGAACTGCACCATCGAGAAGCTTCACCAGAAGGTATATTTATTCCCTCTTCCCTAATTTTGCAGGCTTAGGGTCCTCACCTGAAAATATGTCTGCCCATTTGCTGTTTCAGAATTGCAAGGGAACAGAGAGACAACTTAGTACAAGATTTAATACAGAATTATAACATTTTGTATACAAATTCTTTAAAAGCAAGAAAACCAAGTAGATGAATTTTTGAACACTCCTTTCTCAACTGATATTCTCACTGAACAATTTTGTGTTAAGCTGTGTGTTATAAAGTACAGTGTTTATAGCAGTTACAGTTAATATTCATCTCACATCATGGAGGAGGAGAAAGGAGAATAAGAGGTGTCTACTTGCTAAATTTTTAAATTACAACATCGTCAGAGCTGCATTGCACCAAACTTTACTTCTCTAATATCTTTACTAATATTTTACTAATCTTTACTAATATTTGTGATTACCCAGAAACCAAAATCCAACAACTGCACATAGCTCAAATGCCAGGCTCTGCAATGCTTAGTCCAGATGCTGCAAAGAAGCAACTGCAGCAAGCTGTAGTCAAAGACATTTGGCTGCTTGTATTCTAGTACATAAACATTTATATTCCAAACTGATGCACATAAAAGCTCATGTGGTAGAAAACAGCTCTACCAGCGGATGAGTTTCTCTGAGCATCCAGCTGGTAGAGCAAAAGGTCTGTACCGTGCTTCAGGTGTCAGCCTGGCACGTGTGAGCCCCAGGGAGAGCACACCAGAGCACAGCATGGGATACTGCCAGTTCCAAACAGGAGGGACACACAAGCACACAGAACAGTGCAATTCCACTAAAATCTAATATTGACTTTTTTTTTTTTTTTTGCACAAAGAAGAGCTTTAGAGGTATTTGGTGCTCTGCACTACTATTAATAGTGGGTGCTTAAAATCACACTCTTTTTATATGCTGATTATTTAGAGACTTGGCATCTACCTTTTTCAGAGATAATTCATGAGCAAGCAGCCACTATTATGAAGACAGTCCTTGGTATGCTAGATGACATTTTTCCCCTAGTGAACATGACGTGAAGTATCTTTGTGCAAGTCACGAGATGAATAGAAATGTAGGGACTGAGTTCATTACTAACTTTCAGAAAGAAGATTTCAATCTCTGCCAGTAACTGTGAGACTAATTGAAACAAATCTCGCTGCTGAACACATTAAGATCTGTAAATTTGTGACAACTGACAACTATATTCTAGGTCTGTCAAACCCTACTTCCAAATTATTTTTATTTGAAACATTTTTGAAATATTTCAAGTTTCTTTGCTAACACTTGAAGGAAATATATAATGAATGTAAGCATTATTTATTGTGCAGTTTGTTAAAAGATTTTCACATAGCCTTATTTGAAATGTGGAAGAGTGCCCTCTAAGTCCCTAGTAAATGTATGCCAGGGCTTTTGTAAAATAATAACGAAATTCTTCCTCGGCAAGGGCTGCTTATTTTAAAGTTCTTTGTCAGTTATCTAAAGTAGAGAAAACAGTTGATCCAAAGCACAACTGGTAAACAAGAACTCAACTTTTAAAAAGGGAGATTTGAGCTATGTGCATTATACATGTCTACTGAAACCCTAGAGAGAAAAAGGTGATTTACAAAAATCTGTCTATTGACAGCACACATGTTATCTAGTTTCTAGGTTTACTTGCTTCAGCTTCATTATGTTTTTGTGTATTGTTTAGCTTAAGCAAGTCACAGGAGTTTTCTAGCATGGGGAGATGTTAATTTTCAGTTTGAATTACTACTATATGATTTTCTAGTAAGATTCAGAACTTCATCTATTTTTTTTCTATTTTATTGGCATTTCTATGCTCCAAGTTTAGCAGCTTTATGTGCGTGAGGCTGAACACAACCTGTTCAGCTGTCATCACTATGTATATCTGAAAAGACAAGTTGTTGGTACTTCTTTGTATGTACATCCTCTTCATGTCCACAACACTGGTGTTCCAACATGGTTTTGTGCAGAGAGGGTCAGCACCTCTCAAAAGTTTTCAGCACAATGGGAATGTCTCATGCACTAATAGCCAGTAGAGCAACCCATCTCCTGTTTGATATTCAGAGTCACAGAGGGATATAGCTCAAAAGGGTTTAGTATTGATTCATGTTAACCAAGAAAAACAGGTAGGAACCTCTAACTGATCTATATCTTTTTTCTGTTTAGTCAGAAATTCTGCATCTGGAAAGATCCTGCTCTTGCTAAGACTGCATGCTGTGTAACCCTAGGACTTGTACAGACAGTCATCAAATCTTGAGGAAAAGCAACTGCACCGACTGCTGGTCAAAAGAAAAATCTTCCTTGCTGTCCTAGGACTCCACAGGGGAGGGTGTCAAGCATATTTAAACTCTAAGCTACTTCACCTACAAGAACAAGCTTTGGAGGACTGATGTGAGGGGCAAAATATTCTTGCACTAGTGCTATTGCCACTCATTTTCATTTTGGGGTTTTTCCTCTCTTTTCTGGTCTGTATTAATCTTGAATCTGCATTTACTCATTACAATACAGTCATACAGTATAGAATTGAATGGGATCACAGCAAACTGAAGACGTCCTATTGTCTCTGTGAGATAGGTGATACTGACAATTTGGAGAAAGCTGATCCAAGCTAAAATGTTACTTCTCCTAGCCTGAAAGCCTCTGTTTCATAATATACAATGTTCCAGAGATATGAACTAAGAGGATTATGTTGTTATTGTCCCTTGTCGTGCTTTAGAATAGGTGGAAAAGGTTAAGTAAGAAGGCAAGAAAAATGGAATGGAGTTTCAAAATCTCTGGTTTGGACCATCACAGAGGTATTTTAACTCTTTGTAACACCCATTTTTTAATCTTTTTTACAGTCAAATGCCTATGCCCCTTGTCAGCACAAGATTTCAATTTGTACCAAATAATTTCTAATCAAGGCATTGATTATCTTAGAAATTACATTTGAAAGACAGAAGTGAAACCAGAACTGTACATCTCTGTTAGCCATAGATCAGAGGCTGTGCAAATAGGATAGCCATAAAGGTAAAAGCCATCCATGTGTAGGACACTGAGATACATTTCTCATACCTTCTTTCTTATCAAGTAAGTTCCAATTGCAGTGAAAAAAACAAATTTATTTAGTGTTCCTAGAATATCGTGCATACAAATATATAAGAAAATTTAAATCATTCTGAAAACTTTAACTTCAGTACTCAAAATTACACTGAAGTGTTTCAGGTTTTGCACAAGTTAGTGCATATCCTGCAAAATGCACAGTATATACCCAACTTTCATCTTCATTATTAAACAAAAAATTGCAGGAGTAGAAAACTTATTTATGCAGTGGTATAAAACTATTTTTATTCAGTGTATTAACTCAGTTCTGCTCTTCTGAATGCCAATTACTTTTATAAACTTTATAATTTTTTTTTTGCTTTTTAAAACTCTCTTTAAATTGGAAAATATTCTAACACAAAACTCAAATGCTTCAGACAATCAATAAATGAGCTTTATCACCTCTAAAACTAAGTTTCATTAAACTTTCTGTGAGACTTACAAATGCAACATACAGTAATACAATGCTTCCATCAAATCATAACTGAAATAGAAAAATCTGTGAATAAACTAGCACATGGATGGGTACTATGATGAGGGAACTGATCTTTGAGCTGTAACATCGTCAGGTTTATTTTCTTACTATCACTCTTTGCCTCATTTGCAGTAGGGAAGAAAGGTGTCTTAGAAATGCTGTTTTCCCAATAAATGTCACCAGTATGGAGCTGCCTATTTAAAGATACTGTATGTGTCCACAGACAGTTTTATGCATGCATGACTTCAATTTACACTCTCTCTGATATACAGCCAGGTAAGATGAATGTTCCTAAAAAATACTTTCAGTTTTCTGGGAAAGTCTAGTAGTTTCCCAACACAAAGTTCTACAAAAATTTTTGCAAGATCAACCAAAATTAAAAGATTATTAACATTTAAATTTAGCACAGGAGCATCTTTTGTGCAGCAGAAGCATTATCTAGGTATTTTTAGAATGGAAATGTGCCATAGATCAGGGACATTTTTAAAACTGGGAGAGATCTATCAATGGACAAAAGAGAAAGAAAGACCACATGTTGAGTCCATACTTGATAGTCTGTACAATTTATTGTGAAGTACCACTTGTACTAGGACTGCCACAGAGCCATTGGTTTGAAAGGTTAATGACTGCAGCAATCACAATTTCAATTTACAAGAAATGGGATGACAGGAAGCCAAATACAAATTGGAAACGTCCCACTGGGATGGCAGCTGAGCAACAATTCGTCAACAGCAGCACAGGAATATTGTAAAGCCAGAGTACTGGGGACAATCTTGTGAGCCTGAGGAGGGCTTAGGACTTCTATCAAGCTCATATTTCAAGGGTAGTATAGAAGCTTAAAAATGGCTAAATTACCTAATGTAGATGGAAGTCCTCCCTTGATAATTTTTCTTATAATAGTTGTTAGGTCATCTGAAGGTGCTTATCCTACCTCCTTAGGTTTCCTTTAGTGCACCTTCCCTTTCATTTTAAGTGTTGACTTTGAGTTCTACCAAAACAGCCATTGTCCCAAAGGGTATTTCAATCATCTTTGGGCATTCCCTGCAGTTATACTCTACCTATTGCTCACTCAGAGTATCAGCTATACTACAGTGTGATCTGAGACATTCTAAAGCTTTCAGGTGTTTACATATACACAGAGACACTCTGTGAGACCATGTGCTCCTTCTGCCTGGATTTTGCATGTAATTTGTCTACAGTGGAAAATCAACTTGAAGATAATAAGTCAGACTTTCTAATAATTAACAGTACTGAAATACAGGTATATTTGGTGCTTTCTCATCTGAAGTCAGAACTAAATGCAAGCACTTTAAAGTCATAAATAACAAACAACTGGAGGTTCTGTTCATCCCTGTCTTAGAACAGACATCCTAAAACTCAACAGGATTCAGGGAAATAAGCAGGCTGGTGTGAGATTCTACAGACAAAAGCTTTTCAACTAGTACTATTGTGCTGTAGGATGCTGCTAATTTTGTCTAACAGGACCATAGCATCAGCAGAACTACTGTAAGTTAAGTTCATGCCTTAATTTATCTGGCTTTATAGAGTTAAATTATCAAAGAGAGAGTACGACAGGCAAACATCAGGTGAAAAGCATAAAATGCGATGTAGGACCTGCACAAGTTTTAATGGCATCATGTTAAAGATGTGTGCCTGTGTGTTTCATTAAATCTTTTCAGTGGATTTTCCTTCTTAATGATTAAATGATTAAACAGAATATCCCAGACTCACAGGATGGCTGGGGTAGAAAGGGACCTCTGGAGATACCTGGTTCCACACTCCTGCATGTGAAGGCCCACCTGGAGCAGGATCCCCAGGACCATGTCCAGAGAACTAACTTTTGGATATCTTCAAGCATGAAGATGACACAAACCCAGTGGGCAACCTGTGCTGGTGGTCAGTTATCCTCACAGTGAAAAAGTGTTTCCTAATGTACAGAGGGAACATCCCGTGTTTCACTTTGTGCCCGTTGCCTCTGATCCAGCCACTAGGCACTACTGAAAAAATCCTGGCTCCATCTTCTTTCCACCCTCCCTTCAGATATTTCTATATGCTGGTAAGATCCCTGCTGAGCCTTCTGTTCTCCAGACCAGTCTCAGTTATCCCAGCCTTTCCTCACAGGAGAGGTGCTCCAGTCCCTTAGACATGTCTGTAAGTCTTTGCTGGACTGTCTCTAGTATGTCCATATGTTTCTTTCACTGGGGAGCCCAGAACAGGCCAAAGCACTTCAGATGTGGCCTCACCAGTGCTGCTTTGACCTGCTGGCGATGCTTTGCCTAAAGCAGAACAGGGTACCATTTACTGCCTTTGCTGCACAGACACATTTGCTGGCTCATGCCCAACAAAGCAAAGTCATTCTCCAACTGGGTGGCCCCCAGCAGATACTGGTACTTGAAGCAGACACATGAAGCACATGGGTGGAGATATTGGCAGGATAGCATTAGGCTGGATCAGAAAGCGAGAAGGCAGGTGGCCTGTGGCAGGCAGAAGTGGATGATCGAGTCCTGTAGGGGGGAGACAGTCTGAGCAGAGACCATGGGAGGCACTGCAATGCCATCGTGGATCAGCACCCACCAAAGCCACTCAAGCTGTATTTGATAAAAGGTAGATATGTGACAGGAAAGGTAAACTAATCAGTGTAGACAAGCTGCTCCCAGAGCAGTGGTAGACCTGTCCTATCAGTTCTCTGAAGTGATTAGAGAACTGTGATCTAGCACCAACCACCCTTGGCAGTAGAAACTGTTAATACGAGAAACAAAGCAAACTACAACTCAACCAAAAGTTTGAAATCCTTCATTTCTGAAATCTAATGCTTGGGCTAAAGAATACTACTTTAAACTCATTTACCTTTATAGCAGTCAGTAGCCCTGGGCATGCTGTACAGCCCTATTATAATTTTAATTGATAATTTTGCAATGATATTATGCACAAACCCCCTTAAGTTCATTCTCATTAACTCTAAACAGTCATAGGTATGTTATACATGCATGTCTTGAATTATCATGTGCTGATAGGAAATGAAACATATGGATAAAGATGTATTACCATGTCTTACCATCAATATTCCTTTGATGTAAGAACTTACATCTTGGAACAGAAAAGCATATGAAGAGCTGGAATTCCTCTTTTCAGAAAATTCTAAAACAGGTATCAATTAAAATACTTTCTTACAACCTATTCTCTTTCTCCATACCTCATTTTATGCGAAGAAATATCAAGGTCCTTAATTTCTGAGACACTAAAAATAATTATTCTTAGAGAAACAGATGGAAAGCTTATTTTATCCACTATACTTTGTACCTTTTTGCCTTAGATAATTAAGGACATTAGATCATGATTTGCAATGCCTAGAGAATATTGTCATTAGCAGGGGAATGTTCTCTGGAACCCTGAGGAAATGAAAAGCTTTTAAAAGCAATCACTGTTAATCACTAACATGCCAACATTATATACTTTCTGTAACTGAGGATGATATAGATAGGACACATTAAGCAACTCTGTCTTACTTTCATTGTAAGCTTTTGATGAAAATATATGTTTAACACATCCCTTTGCATGTCTTGCTTTCTTTACAGAATGCATGAGAGCTAAGAACTCTGCAAGATTTACACTTCTTGTAAAAGCTATTGAAAATATTCTCTCTGATTCCATAGTTGAACTGCATTATGTTTTTAGCAATATTAGACTTTGTTACACAGTTTCATTTAAGTAGTAAATGCCATGGGCAAAAAGTCAGCCCTTTTCACCCAAGAAGATGAAATAAAAACTAAACTACAAGGTGATAAATGCAATTACATTCATCTTTACCTTCAGCTTAGCAGGAGACATAGCATCTGCACAGTTGCAATACTCATTGCTGACGATGTAGACTAACATTCAACACTGATGATTTGAAATTTGCTATTACTAATTTTTTTTAGTATAATATTTTTAATATTTTCTAGCCAATGTTAACTGCATGCAATATTCTACATATTTTTAATCACATTAAAGATAGTAGAATAAATAGAGAAAAAGTCCATTTTTTTAAAGGAAACAGAGTTTAGTACTACTTACTAACATCTTTTTGAGTGTTATTTCTTTGCTGTACCATCCATGCATGCCTCACATGCCACTGCCAAGCCCAGCACTACAGGGCAGCTGTACACACTGCAAAAGGAGTCAGACTACACCCATGTACTGGGGTTCTCAGGTGGGATCTCTGCCAAATAAAACATTGGACCTGCCAATACATCACATATTATCAGCAAAAACATTAACAATTACTCCCAGTAAAGGGATCTAAAACATTTATAGATTTGTAGAACTAGTCAGAACTGAACAAGTTATCTACAGCTGTTCATCAAATAAAAAATTCGTCTAGTGCAGTTGAAGTCAATTACTTCTTGTGACAGCTGCTGTGAATACAAAAATCAAAATCGTTCCTCTTACTGACCAATTTCTTCAGGATTCTTCCATTATTGCATCCTTAGACAAACAACCTCAATACAACTTTCAATTTGTCTTTGAACAAAGTCTTACTATACTAAGGTATAATTATTCTCTTCTGGATGTTTTCTATGTTGTCTGCATCTTTCAGTCATTAAATAGTCCAATTGTTTCAGAGTGATTGTTTCTCATCTGACCAGACATGCAGTAGCTACTGAATCTCATGAGCTGCACTGCTAGTCACTCTTATACAGCTGAGATTGCAGTGGCAATCTGTAAATAGATTGTAAATTCAAAAAGGAAGTGCTTACATTCTTGAAACCTCTGTATAAGATCTGAAGTTCCTTCTTTGTGAATTTGCTCTGTGCTTCCAGCAGTTCAAGAGCTTCAGGTCTATGTCGTACTGTGGCCATTTCCATTTCATCTTCTACAGTGTCTGCAGAACACAAGAGACAGAGAAGGAAAGCTCAACAAGAAATACAGGAGGTAGAAATACTTAACCCTTTCAGAAAAAAAAAAAAAGAAAAAGAGAAAGAAAGAAAGAAAGAAAGAGAAAGAAAGGAAAAGAAAGAAAAAGAAAGAAGGAGAGAAAGATAAAAGACATTCTCTTAAAGAATTGGTTTTGCAGTTTTAATGACAAATGATGAGTCCATTTTGAACTCATAGGAAAAGGGTATCTGTCATCTGCTTCTGTGGCTGCAAAAGAATAGTGAATGCAGTGGTGATCCAGTAGTCTGGATATTATCTCATGAGTACTAATAGCAAAAAACTGGACAGCCAACATTCTGCAAGGGCATGCGTGAAACATTCAGTATGACATTTCTGTTTCTACAACTCTTTGACCAAAGGAAACAATTTTATAGAACTTCAGTGACTCCAGAAAACCGAAAATTTTCCTTTGGTTAGTTAATGGGTGTGAATTCACTGTATCAGGCTGGGATTTTTATTGTGAAGTTGTCCTTTGGAAAGCGTGTGCAACTGATGTTGCACATCCAGCAGCAGATCATACTTTGAGTATGGTATAACTGACCCTTTAGGACAAGCATTATTGATGGTAAGCAGCCTAAGTGGGGAACATCGTGATTTTAGTGACCTCTTCTTTAGGTGAATAAGAATGTGGATATATACATTCAAGGCTTACAGCTGGGTGCAGCCCTAAAACAGTAAGAAGTAGCAATGCGTTCTTTCCCAGGTAGAGTTTTAAATGTGAAAGTTCAACGAAACAGCTAAAGAAACTTACAATATGTATTTATATATAGAGTGCCAGTCACTTCTGATCAAAAATATGAATGTGTGTATCCATTTCTAAGTACTGCCAACATTAAACATAACTTACGTAGTACTCCAGACCGATTTAATGAAATCACTGCATTATTCTGATTTAAGAGTTACACCAACTATGGAAATATAACAAGAGAACACGCCTAATTGTCACTTCTACAATGCTGAGTATACATATTTTATTTCATTAGAATGAGGGACTCTTCATTCTTAAAATAAAGTTTTGTTTGGTTCAATATTCGTAAGAGCACAGTATTAGAATACTCCATTAAAGCAGTATTATGGTTACAGTTTCACATATTTTTATTGTGCTACAATGCAGTAATAATAGCTTTCAGCTGCTTGGGAGAAATTTGGCATCAGAAGATACAGCTCAGCTAAACAAGAAATGAACAACCTTTAAAGAGATATTTAATAATATATAAACTCTTTGGATAAATCTTCACAAAATTTAGGGCTTTGTCCTTTGTTCTGTGAAAGATATGTTGCTGTTATCACTCATCTCAGGAAGATGATCTCAGTGTGATCCAGATGATTTATTAACTACAAGTCAACACTGGGTACTTAGACTAAATTGGCAACATAATCAACCTGAGAATAAATATTGTTGAAAGCTCACTTGTATTTTATATTCAAATGGTTACATGGGATTTAAATGGGCTTTTGTTTAGACAGAAAAGGACTTAACTTGAAATGGGTTCTCTAGGCATCCATTTGTAAAACATCTGGCTACCTAGAGAGACATCTACAAGCTTTTCTGGAAGCTAAATGAACACACATAATAAATGTGAGGCTAGAGATAAAGGCCAGACAATGTGATGCTGAGCACAAAATTCAGTGTATCCTTAGTAGTAAATATTTTTATTGTGTCTAAATAATTTGGTCAGAATGTTGAAGACTGCAATGGGCTGATGATATTAATGAAAAGGTTCAGTATAACATTTTTCACACTCGACTTCTCTAGTGTCTTATAGATATAAATAATAAAAAAGTAAGATCACCATAAACTTCCTTAAAAAGTACCAACTATGATGATTAAAATGCTAGAGCATTCATGAGTAATTTGCAGGTTTTTAAATTTTTTCTTCACACTTCTAGCTACCAGGCTGGAAAAAAATCTATACTTTAAAATATGCAGGGGAAATGTGTGAAAATGTATCTCTTTCTAAACACTAGTGATTTCTATGGCATTAGTTATTTCAGTTCTTTAGTTTCTTCAGTCTAGGAAAGTTAGGAGTGCTTTTTTTCATAAAAAGATAACATGCCAACTGAAAACCAGAAAAAAGTTCACAATCCCTCATTAATATATTAAACAAAATATTCTTACTGATTTCATTAATGAGTAGGTTTCTTTTAGCTAAATAGTAAAGACAGTTTTTAATGTAAATGTTACAGGAGTTATGCTTTGAAACATTCATTGTTAATTAAAGAATAAAATGGTAAAAGCAATGCAAAAAAGCAAATGTACTCTTCAAATAATGGCAGCTGGAGAAGCATGTCCTAAATTAGGGCTAAGTTCATATCTGTAAAAATAGTGCACATGCATTTCCCTGGACAAACTCCAAATTATAGCCCCCCCAATTTATTTAATGACTGCATGCACACATCTTTTTCTTTTCCAAAACCATTTTTGAGTCTACTCCTATCTCTAGCACATTCACATATCTTAGGAATGATGGTTTTAAGTTCAGATTTACTAGACTAAAGCATACAAATAAGAAAAGTGTTCTTTTAAATGCTTTGTTCAATAGGAATGCTGAAATATGTTCAATACAAATGCTGAAACAAGATTTTATATTTTCAGATAAGCTTTGTCAGCACATATTGATAGAAGTTAAGTGCAGAAGTGAAAATTAAGGCTATGCATATTTCAATGTTACTTGATTTAAAAGTATTTCCTTGATAATTTCTAAGGAATTCACATCATGTGATTGTTATTGTAGGTAGTGCTGTTTTCATTCCTAGGACACTATAATGTTGCTTCTTTCATGCTAGCAGAAATGAAATAATACAGGATGTCAAAATAGGATAATAACAATGTCTGCAATGATAGTCTTAGTTAACATTTTCACTTAATATAACATTCTTACTTAATACAGCACTTCATTATTGAGGAGAGTGCAGAGAAAATATTGAATGCACCTTTTTTACCTCTTGGTTCTCAAATATGAAATATTTAATACAAGTCTTAGTTCAACCTCTCTTCTGGTTTATAAAACACTTTCAGCAAGAAAATACAAGTTTGACATGGTCAAGGTTTATGAGACTGACTCTAAATATTTTTGGTTACCTGTGCAGACGAAGAGCTTATATAAAAATGTGCAAGGAATTGGGTGTCACTCTCCCACCAACCTCAAACAAACAGATCAAACTTTCTATTCATTCTGTTCTATTTCTTTTATCTTCTCCATGCCCCATCCCTGGAGTGTTCAAGACTGGGTTGGATGGGACTTTGAGCAACCTGGTCTAGTGCAGGAGGATTGAACCAACTGATTTTAAAGGTCTCTCTTCCAACTCAAGCAATTTTGTGATTCTATGATTCCTTTTATAGTCTAGGGCTGTATTGCTCATGTCATGTAGCTGAAAGCAATTACTACATAAGGAATTATTATCAAGTGCCACAACAGTAACTGAGCTTTTTAAGCTACCCTATTTTCAATTAAAACATCTCAGCTGAAGACACCATGAAAAATAAATCACTGTACAATGAGAAAGTTAATCCTTTTCATCTTAGAGATCTCAAATACTTAAAAAGGAAAGCAAATAGCAGAGTTTTCTCTACAGAGGAGCACATGAAAAGACAGTGAGGGGGGATAGCAAAAAGAAACTCTAGATCTACACCCCTAAAGTCTTGACATATAATAGGGGCTTGTATTTCTAGCCGAGTTGCCTTTGGTTGTCCTGGATCCATGACACATGTGGAACTGCTCTTAGAGCCTTTTTTTACCTTGGATTAACTGATACGCTGTATCAGAAGAGTATACAGGAAGCACATGGATCATTCAACTTCTATTTTTAGGTGTTCATATTAGTGCCTAGAATTAAGTCAAATTAATGTAGATTGAATTGGGTCCACAGAGATATTTTAAAATCAGCTATAGGAGCCAATTTATATAGGAAGACACTGTAGTGTTATTACTATAATTAATCTCTATCTAGGTATATATATGTATCTATCTCTCTCTCACTCCCTCTGTCCCTCTATATTTATCAGTTACCTACCCTGGAGTGATTTTATTTCCTTACAGCATATCAAGACATTTGGGTTCATATCAGTGTGGTTTTCCTTCATCTCCACATTCACACACTTTCTTTTCAATCTCATTATTATTTTTCTCTCAAACACCAACTTTAGGTCCTGTTCCCTAAATAGTTTGAAAATATATATTCGAAACCTGCACGGACAAGCCTCTCCTCCCAGACCTTTCTGCTGGTACCCGCTGTGTATTGGGTAGCAAGCACACAGAGACACGTGCATAAATATGCACAAAAAGTTACCACTTTTCAAATACATGGAAAGCAAGTACTAAATTTAACCAGGGAATCACTTCTCAGCTAACTTGCAGATCACGAGGGCCAACCCAGCAGCTCCTATGTGGCAGACCCTGCCACTGGGTCCTTGCCATTCTACTCTGCACAGACAAATCTGTTACCAGCCCACAAATCTGTTCACCACGAGATTTTAAACCTCAATAGACCGTATGATAACTTCAGCACATATCTTGCCTCTCAAATGAGCAGTTAATGAAAATATAACCTTTGATGCATGCAAACCTAAAAAAAAAAAAAAATCAAATGAAAAATAAAACTTGCTTTGAGTAACAGGAGATGTCGTTTTGGCAGCCGAGCAGGGCAAGAGCTTCATAAGTCGCTCTTTAATGCTGCGTTTGGTACTGTTCTGAGCGTAGAGGAAACCTAAAAAATATATTATCAGGACTGTTAACATAGGCTTGAGAACAATTTCTGTACATGCTGCAGAGTTCATCATTATAGCAGAATCTTGACAGGGAAAGGCCAAACAGATGGCAGCCACCATGAATTGCAAAGGGCAACCAGAATTTTTGAACAGGACAACAAAATTTTTTTGTCTTTGTATCTTTCCAGCATCTTTCCAATAAAGGGGATTTGTTTGTCTTTGTGCATCTCTTGTAATATTCTTATAACCCATTTAAATTCTTGTAAACCACCTTAAATCATCTAATAGAGAAGTATCAGATTATTTATTTGAAACAAGAGAAGGTAAAAGAAGGTTTGTAAAAATTTTAATGTTAAAATATTTTAAAGACTTTTAAGTCTATTTCATTTTGAAGTTTAAGATGGAAAACAAAACCAAAACCAAATGAAATCTCACAGATGTCTTTTGTTGTCCTTTCTGGCAGACTTCTATTTCCATGGCTGAGCTTTCCCATATAATGAATTTGGCAATTGTGATAACCAATCTGGTACTTTTGCCTTTTCTGAGTATTAAAATATCAACCATGATGTGTAGCCAGTATACCTTTAATATTTGGCATTCTACATACATAAAAATATAAATATTATTTATACTCTCATTTTAAATACTGATATGGCTGAACAGTTAATATTCATGTGCCGTAAAGCAAGTGAACAGCATTACCCTTATTTGCTGCAAAGAAAATTGTTGGAGTATCTTCCTGTGAGATCTAACAAATCATTTTATACAAAATGGGTGATATAAGCAAGCATTGCCCAGGTGGATATTTGCTGCAAATGGCAGATTCAACACCTGTAAAACAGCTTAGTAACCGATTTATGTTCCTGAGAAAGGCAGAGCTTGGTTTGGACATTAGGCAACTCCTGCACTTTTCATCTTGACTGCGTGCCATGAAACACAAACATTGCTCTACGATGGTTCTTGCTACAACAGCAAGAGTGCAAAACAGACGGGGCAAGAGATGAAAGACACAACTGACAGGTCCTGTGTTAAGGGCACAGGCACCAGGATAATGTTTGGTTATCCCCTCTACTGCACTTGTGCTGAATCCTGGTGTTAGAGACATGATGTGGAACTGTTTCCAAACCATCTTAAGTATGTACTTGTATTTGGGAACAGAAGAAGCAAGGAAGAAGCTTTAAGGATATTAACTTTTGTAAATAAAAGAAAACAATTTCAGTTTGTATATGAGTAAAACATTGAAGGAAATTAAAAAGATGGGGGAAAACGGGCAACTCAGCCACAGCCTATAAAAATCAACCAACTTTCAGCAGAAAAATTCTGCCTCTCAGAGAGCAGCAGGTCTCGTGAACAGACAAAACAATCCAGTTTCAGCACAAGGTTAGATGGACCTAAATGGCCATCTCAGGAAATGTCTAAATCTTCTAATACAAATAATAAGAATGAATACACTTTTGCCTGTAGCACCTAACCATCAGCTCAACTCAGAAATTTTTTGCAGATAAATGCATAGAATAAAAGGCAGTCTGGGATCTGATGATATCTCAAACTTCCTATTTTTAGTTTGAGAACAAAACCCGAGTCTTTAAATGGGTAGCTTGCTGTCTCAGCTGGCAGTGTTTGCAGTATCACACTATGCCTGTACTGTACCTATCTGAGCACAAAGGAAATGTTTTTATCTTAAAGATTCTTTTCTTTACCAGGAATTCTTCTAGCATAGACATGATGCAGGATATATCTACTTCTATCTGCTTTTTTTGAGTGAAGATTTGCAAAACTTTACTATCCATGTATGTCCATGCCTATGTAATTACTGAAGATGTATACGGTGCTTTAAAAAACATAAAGGGATGTATTATTTCTAAATGGTTTGAAGATAAAAGCCTTGAGTAAACAATTTTGCTACTTTTAGGCTCACACAAAAGCTCATGGAATTCAGTGCAAACCATACAGGCTTTGAAGTAGTATGATCAAGGTCAAAACCAATATAATATATATGGGAGAAAGTTAGTTTCAGAAGAGTAACTAACTGAAGAGGACAGTATAACTTCTGTACTCCTAGCAGCTAATTTAAAATTCTGACACTATGGTCAGGGCAGAGGTGAAGGGATTGGTTTATCTTCTTACAATATGAGAAAGCAGCACGGAAGCTTTTCACTCCCAGTGGCTGCAGTTAGTTTATTCTGCAGCTACTGCAGTCCACTGTCATGATCTCCAGATCAGTACTGCAACTTTCAGTGTGATTTTTCATGAGCTAAAAAAATACTTAATACAGAGAAAACATGCACCTACACTGTGTCAAAACACTAAAGGTGATAATTAAGATGAAATATAGTAATAATTTCTGTGAATTCTGTACCTATTCGCCCAGTTAAGGAAAAGAAAAGGAAAAAGCTGTGGACATTAAGAAGCTAATTAGTCTAAGATAGATTAAAATTATTTATTACACAGTAGGAGACTCTTATAACCGGTCTTTCAAGTGGCTGGTCATGAAAAGAAGAGCTATGAAGCATCAACACACAGATAACGATGGACTGATGCTGTTTCCTTCAAACGTCTAGAAGAGAATAATAGTAAGTCTTGGCCTGCAAACAGGTATTCTTGAGAAGGTGAATTTTCCAGACTCTTCTTGTTTTGTTTTTTTTTAATAATAAGTTGGCTAGAAATGTCATTGCTGCTATCCCTAACCCAGTAAGGCACAAACTCCCCTGGGCTAAGTGTGAAGGTTCTTCAAATTAAGGTTAGTTCACTGGTGCTGCTTGCTCTTGGATTTAATAATTTGTTTCCCTGCAATGAAAATTAAACCGGGAGACACATTTTTCCCCAGAATTCACCATGGAAGTGTCCTAGAACTCATCTCCATATGACACCACCTGGAATTGTGGGCAATTGTCCCAAGAGGTGCTTACATTTCACAAACAGTTCTGTAACTGGAGCATGGCTTACGTATTCTCACGTCTAGGTAACCCTGTACTGCTACCTGTGCACAGAACTGGGCACATTTGACATCCTGTAGGAGTGACTGCTATTTAGCACGATTTATATCTGCAATTGCAACTGTTACATACACCAATGGTTTAAACCTCTGATGTAGAGATACTTAAACTAGAGAACTGTAACTTATTAATAAAGGTTTAATATCGAGAGTACAACGTGTGCATATGGCCAGTGCAATTTTTTTCCAAACTGCTACTTTTAAAAATAGTACTTCACCAAAAGCATCCAGGTCATTGTTATGGATGTGACCTAGTCACTTCTTTATCACAGTGTTGACACTGCTGGTTATGAAAAAAATACAAAAATATACAACATTTTATAAGCTAAAAGTTATAAGTGATCTATAAATGACTGCATATTCCAAATCACATACATCTACACCTAGACTATCTTAACTTGATGTATTTACTTTTTTCAGACATATGATCCCAGCTTTAGAAAGGCAGTGCATATTACATATTGCCCTGTTATTACAGAGACAGGGGAGACAACCCCAGGAAAGACCATCTGGACAAGGAATTTTCAGAGGCAAAATATCTCCTTTTCTAAGTGTGATTGGTTTCTTTGAAAATTCTTTGTAGTCAGCATGGAAGCAAGGGCAGGTAGGCCACTTTTTGCTGGTGTAGCAGATAAATCAGAGTCTGTCTTGAATGCCCACTAAATGCACAAGATAGACCTTATTGTTGCTGCCCTTGCTCATGAAGTCTTGCCCACCTTTCCTGCCTTCATCAAACGCTCTCTGTTCAAGGAAGCACCCTCCTGCCTTGCCTCCTGCCTCATTGCTGCCTTTTTGTAATGGGATTTAGGTGATAAATATACACAGTAATCTGAGTCCCTAAAAGAGCTTTTGGGGCTGGTAATCATCCTATTTAGAAGAATGCTTCTAGTTCAAAAACTAGAAACAATTCTTTCAACAATTTCCTCCTTCACTGTTGGTGAAGGGGAAAAATCACATGTACGCTATGTCCTTTTTTCCCCCCACTCTTTTTGTCTTCATGTATTTTTATTTCTTTTTACTTTTTTTCCTTCTCAAAATCTCCCTCCTATATTTGGCAAAATTAGCAGATTAGCTGCCACTGTTTAAGTCTTCCTCTGCTTTTTAGTCAGCAGTATTTACAATCCACTGGCCGCATCCAATGCCTTGACAGTACAGCTAAGCTCCCAGTAGTGCTCAAATCTGAATTTTGTTCACCTACAGGATTTTAAGTCTCCCATAAAAAATGTGAAAAATGTCTATTAGTTCTGGATGTGATATTTTTGGAAGAGATTTAGCATAAGACCTGAAAGCTAGGCTGGAGAGGTAATTTTCCTAAATATAAAATTTTTGGACAAAGGTCACAAAGATTCTGAAAACTGAAAGAGAAATGCATGAAGTGGTTTCTTGACATGATGATTTACGCTCAATTTCAGCTGTATGATGGAATTTCTTCCAGGGCCTTAAGGGCTGGCAGCCCCACTAAACTGTTAATGGTTCATCACAGATGGAGAGGCAGGGGAGACAAAATGAAGTGCAGATTTCATATTCACAGTTCAGGACTTGTGGAAGAAAGACAAATCAGAGTACATGTGCCTTCTGTGTAGTAAGCTTGGGAATAGAACGAAATTACTTTCAACATAAATATTTCTAAATCTCAGCCTCAGTTCTTTGGAAGCACCTGCCGAGGATCTGTGTGAGTTGTCAGTAGGACACTTGGCAGATCATCAGCATTTTTTGTCAAGCCAGGAAAACATTCTTGACAATCTCATTTGTCTGTACATATGCATTTTAGTGATTCTTCCTCTACTGACCCCAGCTTCCCGTTTTTCATTGCAATATATATCTATCAACATCATTGACTACAAAAAACCCTATAGATCACATCAGATCACCCATGAAGGTATTGAGTTAAAAAAATGGATGGCAGCATTTTAGGGAATACCTTGAAACTCTAAATTATAAGTAAGATTGATCTCCTTAACTTTATATTCCCTTGTACATACTATTTTAAATCAGTCTCCCAGTTGCAGATGCAGATTAGGAGCTGATAGTCACACTTCTCTACCAATAAATTAGAGATCAGAGCCATTGAAAATGAAAGGCAGAGAACCAGTGATCTTGTCAAAACCAGTAACTACAGTTCGGTAATTGTGGGATTGTCAAATGAAAAAGGATGAGAGAAGAGAGGAATAAGCCAGTATCACTGGAGAGAGGAAACAGAGTAGATAAGTATAAAAGTATAAAAAATATAAAGCAGAGAAATGCCTTACTTTTCTCCTTACAGTCTTCATTAAATTTCCCAAATACAGCTTTATCTTTCAGACCATGCCTTCCCATGATATACACGCAGCTTTTCAACCTGAAAAACTGCTTATGTTATGAACAGTTTCTATGCAAATGCTCAATGCAAACATTATCTAAAAGTGTTATAAACATCTCCAGGAGCATAAAAACTGAAAATTGCAGAGTTTTTTCAGTGCAAAACTTGAAAGTGTACTAGTATGTCAAGATGACTTCATTCATTTAATACCACTTACCACATTTGCACACACTCTCCCACAGTGTTTGTAAAACTGGTTCCTATGGCAGGAAACACATTTATACCAGATCACTTATTTTCTTTAGAAAAATCTTACTTGAAGTGGACCATGTGAGCATATGAAAAAATGTACAATGAACCAGATTTACTGCTACACTGAACAATGCAGTTTTCTTCCTTCCCCCACCTTTTATTTTTTATTAGAAATTTTTAATTATCTGTAATACATACAAATGTTCACAGAACAACTTACATCAACAGAAGGTTACTTATCTTGTGGGGATCTAGAAAGGAGACAGATTAGGAAAAGGTTTTTAAGATAGATGAGAGATCAGTTCAAAGGAAATTGATACTCAAAGAAGAGTGTAGGAGATGGTGCAGAGAAATAATAATAATAATAATAATAATAATAATAATAATAATAATAATAATAAAAAAAGAAAAAAGATAAAAATTCTGTCCCCTACAATAGTTTTAAGTCAGGCTATTCTTGACTGCTGCTATCCTGAGCAATAAAATAATTGTATGTTATTCTTAATGAAATTTCTAATTCAGTATTGCTCAAAGGGATTTTAGAATTGAAAAAAAAAATGCTGAACTACAGCTAACAACTTTTGTATGTAACATTTTCTAACTAACAAACATTAGTTTGTAACATTAAAACTAAATGTCTAAGTAGCAATCAAAAGAAATAAAATAACTTTTTTAATTATTATTTTTCCTTGGGTTTTGATTCAAACAAGTTTGTACAGCTTTAATGGAATTTAACAGCTTCTCTCAGAGAAACAAACAGAAAATATAAGCTCTGGTGTAAAGGAAATGTGGCTCAAGAATGCTTTACTTCATATTCAGGAATGACACTCAATTTAGGAAAAGTATCACTGGCTATGTCTATTCACCAGCAATTTGGTGTCACAGGAATAGCAAGGGAGGCTGACAAAGCAGAGATCTTGCAGATGGCTTATGGATACAAAGAGTGAAGAAGGGGAACACCTGAGTAACGGTGAAAAAGGCCCTAGAACTGGGCAGACTTGTCTGGACACCTCAGCGGTGGTGCCCCTGGTCAGTGAAGAGCCTGAAGGGATGGCACCAGTGATGGGGTAGTGGGGGCAGTGGAAGGCCCCCCAAGAACTCAGTGTGTCAGGAACAGCAGCACAAACCCATAAAGAAAACCTTTTAAAGAGGTTAAATTTCTACAAATTACTAGATTGAGCATATCTGGTTTAGTGGCGATTCACTGAGTTTTGCAGCAGAGGAAAACTAATTGATGCTTCAACTGAAATGAAGGATCAGTTCTACCATGGAGGCTAAAAACCAATGGCATACAGTGCCTGTGCTGTGAAATATGAAAACAGAGAGAGAAAAACACTGTTGTAAGAAGACTAGAGAGAGCAACTGAAAACAAAAAAATTAGTCTATCAAAAGTGAGTGACAGAAATCAAATGGGTGATATGAGATGAGCTGGAATGGAAAAGAAGGGTAGAGCAGAGAAAGGGGAGAGAGAAAAAAGAAGCAAAAACGTTAAAGAGGAGTTAAGAATTTGAATGAAAGAGTAATTTGAATGAAAAAGAAAGAGACCCTTCTAATATTTATTACCTCTAAATGTAGCTTCTTATCTAAACTGTGTTTATGGTGTGTGTGAACACGTACAATGCTGGACTCAGATGCTTCATTTGCCAAAGGGACAGCAGCTGGAGTCAGACCAGGGGAGTAGGTACTTGTGGCCTGTGGTGTCCCTCGCTGGCTGGAGCCAGTTGGGTCTCTGAGCCACCCACTGGAGCGAGTGGGAGTGCCAGCCACTGTGCTGGGTGCACATGCTGAAAAACACCAACTGGGAGCTCCAGTGTGAGTGAAAGGCTCAGTGCCAATGGCTGGAGAGGGACCACTGTCACAGCCCATGTGTCTGGTACCAATTGTGGGGGCAGGAGTGTCTGTGTCTCCTCCAAACGTCTGGATGTAGTGTGTTAAAACATCCCTTAACAAGCACACCAGTACCTTGTAAAGAAAAGTTTTCATACTCATTAGGAAAGTTAAAGATCAGTGAGAGATACTTTTAATGAATAATTTGAGGAGTATACCTTCATAGTACTCACACTCTTATCTAATTAATCTGAGTCGAAACAATTGACCTGCAGTGCTTCAGGCACTCAATGTAATGTGCTTTTTAAATCCTTTATAGGAATTTAGAGAGAACTGCCGCAAAAACGGTGAAATTAAACCAGCACAGGTTTTTCAATTCTGCTGAACTAGTCAGTGAGTCAGCTATGACCTAGGTCAGTCAGGAATAGGTAATTTCCAAGCCTGCTGTCAAAGTTAACAGCAAATTTTCCACAGAATTCTGTAGGATTTGTCTGGAGCTTAGATTTTATATTTCATACTTAAATTGCTAACATTTTTCTGCACATTTTTGTGGTCTGCACATTTTGATTTGGGCTGATAGTGAGATTACACCACCTGTGCACAGAAGACACCACATCTTTCTGAAATATTAAGAGTTTTCAGTTGCTGAGCTGCTGGTCTTGAAGTAGAGTGCTCCACTTTCCACTGATAATCTGTATCCTGCTTCCATAAAAATTACCTTTTTGACTAAGAGAGAAAAGGGGCAGAACAAAGTAATGATGATGCTACTTTTCCCTTTTGCAAAAAAATTTAAAGAAACCAAAAATTGTGCCATACATTAAATGTTTCATTAAAAATACTATAAAGAAGAGATAGAAGAAACGAGTATCAGTCCTTCTTCCTCTTCATCAACTAGCCTTAAAACCAAGTGTAACATTAGGTTTACATTTACATTTCCTTTGTACAGAGTTATAAATTATTTAATGTAGTTAGATGCAGTGCATCCTACTAACAAAGTAGTAAGAGTGGTATTTTATTTCAAAATACTTCTGCTTTTCTTAAGAATGATGCAGCTACTCTTGTAGCTTTTACAACTGTGTGTACAGTTCCATCTTGAGCACACTTCTGAGCACACAACAGATGACAGTCTTAGCTGGTTACAGCATGGTGCTAATGGTGCTAATAATACCAAGGTTATGGGTTCTGTGAATCTGTAATTAAAAATACCTGGCGTGTGAGCATGATGGATTTTAGCAAGTATGACATATTTGCAATCAGACTGGCTAGCAGTAACAAATCTTGTCAATCCCGTCCTCCTTAAGGACCATTGTGTAACTTGCTATAAAATGCAGAACTTCTACTCAATCTTCTCATCCATCTTAACTACAGTTGCATTCAGAGACTATAATTAATCTCAGATAGGGTTAAGAATTAATGATCTGGATAGCAGGGATCATATACTGTAAATTTTTCACTAGAGTTCTAAAAGTATTAATTAAAGAAGCCACTTTGAAGTAACAAAATCTCTTAAATGGTGAATATAAGAACTGACAACAATTTCATGTGCAGTTTAAGGTTTAATAAAAATCAAGAGTCATGTATTTGCTAATATGTTATACACTGGGATGCATTTGCACCACTTTGAAATAATGTTGAAATAATTTACAAAGTTAAAAAAAATCATAATTTCTTCCTCTTAGTAAAAATAAGTCTGTGATTCAATGGCAAACTCCAGTTCCCTGGCTTAGGGTCCCTAATTAGTCCTCTCTTCCTTGACACCGATTCCCATGACAGCATCCAACTGCTGAAGAACAGCCCTTTCCTTTGCAAAACTGGTTCTATTTCCTAATGCAGGTGAGAGCACACCTCTGAAACTAATTCATTCTGAATGCCTGGGGTAGTGAGGTATTTGGGTGGGATAAGAACAAATGCTTAACCTGGGAAAGTGAGAGCCTACATTGCTGCCAAGTTCACAAAACGCTGACACATGATTTTGTTTTCTACATCACAGAGCTGGAGAGAAGGTGCAGTGTTATTGAACGAAGACAAAAAATGTTTTCCTGCTAATCCTTGATAAAGAAAGACGTTGAGATACTTTCTGAGATTAGAAATTGCATTTCTTGTCTGCTTTGTTCAAGGATGTTTTGAAAGGCATCTATTCTTTTTCAGCTGAAGGATGCCATGTATAGCAAAACCACAAAATTATTAACTAGCAACAGTCTGAAAAATGTTAGATGATTATACACTGTCATAACAATGAGATTTATCTAATGCATGCAATAAATATAACAAAAAAAATCCAAAAATCTATTTCTGTTAGTTTTTCTATGAATGACAATGGTTTCAGAGCTGGTTAATTCACAGAGCATTATGAGGACAATTGGAGAAAAGGCCTTTTGATTTCACCAGCCAAAAATCCTAATAAAATTAGTTCCTTGAACAAGGAGATACCAAATATGGCTTATATAGGAACTTTGAAACCTTTGCAAAAACCACAGGGAAAAAGTTTCAACTGAAACTTTCCATCCTAATGCTTTGCTAACTATTTCAGAGGATATAAGGAAGGACTAACACAGAAACATAAAAGAAAAGTCACTTACTGAATATGAGTTTAAACTTTAAGGTTTTGGACAGCTCTTTAAAGATGCTCTTCTCTATGAACCAACACTTGCACACAGAGGCACACACACAAACACTGACTGCAGCATGCTAATGCTGATAGCAAGTCTTCCCCATGGTAATTCAGGTCACAAGACAAAAGAAAGAAAGTGCTGCAACAAATGGGGTTTGATTACTTCCTCCTGATTTTGTAACTATTAAAACATGCAGTTTTCTCTGGTTGAAGTGTTAAGTTACTAGTGCTCAATTTCTTCTCTTTTGCCTGCAGCTTCAATTTCCACCTATAACCTTCATATTTCAGTTCTCACTTGTGTATTTATTACATTCCTAGTTCTAATATTTCCTGCATTCTGTTCAAAATCTGCTACTAAGATAAAATTCCTGCCTTGACATAAACGTATAGTCCTGACCTGGACTTACTGCTTGTTGCTCTGTAACCTGGATAAATATCCTTTCTAAACTTCTCTCTCCATATTGCTCCTCCAGCAGCAATACTCCTTTCTCATCTTGTGGAAACTCTCCACACTTTAACTACATATTACTCATTTAGACTGGTTACCTTAATATAAGGTTGACATCTTCCTTTGTTCCCTTAGTGATCTCAGCTTTTCATCACCCAGTACTCTGAATTTCTATCTAAGACTCTCAGTCTTTCTATTTATACCTCTGCATGCACAAGGAAATGAAAACTGGACCATGTTCCTCTCTTTGCCATCCCTTTAAACTCTTCTATTTGTGCACTGAGCTACAACTGGATTAAATTTTCACAAAGAAAAGTGGAGAACTGTGAATGGCATGAATAAGGGCATTTAAGGCATGCATTGCTTTGCACTTGTATTTTATTTCTGCTGTTATCAGTGACTTCTCTATCTACTTATGTCACTTAGGTCCCACTACATGTGTGAGGACAAGGATATTAATTTATATTCACACTATACTTACTCTGTAAATCCAAGCTGACTCTGATCCTTAGGCAATAATCTTATACAGCATGCTTATAAATGACATTATTTTTCAAAAGTTGAAAGAATTACTAGAAAGAACAAAAGAAAGACTTGTGGCAGTTACTGAACAGGAAAAAGTGCTTGATTTTAACTTCAGGCAAAGAGCCTTTGCAATGCTGGGTGATGAGCTGCATGAAGCAAATTCTTACATTGAGACTGACACAACTTTCAACTGTGCAGGAAGAACAAGTGCTGGGACCACAGCTCTTGTGGCTCTAATTCTGAGCTTTGAGTCAGTTATTTCCAAGCACGCTGTACTTTGATGATCCTTGTGGGTCCCTTCCAACTCAGGATATTCTATGATTCAACTTGTTGAAGAGGATGCTGTATCCCATTTTTCTCCTGCTTACTTGGTGTCAATCAGAAAAAAAAAATACATCTGACTTTTGAAATTGAGAGATCCTGGTATAAATCAGTTGTAACTTATCCCTGTGTCTTTTTCATTCCCTATTACTGAATGCTTTTTTAATTAGTGTTCAAAATTTTCAGCTAAACCAGTGTAAAGTAACCATGTGTGGTAACACCTATCAACTTGTAGTAAAAGAAGCAACCAGAGGAACATCAAAATATAAGTCAATAAATGTGGGAGAGAGACTAAGTAGGAAGACCACTGAGTGTTGTAATGCTACCATACAGGAAACGAGAAGAGGCAAGCTTCCAGTAGAGACCACCTGGCCCAAAAGTGCAATCACTAATAAAAAAAATTATTTGCAACGTCCCTTCAGAGCAACAATTATTGATTTGGGAGTTCTGCCAGACAAATCTGTTCAGTTCAGAGAGACTCCCCAGGGATCCTGACAAACCACACTCTTGCCATACTAGAAAAAATTTTCCTACTGGATACTGGTTTTTATCAGGCCTAAAAGCACACAAATCCACTTGCTAGGTTTTTTTTTTACAGAAGGCTCTGATAGGTGGTTGGGTTTTTTTTTGTTTTCTTTTCCAGACCACTTCCAATCTTGACTGCAATTAAATATCTTGGACTTCTTTATTATTATAGTTCGGCAATTGTCCTCCAGCTGCTCTCCTCTCTTCTGATAGCCCATCCACACAAGGATCTTGGCCATTTTGAGCATCTGGAAATTGTTGCCAGGGATAAACTGAAATTCCTTTTCAGTTTCTCAAAACTTCTTCAAATCATTTCTTTCCCAGTGCAAGACAAAGAAGCTGCATTTTAAAGAAATAATTTCAAATTTTTTCTTCAGGGGGCTTACAACATGTCACTTCAGACTAATGGTCACAGTTCACTCCTAAAAGTGTGAGGTACAGAGAATGCCCAGTAAGTCCCTGAAAATGTAAATAAGGCAAACACAATGAAGTAGAGAAACATCAAAACTCATTATGGATTCTTACATATGCATGCACAAACCCATACAGCACAGCTGTCTAATGTCAGCTGCTAGAGACAGGAGCCTTACTGTTTAAAATGATATCTGCAAAATTTAATGGTAATTGTTGCTCAATTTAAAATCAGGTGAGCACATAGAGATATAACCATATTCGTATATGGATAAATATATATAGTTATATAAATTCTCATAAAAAATACTTATGTCATACTAAAAAAATCTGGAATGACTACATATATTTTTTATTTTTAATACACTGTATAATTAAGACATGAGCAAATAAATATTATAAGTAGATATGCAAATCTGTAGCAATTTCTTAAAAAGCACCAAATAGAAAGAATAATTTTACAGCCCCTGGCATACAAGTCTCCAATTATGTTTGAATAAAGCTCTCAATTTTTCTGGTCTAAGGTAATTTCAGCAGAAGTACTGCATTTCTTATTATGTCCCTTAGATTTTCATGCAGTAAAAAGTATGTTACTTCTCACAACATTACTCAATGCCAAACAGGTAGGTGGAGAAAACCTATGGAAGCAAGATATGAGTAGCAGCAAGCTGTTCAATTTGCAGTCTTTTCTACTTGTGGAATTTAACTTCAAGGAATACCTAAATGTAGAAAATAGTTCATTGTAGGTCTTGTTCTACACAGAATATGGTGTGATTTTAACTCAATGGAAAAAATCCTTAATTCTGTTGAACATAATCCACATTCAAAAAGATTAATACATGAGCTATTTGCTTTGGTATTCTGTACTATCAGACAGTCATCAAAATAAGTTAGTGTAGAGCACAGAACACATGAATTCCTGTGTAAAAGTTCTATAACTAGAAAAGCACATAAGTACTTAACAATCCAAATACAAACCAGTAATACAGAGGTTCTCAAGGTTTTCCACTCATGACTCAAAGCATGATAAAATAACAGATATTGTTGATCTCAAGGTTTTCCACTTGTGACTGAAAGCATAATAAAATAACAGATATTGTTGATTTTTTAAAATGAAGTAAAATAGATGAGAAGTTGTTTTTAGAAATGAGCTAAAATAGAAAGCAATGACTTGGCAAACCAGAGCACAGGAACTGAGCTATGGATAGAGTAGGTAGCTTGTAAAAATTTACAGAGACAGCTTTGGAAGAGAAACACTAGAATGAGTATCATTTGCTAAAGACTGGGAAGCAGAATTGAAGCAATAATATAACAGAGTAGAAAAGCATTTGCATAGAAAGTATCTTTCTATTTCTAGTCTTGAATATGCATTGCAAAATTATATGTTTCCAAATTTTTAATAGAGAGCACTACCAATACTTACAGACAACAAAGAATTCTCACTTTATCTAATAGGAATTAAGAATAATGAAAGCCACTCAGTGAAAGAAGCAGTAGGAAGGAAGGACCCAATTTTAATTCCTTCTCAAAAGCCTGTGCACATCCAGTTAATCTAATTTTATTTACAGACACTATGAATTTAAAAGATAAATACAGAATTAATCAGAATCCTTCTCACCAATTTAGAATAATATTGAGCCAGACAGCAAATTCCCAATTATGGCATCTTTGCAAAAGTTTCTGCCTCTTTTTGTAACAGGCTGCAAGAGAACAGCTTCTCTATGCTGGCTTTATTTACTTTTAAAGAAAAGAACACTCTTAAGTATTTCTTTTGAAAAGAAAAAGTAATTATATTAAGCATTTAAAAAAAATTATAACAAGCATAAAACCAGAAGCTGGTATTTTCTAAAGAATGCCTAATTCAACAGTTTTCAAAGGTCTACTAGGAGACAAAGAAAAAAATGTTGCTGGTGGCCTATAGAATTAGGACACTGGGGACATTGAAAGAAATTAGATTTATTTTAATATGAACAGTAATCTTTTCAGATATTATTTCTGATATGAGTTTTTAATGATAATTTTTGTGACTTACATGCACATCTTAATAAGAAATCAAATCTCTCTACTGGTTTTGGTGTCCTCAGAAATATGAAAAAACAATAAAAAACAGAATACAAACCACAGAATAAATATACTGAAATAGAAAAATATTATTTGCAACAAAACAAGCAGGCCTTTTTATATATGTGGGATTTTTGAACCTTGTGGGTCCCTTCCAACATAACAGGTGTAACAGGTGTAACAGGCTGTTACACCTGAGATGTTTGCATGAAAGCCTGATCCTGTGAGTAGGACAGAAATCTCTCAGAAAATGCCTGTTTTGGTGACCTGTGTCACCAAAGATGAGATGACCAAGGAGATTTACTAGCCAGCTCAGAAAAGTAGAGCAGCACTCTCAGTCTACATTTTCCTTCCAGATCACTTAGGCTTGGGGAAAAGAGATTTGGGAGAATTGTCACTCTGGACAGTCAAACCGATTTGAGTGGCTGCACTCCACTAGACAGTGACACAGACGCTTGTAGCATTCTGTCTGCAATTACCTGCAAAGAAAACCTGTGCCCTGAAACTTCAGGAAATTACTGAGGTTCAGGAAGAGGGTCATCAGTTAGACTTTTCTTTGAGATCCCTTCTCCTTACAAAAGTGCTTGGACTGACTGAGAAAAAAAGACACCTAATAAACCATCAGCAATCGTTTTGGTGACTGTTTGGAATAAATGATTAATGATAGCTATATTAATGCTAGCTAATTAAGCTTTTAAAAAAATCTGTAGGTGTTTGGTATTGCTTTTGTTTGAGTGAAATAACCTTTTTTTTCCAAATTGTCACTTCTATTTATAATTAATGATTTTTAGAAGATCTTTCGACTCTTTAATTCTTTAAAAACTGTAATGTCTTAACAATCTATAGAACTTTTATTATTGCTAGCTAAATTAAAGAAAAAGGGAGAGGGAACAGGATAGAGAGCATTGAGAAAGCAGCCTGATCACCCATTGGTCAGTATCTCAGAATCAATAAGCAATTTACTACAGCACTTTGTTACAGTGTAGCTTAATGAGTTCTTGAGATCAAACCTGGCTATTTTTCAAGATGCAATATACTGCAAATTAACATCTACAATTTTCTTTCTCTCCTTGAGTAGCCAGTGACACAACTGTTATGGCAGTTAATTCAGAAATAAAACCTTGTTACTCAACACATATATATCCTCAGACATGTGAGCAAAATCCTATCTAAACTGTTTATACTAGCGTGGTTTATTTTTGGGACTGAGCTAATAGATGTGAGAGGACAATAACCTCCCCAGAGTGAAAAACGTCTGTGAGAAAGCAGTGGATAATAATCTCTCCTGCTGCCAAAGCTGTAGCCAGACGTGATTAAGCCTTTAGGGTCCTGCTGATGTCAGACTTGTTCTTATGTCAGACAGGACCACTATCTGATAAACTCAAAATAAATATGTGTTAATTTCTTCACTAAAAGGGTTGTCAAATATTGAAATAGGCTGCCCAGGGAAGTGGTGGAGTCACCATCCCTGGAGGGATTTAGGACATGTAAACATGGCTCTTAGGGACACAGTTTACCGCCGGACTTGGCACTGCTGGTTGGACTCAGTGTTCTTGGAGGAGTTCTGTGATTCGATTAGCACACAGAAAATATTTGCATTGAAATAAACAAGTGTTTACATTTATATACAGAAAATTGCTCTTCAGTTCTGAGTCAACCACTTTTTGAAATCACTCTGTTCGAACGAATTTTTGGTTTTTAATTTTGGTTGTGGGACAGGGATAACAAAGAAAAAAAAGCTTATTTTTAAATGAAACCTTTTTTTCCTGGGTATTTCTAAATCAGAATGCTATTTTTCTGTCTGAATTTTTCAATATATTCTTTAAAATAATTTTTAAATATTCACTTGGTGAATTAATCAACACAGACTTTGTCAAAGCTGTATTTGTTATAGTTGCTAAACATTCCTTACATGAATTTGTGGGACTAAGATATCTCATTTGGCATTTGCTATTTTCATCTCATTCCCTCAGACAATGATGCTACTAAACAAGATATTGCATCACTTGCACCAAAACCTTTCCTAAACTGTCTTTAGGATGCAATATCCACTAAGGGAATTTGTAACAGTATCAAAATAAATATGTTATTTTCTTCCCTCAAATTACTAGTTCGTAGCTTCTAGACTGTGAGCATTTTCAGAATTGCAAAAGCTTTATTATTTCACTTATATACTGCAGGGCTTATTACAGCTGAATAAATGAAATTCTTAGAACTGCTAATTAAAATAGTCTTCACTGCACAATGTGTGACTAAAAGGGCTCCACTGCATTCTGAAAGGGCTTCTTTAAGAGGTGGTTCCAACTGACAATATTGTATTTCAAAATAATGTCAGTAATTATTTCAAAATAATAAGGTGAGAGAAAACTATGTCCAAGTTTATCTTAGAGACAGAGAGTCCACCTCTTGGATGGCACATTTGAGACTTGTTACAGCAGAAGCCCAAGCTTAATACAGTCTTCTGAAATATTGTTAGGGTTCAAATCTCTCATAGTGTGAAGCTTGTAGCAATGCTCCGACCTTAATGAAGAACCATGCAAGAATAAATCAAAACCTGCAAGTAGCACACACGGCTCCTACCCTTATGATAATGTCTCAAAAACAAAAGTAGCAATTCCAGGAGCATAAAGCCAACAGCAGCAACAGCAGGAGAGTGAATGAATGAATGAATGAATGAATGAATGAATGAATGAATGAATTTGGCAGTTGCTTTAACTATGAAAAAGGTACATCAAAGTATTATGAGTTATTCTTTAGCATTAGAGTCCTTCAGAGCACAGTCACATTCTTCACAAACACAGCATAAGGTTCTTTTCCAGGTTGTGATTCTACTCAATCAAAAAAGCTAGACTGTCCTAGGACACTTCAGGATAAATATGTTTGAAAAGTTTTGATGGACCTGGACACAGAAAAGATAGAAAGTTATGGACCAGCAGTCTTGTGCCTTCATGGAAATGGCTTAAATGAAACAAAAAATCAGTTCTGAAATAAACTTTCTGATGATGATCATAATTTTGTGCATTAGAATTATTCAACTGAAGAATGTTTCTGCTGATTAAATGGAACTAGCAATCTAATGATGTTTTAAAAAGTCAAAGAAGATGTGTATACATATGCTAAAAGCCATGCTGAATTATTAGCCAGACCTCTCATGATAAACTCAGTGAAAATGATGCCAAGGATGGGAAGAATGAGATCATACTTTTTTCTTCAAGAAATAAACAAACACTTGAATTTTATCAATTCAGTCTCATACAAGGCAGAAATATTATCTTGCTGGACTGGGGGCAGAATGCATATTGCCTTTCAGGATTAAAGTTGGGTTGGTGATGAGATCTCACCTTCCTTTTGACCTTGAGAATGGAAAGATATCAGGAAATATGTTCTGGAAATTTAGGCCAGTTAGTCATTTTATTCTCTAACCTCTTCCTGGTCAACTGAGCATTACTATTTATCTGTCCATATTTCTACAGCAAGACATTGAAATCTGCTGCTAGAGATTCTGGTCTTATTGAAATGTTCTTTACTGTATTTACTGTTAGTTCCTTCCAGATAGCAAATCCAGGGATATATTGGTTGAGATATCTGGAAGGCTATCCTGCTCCTCCTTTATTGCTGGCTATTTGGAATATACACTGTGTTTGGAGAACAGAGAAATTTCCAGTCTAACCTCTTCCTTATGAAATCTGCAGTTCAATACTCAAAACTGCCTGCAGCTGTGTTTTTTTCAGTAACATCTACTGTGCTAAAAGAAACACAGCAAGAAAAGGTTTTACTTTTTTTCACTTTAAGTGTTGCAACCAAAATCAAGAGAAAGAAAAAACCTACATGCCATATGCATATATTAGAAGTACTGGACTACTTAAAATTGAAAGGCCCATGTAATCCTGGAAGATCCTCCATGATTACCTAAAACACAGCTTCTTTTCACAGTCAGAATATCAAATGAGTCTAAATTATTTCATTAAAAATGTCAAAATGGGACTCTAATAGACTTTGAACCCTCTACAGAAAAATTTTTGCCTTTCAGATCGCTCTTGGGTGTTTTCCATTACATTTCTTTCTGTACTCCAATAAGAATCACACTAATGATCTGAAATGAAAATGTGCCCCAGGGAACATTTGATTAAAATGTCAAATATTGAGGAACAGTGATTCATCAGCAATCATAAATTTATAATACTGATGGCAGACGAAATTGTATCATTTTCCAGCAAGCAATATAGTCTTGAAGAACAGGTGGATTTGAAGTAATTCCTAAGATTGAATTATGTAGACAGCAACCATATGGAAGAGCACATGGAAGTGACCTTTGTTCTGATTGACTATCACATCCTATTATACACATAAGTTCATGGAGACTGAGTCATCTCCACTGACTTAGAGTAACATCACTTGGGTATCACTATTACATATCCTTGTCTATGTAACAAAAACGACTGAAATTACTCATAGCAATTAGAAGTTGCATTAAAAATGTGATAGGGAGACACTGGGAAAATATGAACTAGTGCAGTTACAATGAAATTACCAAGGCTATCTTAGTTTGGATTGGTTGCTAAAATGGAATTACAATAGAGAATCAAAACTGTGTTATATCACACTAGAGCAGGGGGTAAAAAAGTAAGTAAAAAGCACATTACAAGATGCATAAAATAACATTTTCATAGTGGAAATTTTGCTTTAGCTGTTCAAATATGCTAACCAGAAAGATAGTTTTGAAGTCATTTAATATCACTTACAGATAAACCATTTGAATTTTTTGTGTAAATAATAATGCAGGCATTTTGTTTTAGCACTTCTGCTGCAAAATTTTGATGAAGAAAAACTGCAAAAAAAAAGCACCAAATATTCATATTATGTCATTAATATTGTAAATACTTTTGAGCTGAGTTTATAGATGATATCAAAAAAAGTGAAAAAGTTGATAACTTTCTACATGGTATAAATGGCTGACCTTGCTATGATTAGAAGGCTTTTCTGGCCAAAATCTACTCCAGAAAATCACATCCTAACAACAGCAAGTTACATGAAATAACCTCACAGATAGTAAAATTAAAATAACTGTTTTACAAATTGTTTGGGAAGAATTGGAAGCACACTGGAGACAGGATTAGAATTCAAAGAGATTTGGACAAATCAGAGAAAAAAATACAAGTCAGCTGAGACAAGAACAAAGTGCTCCCTGAAGAAAGAATGACTTGGCAAAATTAGTAAAACTTCTGGTATGGCTTTATACCAGTGTCAGGGAACAGTTTTTCAAGGACACAGACCTGTAGAAGTGAGTTCACAATGAGTGTAAGGAATTAAATGGATTCTGATAGAAAGAACTTGAAAAAGCAGGGGTTTTTTTCATCTAAGGAGGATAAGATCGAAGGGAAACAATACAACAGTCTTCACTCTGTGCAAAATTGTCACAAAAATGAGAAGTATCTTCTAATGCCTCGGGTCACAGACAGCACATAATAAAATTGTTTCAGAAAATATTTATAGAAAGGCCTGGGGGTTTTTAAATCATTCTAATATAATCAGTCAGATTTCTTAGGCATATTGTGGACTCAACATTGCTTTAGTTGTTTCAAAACATTTGTGGGAAATGGCTAAAGCCTTAGACTAGGCTAAGCCTTAGACTAGACTAAATGACCACCTGACAACCTCACCACCTTTGTTTTTCTGTTTCTATGAGAAGTGACAATTTCCTATGGAGAGCAAATAACCCCCATAAATCATAAATCTCTTTCTCTAAGTACAGCTTATCAAGGACCTTCAGTTGGCTGAAGTGTGACTTTTGTTGTATCTTTGAGGCAGGGTTTGTGCATCTACCTGAGTCTGTGATATGTTAGCATAGCTGCTGATAAAGACCAACTAATAAATCATGCCACTCAGCCTGGTTCAGAAGAGGCTGGTACAGTGCTGTGAGTGAGCTCCCAGCAAAAGTTCCTGAGGATGGGCTCCTTCCATCTTCCTCACCTCCAGATACTTGGACAATGGGTGGTTCTGACTGTTTAGTATTCCAGTAAGGCAGTAATTAGTAAATATTTATCAAGAATGTTTTATGAAGTGCAGAAAGGAATATAATAGTATACAGCACAAGTATAAGAAGATACCAAGATTTCTAATTTTACAAACACACGGAACCATGAATCATGTCAATCATCACCTACATCAGGTACTTTATTACCTTAGCCTAATCTAACCAACGCTTGCTTAAAGATCCTGTTACTGAAAGCTGCCTTTGAAATCAAAGAATTTCTGGTTTTCCTTCTCATTTTGGGTGTCTTCCCAATCAGCATCAGAAAAAAAAATGTATTAATGACCCAAATGAAGACAAAAAGATGTATTTTGGTAACTACATTTTAGAAGTCTGTACACTATTTTCTTCAGAATGTATTTCTGTGCCTCTGTGAAGAACAACCACTTAGGAATCAGAACTGCCTCTAAGTCTAATGAAACAGAAGATCCGTGGCAAGATCAAGTGTGCAGTTTCAATTATTAAAACAACATTCCTTCTGGCTTGTAGGAACATTAGTGCTGCCTCCTCCAGCGTAAAGGATGGAGAAAGCAGCCATTTACTGGTGTTTGAGTTCTGTAATGTTTCTCTTCAGCAGTTAGAAAATCTAATTTCCTGTGAATGGGTCTTATGTTATCATCCATCACAACCCTTTTGTGCTGGCTCCTCACTAATATTTCTTGTAGCAGCTTGGACTGATAAGATGACTGTGGTCTTTCCCAAGTACAGATGATTGGACTCAAATCAAAACAGATACCACTCGAAAAGTATGTTTTAGGGCAGAACCAGCAACAGAGCAACTTTCTTTTCTCAGCTCTCTGGCTTTAATGAAAGATCTTCTTTACCTAATTTTTAGGGCACCTGGAGTGTAACCCTACTCTGTCATCAGACTATACCATTAGTAATTCAAAAGCACTGAAAGCTGAGTGAAAACAGCTGTCAGCTGGACTCTAAAATCCCCCAGTTATTTGATTGTTTGGGGACATTCATTGGGAACCATACACCAGCAATTTTGTGTGTAGAGTAGGCAGAGATATTGTTTTTTCACCTGTCTTCCTATAAATTTCTCACAACTCACAACCAGCATTTTGATACTGAGATCTGTGCTCTGAATGGTTAGAAACACACAAGCCAAACTGTGAAGAGTTTAAGTACAAAATGCATGCAAACCCATTAAATTCTGCCTAATTCTGAAAGATGAGCCAAGTTACACATCAAGTTAATTACATCAAAAAGGTATTCAAACAAATGTTTGGTTCCACTATTGCTTGTTTTTAAGGTGGCAGAACAAAACACTGCTTTCAGAGAACAGAAGATAAAATGCAACTCTGCAGCTTAATCAAAACATTACTACAGTAAAATTTAGAAAATGCTTAAGACCAATTAGGTACAAAATGTAAATTGCCCTAGTAAAGAAATATTGATTGACAATTTCAGCAAGAGTCATTGAAAACTGGAAAACTACCATGGTGCTAGCTAGAAAAGGTTTTTCAGAACCTCAGGCTAATTTTTTTGGTATGGATAAGAATTTAATTTCTGAAACTTATGGTCTTAGTGGTTTAAGTTCTGAACAGATACCTGCAATCAGTTACAACAAAGCTCCTGTCAAGGTATTTGTGCATTTCTGTGTATTTCCTACCTCTCTGTAATATACTGTACCTCCCATTATCACTGGCATATTGGGGAAAGGTATAAAGGTCACATTCAGAGAGGCAATTTTATTATTATGTCAAATTTAAGAAATACAATGGAAAAAACAAAGTCTATCTTAGCTGTGAATGGTATGATTTTATTAATATTCTAGTGGTATCTATTCTACACTAAAGTCTGATCCTTCACCTTATTTGGCAGGAGAGACTGTCCCCTATGATATGTAGCTAAGGATTAGTGGAGGAAAGTAAGGTATCTGAGCTAGCACTATCAGAAGTCATGTGCCAAGATGAACATTTTCATGGTGGGATAATCACTGTTCCTGTTAATAAGCTCTTCCTAGTCACTATATGTCTCATACAAAGCCCCAAAGTAATAAATTTCAATCAATATGTCTCTGCAACTTCAAGCTTTTCTCAGCTGTGAGGTAATTACAATTCTCTCTTCCTTTAGAAGGAACATTTCTTGAGAAAAAACAATTTCACTCAAAATGTGGCCCTTGTGATCTAAAAAATCCTAAATCATCTAGGCAGGGAATATGTAGGGGAAAAAAAATAAAACAAAATATTGCAAAAGAGCTGCCATGGGAACTTTATGATGTACATTAAAACTTTACTACCAAAATCACTCCTGGTGTGTAACACAAAATGGATACCCAGAGATGATGAGGCATTCAGAATCGAAAAGCACTAAAACCATTCAGCTTTATGCCTCTGCTTTTCTGCACGAAAAGCAAACTCCTATACTTATCAATAACCAAAGCTTAAAATGCACAGGCCTTGCGCTATTTTCAGGCAGAGGTTACATAAATTATTGTCATTCTCATTTTACAATTTTTAGAACTAAGCAACAGATATTATAAATCTCAAATTCAAAGAAAAACTTAACTGCATGGTAGAAACTTGTGTACTGCATGAGGTTCATACGATATACACTCCACAAACTCTCACAACTTTAAATGGGTAATAAACATGTTGTTCAGGCATAGTTAGGTGCATTGAGATTTGGGTGGTAGCCTATGTATTTGCTTCAAATACCCAATAAATTGCATGTTGGAGAGAAAATAGGAATAAGTTAAGTGTTAATGAAAAGGCTACAGGTGCATGGATTTGGCCAGCTAACAGATCTAAGAAGTTCTGGCATAAAAACACCTGCGGCAACTTCATTAATGGCTGTTGTCATGGAGACGTGAAAAAGAAAATGGAGCAAATTTGGGGTATAAAAAAGATGAAAGCAGCATATGTGACTGCCACTCTGTGGTTATCATCTTGGTAGTTGAGAGCAAAGTTTAAACAATAACAACATGCCAGCATGCTTCCGAGATCTGTGGGTGGAAACAACCCTCTCTTTGTTCTTATGGTTCCCTTCTTGTCAGGCAGGAAAGAGGAACAGATGTTTGACTGGAGCCTATGAAGGTCATTAAAGAAAAGAACAACCCAGTATGTGAGGAAGGGAGTATGTGTTGCTTTGCTTTAGTTGTTTTTATTAGCAGTATTAAGACATTTAACCAGGAAAATAATACTTCTTTATAGTATACTTTCAAATCTTTCACTCATTCAACATTCAGGTTAACCAACTGTTTGAGTTTCTGAGTTCCTTCTCACCCAGACAGTATCACTGTTTAACAGACAGCCTTATCAGGGATGTTTAGTTACACTGATTTCTCTTCTTACCTCTCCATCACAATTTTTTGATACAATTGTTTCAACTCCTTTAATCTCTCTTCACAGCTCTTTATATCAGTACTGAAACAAAGTACAATATCTTGTACCAAATATTTAAACCAAAATAACAAGGCTTTCATAAAATATTTTGACACAATAAGCAGAAGTGGTCTAAATAACAATAGGAAAGGTGAGCAGGACAAAGGATCCCTCTATTTTGAAGTGACAGAGAAAGTAAAAACCTGCATGTATTATTTGATCATACAATGGTCATCAACTACTGGTCATGACAGAAGAGGCTTAAAATGCTTTACAGAAAGTTTGAAACTGAGTCTTTGGTATGAGCAGACACACTCAATGACAGAATGCTAAATTCTGCTCTGTCATGTTTGTGAAAGATGAACTGAAGTTGGAATAGAGGAAGACAAAAAAATCCCAGGATGACCTGGAACTTTAGCTCAGTTAAGGCAACAGCAAGAAAGAATATGGCTCTTGTCAGCAAATATATCAAAAATGCAAACTTGAGAACTGGAAATAATGCTGTGTAAGCTAAAGAATAATATTGGAACAAATAGGTGTGAAATGACTGCACAAATACTCTGAAGCTGGAAACTAACAAAATTTTCATGACCATGAAATTGGGAGTCCTTCAACTGCACTAGTAAGCTCAAGAACATATCTAGTTTCAAGGTAAAAGCTTGGTGAAACAGCACAAAAGATTATATGACTCTTACCTGTGAGGTTATAGGATTCAGTGACTAACTACTTATCCAGGTTTTTATTTCCATTCCTGCTTCGTTTAAGTGGCAAGGTTTTCGTAGTGGTGGGGTGGCTGCAGGACCCTATGCCTAAGCAGGAAGATATTTCCTGAAGGAAATTTCAGCCTGTGGAGAGACCAAGCTGGAGGTGTGGATCAAGGGAAGGACCTACACTGGAGCACAGAAAAAGTGTGAGGAGGAAGAAGCTAGAAAGGGGAACTGCTATGGACTGACTGCAACCCCTCATTCCCCTTCTCCCTGTTCTGCTTGTCCTGGAAGAGGAGGTAATTAGTAAGCCATCTCCTGCATTTATGTGCACCCACGAGCTTTTCTATCACATTTTCCCCCCCATCCTGTTAAACAGATACTGCTAATTACTAATCACTGGATATTGTTAATTATTGCCAATACACATTCTTTTATTTAACAAAGTAACTCATCAGTTATTGATCTGTAACAGCTCAACAACTGTTTTTCTTTGGCCACTTGCTCTATCACAGACTGCTGTTGAAGTCTAAAACGTTAGTAATTATGTAACTACAGAACACCAGCAGTTTAGACTGAGTTGTCCAGAGGTATATGAAAGATTAGAGAAATAAAGGAAAGTGAAACATTGCCTGTAAGTCAGATAGCCTGAAATAAGATGAGAGAGATGTCATTGAAGTCATCTTCCCTTGTTATGCTCCATTTTACTTTTAAGAAAGAGAAAAGCAAACATTTATCTCATCTTGCTGATTGGGGGAGGAACCATGAAATTTGATATGCTGAGCCAGAACCACCAAGGTATAGCCTAGGAAATCAGAATGCGAACTACAGTATGGTCTGAGCTGAACAACACCTTCCACATAAAACCATGCTGTAGCACTGCAGCAAAAGAGAGCTTCTAAAAACCTCTTGTTAGTTCTTGCAGAAAGTATAAGGAAACATATTCAGGAGACTTAGTCTTGCCGTTATAGAAAATAATCACTGGTTCTACAGGAAAATATGCAAAGATGAGTTCCATAACTTATCAGTCAAGGTTTTGTATCTCTTTCCTAAAGTTTTCCCTCTGGAAAGGAAGCAAGAAATAATCCTCCTGAATCTCTCCTAAATTCCTCCATTGATTTTTAGTGCAAGTTCTATGAGGATTATATTTAAGAGAGGATAAAAGCAGCTAGCCAGCACCAAATCCTATAGTAACTGCTTGAGGATTTGTTGGAGTAGCCTGAAGGCACTTGTTTTCTCCTAACATCCCAGGAGACCACACTGTGAACAGTAAGTTCCTTTAGAAACTGTTAATGTGATAAACACATGTTCTGAAATACCAGCTAATTTAAAAGGATATTTCATGTTCCTATTTCATTAGGTTGACTTTTATAGCTGGCAATCATCACCATTTTTGCAAATCTCCCCTTGCTGATCACTCCTTAAGCTGTTATTTCGGGCTTACTTACCAAAATAACATTAAGTTAAAATGTAAATCTGGTTTTCAGATGCTGTCTCAGGATATAACATTTGCCAGACAACGGACATTAATTGTGAGAGGTAAGATCTAAGGAAACATAGTTTCCTAGGCTGTCTATTTCCTGCCCTATGACTAATGCAAACTCTCCCAAATGCCCCACTTATTAAAAAAACATCATTCTCCAGAGCACTAGTTTGACCAACATTTTGGTTTACAATTTACCTCCTCTGGATCAAGCAACAGTTACAGCATACATGATGTGCTACTTTTAAAAACCTCCAATATACTTTATCCTGTCTTTAGGTATCTCATCAAATATTAAAAGAATAAATCATCAAATAATAAAAGAAAAAAACCTAGATGAAAAATTATTCTATTTCTTCAGCAATCAATTTTTCCTTTCTACTTAAATCAGAGTTGTGTAAGTATTGGAGGGGCCTTCCTTACCTCTCTGACATGAATTTTTATCCCTCAACAAAATCTGTCTCATCTACTCTTCCTCTCTACAAAACACTGGGTACAAAAATATCTTTTGCAACTTTCACGCATGTTCATCATATGATGTCTAATATCTTTCTCAGATGATCAAAAATCACATGTGGTAACACTCAAAATTGTTCAAAAATACTTTCACATAAATAAGTTTAATCGAAGCTTGACCATCCTTTGTTAGCTCTTTTTCCAAAATGAAGGTAGAAAGTGGAGTACAAATGGAGTATTCAGTCTGACACAGTTACAAGTACAAAGTTCAAAGTCTCAAAGTGAGTTTGGAAATTATACATAGGCATATTCCCTAAATCACCATGGTAATTATTGTGACCCAGAACAAGTATCTTCATTTTAAAGTAATTTTAATTATGAACATTGGTAAATTGCAGAGGTTTGGGAGAAAAACTGGGGCAAAGCTTTGTCATCTCCCTGGTGCAATGCAGGTGCTCCAGGAGAGTTCCAGGAAGAATTCTGTGAGAATGTGTCAGGACTGGAGTCCTCCTCAGCCTTGGTCCCTTGGGGTATATTGTCCAGTTAACACCTTGCAACACTCACAATTCATTTAGCACTTTTCAGTGAATTTCACTAAATCACAACGTTAGGTTATGGTTTGGCCAAAATTATGGTTTGGCAAAATAATCTACTGTTTGTAAAAATGTTTAATGAAGAGCTTTATGGGTCTAAATACTCACACAAAGTGATACCATTGAATCATCTTTGTGGGTATATAGAGCTCTGAGGTAACACCAGAAAAATTAAATAGCAAACAACAAAGGAGTTGATCTCTTTTTTTGTGACTATTTTTACTTATATTTAATAATTTTACAAATCTGTTGGTTTTTTTCCACTTACTGTTTTTAAAAGTTGTACATCTACTGCAGCTACATTTCAGTCAACAATGCACACATTCTACTGAGCCTTTAGCTTTTAAATTGCTTATTAGCTGAACCAATGGTCTAAGAGGAATTCTGGCTATCTCTTTAGACGTAAATTGGACTTTGAGGATGTAGGTTTCCTGTTATAATTGAAAATTTGCTCACCTAAATAGTTTTCCCTTTTAGCTAGGGAACATACCACAGTTACCTTTTAGGAAAAAGCACGTGGCATAAACCTGTTGAAAATATAATAAAAACTGTGTCCCTTACACATATCCTGCATTACAAATAACTAACATTGAGATTATTTTCCTGCAATTAAAATGAGCAGTTCAGTTTAGTAGTTTTATTAGTAATGAGTGAACTCTTCAGTAAAAGAAGTCGTCAAGAGTTACAGTTGAGTTCTCACATGTTTTGGGGAGTTTAGCATCCCATCCTATTTCTTGTCTTAGTGGTTATACAAAACATGTCTATCTACTAATGAGGGACGCACTCCTATCTGTCTTTACTAGCAGAGGATTTCTGTTCAAATCTTTACAGTATTATTAAAAAAAGAGAGAAAAAGAGATAAGCATCTCACATTTCCATGAACATATAATGCAGTAAAACTTGCACAGGGGCATTTACCAAAGAACCAGTTATTCACAGTAACACGTTACTCTTATGTCCAAAACCTCAGCTTCATACAGTATGCATAAGATACTACTTAATTACATGGCTAAACATCCCAACCTCTCCTCATGGTCTCATTTTTATTCCAGCTTGACATAGGTTTTCTCCTGGTTTTTATTGTACCATTTACTTTGATTTTTCAGAGATTCAGTGTGTTTCAGGCCTTGACTGAAAAACTTCTGTCTCAATAAATCCTACACTCGGAGTAACTGCTTTTTACCAGTGTAAATTGAGCACAGTATAAACTAGAGGGATTCTGCTCTGCTCTGGCATCAGGACACAAGCCATGAAAACACATAAAACAGATACAGTGAAAAATCTCCTTCCTGCTTGTGTGAGGGTAAGCACAATAGATGTACCAGAAATTACACTAATACAGAATATTCCTGATTGCATCTTTCGCCAGCAGGAATGGGTATCCCAAGAACTGGCAAATAAAGGATAAATTCCTTACATTGTCACGTACTTTGACAGTGATCTTGGTGAACCATAACTCCTTGCGTTTTATAATAGATATATACAAGAATAATAAACCACACTGCATTTGTCTGCTGTGTCTATTCTTTTAAAGCAAGGAATACAGAGGTGAATATATTGGAAAATCAAATCAGTAGGCACGTGCCAGTCAGTAGAAATCCTAATAAAGCCAGTGAGGACCTTGGAATGAAAGACAGTAGTAGTAAAAATAAATGCAAAGAAAAACTCTGTAACTACATTTTACTGAGGAATGCAGTTAACTTGATAAATATATTATAAAGTCTCAAATGGCTCACACAGTCACACACACACAACTTAGTAAAGAAGTCAAGAGAGACAAATATTTGCAATTTTCTTCTTGGCATGAGTGTATAGAACTATCAATAGAAATCTGCTTCTTGTTTTAGTCCTACCATGCCCTGGAACATGGTGTCCATCCCCAGTAATTTAACGGGGCATTAGAATTTATGTGAGCCCTATGTGTCTTTTCTCCTATATGAGAAGAAAAAAAATCCCCCCCCCGCAAAAAATAATAACAAACCCAAAACAACACCCCCACACCAAAAACCCCAGAATGTTGCTGATCTGAGAGTAGACAGCAATGTTGGTGTAAGATGAAGAAGGGAAATTGGAAATGACAATTTCCATTCGATCAAGACAGAAAAAAATTAAAGTGCTCACAGATATAAAAATGAAATGACAGATGTAATTTAAAGTAACAGCAGAAATTTATAAAAAATTAGAGTAGGGCTACAGAAAGTTTCTCAGTGGCCACAGATAAAGTCTTTATTAACACAGCAATATCTGAGAAGGTGTAAATCTATAAAAATCTCCTCCACAGCAGCCAAAGTTCCAAGAAAGGACCAGTAACATGGACCACAGTTTCCAGTGGATTGAGGAATGTCAAGAAGACAACACCTTAAAGTTTAAAAGAGAGGACCCAAAGGAAGAGCCTTGAAAAAGGTTTTTAGATGGAAACTGAGAGTTGGTGTTTATGGTAGCAGAGGGAAGGAATTTCTCTACTAGCAATGGAGAAACAAAAAAAAGTTACCTTTAACTCAAGAGGTTAGAGGTTCAGAGAAGGAGCAGATTGTTGATTTCATGTTACAGAACAGGGAGAGTGTAGAGCCCTTAAGGCTATTTAGAATTAATAACTGATGTAGAGTTGGGTTCGTTGGATGTATCTCCCATGGCACCGCTGGAGAATCTCTCTGCCTACTTTAAACCAGTGTCTGATTTAGGTTCTGTTTGGTAACCGGCCAATTGCCAAACGGACCCCTTATGCTGTGTTTGTTCTCCTTGCTGCAAGGGATACCACAGAGGATTGCAAACACTACCTTTTTGCTCTTAAACAAAAAGGGGGAATTGTGGATGCTGAAAAGCTTTCAGCAGAGAAATTTTCCAGCTTTCACAGCATTCTGTGAGAGCCTGCTTTTTCTCACCCAAAGTGTGAAAAACAGTGAGACGGTTTCATAAACGAACTTCTTTATCTCGCACCTGTGAAGTTGTTATGCAGTATTGTTATGATATTGACTAGAGAAATATTTTGAAGTGGGTGTTGCAAGATCCAGCCAATCACCCTCCTAGGTGGGTGGCCAAAGGACCAATGACCTTCTGGCATTCAAGTATACCAAGGTATAAAATGGGTCTGTATATTAATAAATGATGCCATTTCACCTTCTTCCTGGATGGTACTTTGTGTCATGATTTCACTCTGTCCCCGGTACAACAGCGACAGGAGAGAAGGAAAGTTCTATGTACAAAAATTTTTTTGTACAATGGATTGTATGGATAAACGTATGAATAAACAATAAAATCACCCCAACAAGGAAAGTGACCCATCCCATGCAAGCAGAGATGATAAAGTTCATATTACTGCATCTTTACATATGCTAGTATCAAGAGGTCCTGAACCTAATAGATATTAATACAATATTCTATAACAGACTGTTAACAAAGCTGTTTGCAAGGGAACCTGACAAAATATTGAAATTACTTTAGATTATCAGTTATTTCCCCTTGAAATAGAATAAGAGATATAACTGTTGCTCTGAAAAGTCTGAAAAGTATATGTAACCTGCAAATCCTGATAGTGAACAATCTGAAATTTTGTAAAAATATGTTACCTACTATGGTATCTCCATTAGGCACCTGAACAGAGAACATTGCAAAAACGCAAGGCTATTAACTAAATACTGATATCAAAGCACATTTTTATGTTCTTAAAAGTGCAGATTGCCACATAGAAGAGGGCCTGTGTAAAGGATAGGAGATGTATAATAAGATGTTACCATTTTAGATTGTCCATGATGCATTTGGGATGGAATCTAAGGAAATTACAGTAGTACAGAGAAGGAACATTTTTCCCATAAAAAAATTCAAGTGTATGCAAAACACCAGCAAGCCAGGCACTTGGATCAGAGCTTGGTGCAGTTCCGCTTCCATTGCAGAAGGGTTATTTCCCTATCTAGAACCCAAGCTCCTTTATGGGAAAGAGAAACCCTGTCAGGGTGTTGAATGTAATCTTCAGAATTTCTAAATCTGAGAAAGTATCTTGTCATTCTCACATCCATATTTTCTTCTAAGACACCGTTTTAACAGAAGCAAATGACACTATGGCAACATAAAAATACAAAGCCTTGATGGATGGCTAATTATAGCAAGTTTATATTTTATTTAGATGAGGTTTTTGCCTTCTATCTCCAATTCAGCCTTAAAATAATGTTTCATTCATACACTTCTGCCTCATAATTCCCAGTTAATTTGAATTATTACATTTTAATAATGAAACAAAGGGGGTTTTTATTGGTGATTTGTAAAATTAAGATTATAAGTAGTTAACAAGATACTAAAACAGAGAACTACAAATGTGGCTGTTTTACAAATTGCAGAATTAAAAGAAAAATTGTTGGAAAGCTAAGTCTTCAAGCTGCCTATAGCAATTCTGATGAAATGACATGGGAAAAAAAAGTCATTTCCTTGAAGAATTTGTTGTCAAATATGCCAAAACTGCTTAAGGTTCTGCCAAATACTAGATTATTCACATCAAATTTCAAAAATTGTCTATAGTTGCTGAGAACCAAGAAATTGTGTGCACATGCCCTTTCTCAGTCCAGCCAGATGGAACTGTGTTTAATTAAGTTTTGAGAAAAAAGGTTTTTTGGTCTGCCAAGGATATTAAATAGAGTAAAGCCTTATCTAGATGAAGGGTTCCTTTGGCAGAGACTGACACAACATCGCCATGAACTTGTGAGGTTGTCAAAAGTGTTAGTGACAATACCTCAAATACCAGAGGGTATTTTTGACAGATCAGAATGACAAATATCTATTATATTCAGTGATCTTCCATTAACTTTGAATATATATATAGTTCCTTTTATTTATCCCTGTATTTATGAAATCATTGTCATTAAGCCTTTAAGTGAAAGCAAATGCTGCAAGTAATTTTTGGGATGAGGGAATTCTATGAACCTTCCACAAGCAAAAAGGAAAATTTAGAATCAGAAAAAAATATAATAGAAGAAAAATTTCAGAAGTCACAACACAATAGCACCTCAGAAACACCTAGTAATTGCTCATGCCTGTTCCAGAGGTGATAATACTTCTTTCTAAGCACTCCTTAGGCTATCAGAGTGACTCACAAAAGAGCCAGGAGCTATTCTGAAGGCAGTTCTTACTCTTCTCCCTAACCCCACAGAACACAGCTGTACAGAGCCCAAATATTTTATTACATTTTCTAATAGGAAGTATCATCTGTGGGTTAGACAGCATTTCTGTACCAACAAGAGCACAATAGTAACCCAAAATAATACCATTGCCTAATTTGATTTTTACTGTGGATTTTTACTTTACTTTGACTTCGCATATTAATATAGTACATTTTTAACATGGTTTGTTGGAGACGCATAAATTTCCACAGCTATCCAGCCACTACCTCATCCCTAGTACAGCCAAGTGCTCAGAGTTCTGCAGGATTTATTTATATTTTTCAACTCAAAAACAGAAGGGATGATTTGCAGAGCTTTTGTGCATCCATGAAACAACTGCAGTATCCATGTATCACTCTGTGGTAATTGTTGGGAAAGGTTGATTCTATAATGATGACTAATGTACATTTCTGGGTACATTGGAAGCAACATCAGACCTGGTTTAAAAAAGAGATTTTTTATAATCAATGTATTGTACAAACTTCCCTTACTTTTTGTGCCATAACACAGTGACACCACATGCTAATGATGAGAAGTGTCTGAGTTGATTTTCACTCATGCTCATTCATACCTGTCATCTTCATTACTGATAATTTTCCAGGTAAACCCAAGAAAACACCATAAACTAGGTCAAATGGCAAATCATGTATTTGACCCTACCAAGTAATAATTTCTCTGATACTATTCCAGCTTTAGGTTTTTTCTACATTTAAGCAAAGTTCATTCAACTGATTTTTAAGTGTTGAGACTTTAACGGAAATAATTGTCTTTTAATTTACACATTCCTATAATTGTTTTCCTGGAGAGAAGAAATGTGGCTAGCACCCTGCAGCACAAAATTCTTTGTAGATGATCCCTTTAGAAATGTAAGGGTCAGGATGCTCCAAGTGACAAAGTTTTAAGCCCCTACAAAGGTTCTAAGTCACATCTGAGGCATATTACTACCAACACTTTGTGCCATGGGAAAACCTACGTTATCAGTTTTTAGGACAGACAAAGTTACAGTCTCATTTGGCAGTAACAGTTCAAGCAAAATATTTTTTATAAACACTGATCAGAAAAAGCATATGTAATTTCCTGTTTGGTTTACTCTGGTCTCAACTGAAAATGTCAGTCCGAAATCCAGCCTTTCTCCCTGAACAAGGGTTTTTCAGGTATACAGGAAGAACAAAACTGGAAAATTATAGAATATATCTCTCTATATCGGTCTAACACTTTCTCAATCTTTAACACCAGTCATTGCAGTCGTAACAGACATGTACAGATCATATCAATTTCGCAAGGCTGAGAAGTGGATATAAATCATAGTCATGGTTTACTCTTATTTAGACTGAGTCCTGTAATGTGTAGAAACATAATTAGAAATAAGTAAGGTACCAGCTCTTCAGTGCAATCAGGCAACTTGTGAGCAGAAAAGTTAGAATTTTCTGTATTGGAAAAGATGGAAAATGGTAAACATCTACTTGTTTACGAAGAGAGGTCTAAGTACAAGGGAATTATTATGGCTTCACACTCTAAAGCTTGATAAAAAGACTTTCAGTAAGTTAGGTTGGAACCTTTGGCTACAGGCAAAGTCCCAAGTTTAGTTGACCCTGAATGAGGGTAACTGAGTTCTCTCTCAAACAGATGAGCTTTCTCTGGCTCACTGACAAATATTACTGATAAAAACCTTCTTTTTGGAAAAGAACTGGCAGGCAAGATAACTTCTACCTTGGCAGCTGTAGCTACAGTAACCTCCAGGCTTGAAAAATATAGTTGCAGACTGCTTCAGGAGAATAGTTCATATCCCTTTTTCTCTCAGCACTTTGTACAGCTTTTTCACCATTTATCTTAAAAAAAAAAAAGAGGAATTTATTCCCATTTTTAAAAGTTTGAGTCTTGCTAAATCAATCCATTTTTTCTGGCCTTTCTCAAGGAAGAACTTGTAAAATATACTACTTTCCAATTTGTCACTGTGTATTTATAAGTGTATAAAATAGTTTGTATAATATATTCAATTATCTCTGTTATTTATGGAGATAGCCAATGTTGCACCACATATAACCACCACAATATTGTAAATTTTCTTGAATAATTTTTTTCAATGGACAACAGCTATAAATAAATTAGAAAATTTAGCTACATATATCTAATTACCATCAGTATTTAAATGAAGGTGAATATCTGTGCTTTGGTCAGCAATTTAATTGTTAATTTTTCAAACTAACAAAAAGTCCAACAGGACCTTACCATAGAAGATTGTGCAGTTTCCTAATAAATAAAGAATTGAATAAATGAAAAGTGTTACAGCTCACCAAACTCATGGATAACCTCGAAAAACACATTTATATGTGCTTTCAATGCAGCAGACAATCATCATTTTGAGATACTAATTTCCTTTGGGCTGTAGAATACTGGGAGGTTTGGAAGCGATGCTATGACAAACAGTGGACAACAGTCCAAGTACCACATGAGGTCTCCAGACCATTCCTCCCCTGGGAATGGAGATGCCACTTCTTTACTGTGGCAGAGAGGGTCCCAAACCCAATTGCCTTTGCTGAGCTATTTTTCTCTGCTAGCATGTGATCAATGAAAGCTTAAAGATTGCAGAAGGAGCCTAGAATTGATTTTACTAAAAAAGAATTGCCCAGAAAGGGAGATTCTTCACAGCTGTTAAAATAGTCAGCCACTGTGATGCAGCAGTTTGCCTGCTTAAACCAAAGATGTCTTTCAATTACTATACATGTGTTAGTAAAAAAACCCAGCAAACAAAAAACCAAGGCAAAACAAAATGAAAAACATAACCAAAATAAAAAGGCAATTAATATTTTATGGCAACAAATGTCTCATTTTCATAATGCAATTTTGTGAATGGATAAATTTGTGCATCATCTGAAAAGGGCACTGAAAATCCTTTGACATTTGATTTTTTTCTCCTAGCAAAAAAGTTCTATATTATTAGTAGGTCTTATTAAACTAACAGTAGCAAGCAGACAATTTCACTCTGTAAAGAAGACAGGTAGAAGCTGACCTTTCTACTCTTTGAAAAATAGTAATTTATTCATATTGTCTGAAGATCACTGTTTTGCTGATAACAATAAGGAGGGCACATTCTGCATTTCCTTTGGATTCTAAATTCCTGTTACCTTTAACAGTGAAGAATATAATCAAGGGCTCTTCACGGAGAAATGGGAAATGGCAGAAAATGCAGGACCAGCCCCAAGTAGCTATACATTATAAATGTATACTGTGAACTATCACAACTATGTGTTCTTATTAAAAATAGCTTTCACATGGAATAGCTATTTGGGAAAATAACCAGCATACAGTTCACTGCTTTCATTTGAATGTGACAGGTAAAATGCCTCAGTGTGTATTAACCTAATTTAAAATATCGTTGCAGAAGGAATAATAAGAGAGACGTTTTTTAACCTAAGGTTCATTTTGATTACGCTGAAAGTATTATTCATAGTCTCTGCTGTCTGAAATTTGCTTTGCTGCTGATGTGTACATGTCGTTGAGTGTATTTTAAACATGCATATGGAAACGGGAGTAAAGAGGTTGTCTGTCTCCAGAGCAACATGCCCTGCTAACATCACAGGCACTGTCGCAGCCCCAGCTCACAGGCCAGTGGTCTGGTTGGCTATTTGTCATAGGGAGCCAGTATTAGACTAAAGGTGAAAGTCAGGTAAGATATAGCTTTACATGAGGACAATGCTGCCTTGTAGATCCAGCCTGTGAACACAGCTACCGGAAGACAACACGGCAGCCCTCTGCAGTACCCAACACTTAGAGAAAACAGGAAGGTCTAATCCAATAAATATTGACAGAAATTGTACCTTTTTCAGTTAGCTTTGACAGTTACCATTATTTTTCAATTAATTGTTTAGTTCTGGACATTAATAATTAGTCATAGTTTCTTTTCTTCTTTTTTGAGTTCCTAATGGTGTTTCAAGAATTTGTAGACAAATATTTCTTGGTGGCTAACATTTACAATACTTAGATCATTCTTGCTCCAGGAAGTTTTTTGTATTCTTTATTACAATGCACAACAACAAAATAAATCACCAGTAAAGATTCTGTAGGCAACCTTCAGATAATTTTGACTCAACTTCTTAATTTTAAATAGATTGTTGAAATATAGTCTTAACCTATGGGACTGTCATGTGATATCTTTGACACACATTTGACAAACAGTCCTGCTTTCCTTCTTTAAGCCTATTACACTTCCCCTACATATCACACCTTCACACCCTCATAATCCCGTACTTTATCATACAGTCACAATAATTTGGAAGGAGAATCACTTCAGTTAATCCCAGCCCAGCCTTTCTCATGAATCTGTTCCCTTCAGGAACAGTTGTAAGTCACAAATGTTTGAATTCGTTTTTGCTATTTAATTTTTAATGTCCTACTACTTTTAGGAGGGCAAGGAAAAAAAATTAAAACTTGTGGCATAAACAAATTTTATTTTCTTCATTGATTGAAATAAAACACTATCTGCTACCATGACATCAAGAAATGCATTTTTTAAAGTTAATTTTAACAAAACTTGGCCTTTAATGTGCTATTTTATGTAGGGGACAAGAAATAAGGTAACTCTGAGCTACTCAGAGGTTGCTCCCATCCTCCGCTCGCTCCAGTTGACAAACATGGCATTTCTGAGGACTGCAGGATGACAGCTGCAGTGATTGAAGTGAAAAAAATTTAAGCTTTCAATTCTAATTTAAAATAGCACTTTCAGAGATACTTTCTATTCTGCTGTTGAATGACAAATACCTGATTGGTGTCAAACATATGAACTGACAGACATGAAATGGAATACAGTTATTGAGCATTTAGTGCTAGTTGATCTTCCACAAAACAAGCTGAATCAGCTATGACGACATACCAGCCTTTTTGGGGCTCAGGAATTGAGGGTGTAGAATGCATGTGTGCAGGAAAATCTGCAACTAAAATTAAAAATTATCTGCAGACATAGATAGGTTTTAGAAAATCTCAACATCTATTGCAAGAACATAATCATAGTCCTAGGGAAAGCAAGTATTCAGTATATTTGCCTTCTTCATTACACACAAATATGACCATCTTAATTTGTTAAATATATCATGCTACATGATTAATTTTATGTACCTAATGGACATTTGCACATTTAAATACATGATAATTCAAGGGAGATTAATGATTTCCCCAAAGCATACCCAGACTGGAGCCCATTTTAATTATCATGAAACTACCATACATACAAATTACTCAGGTTGTTCTCTTTTGTCATTGTTAAGCAATGTTTTGGAAATAGAAAGTTTACTAATTGGAAAAAAAGATGTGCCAGAGGAGACATACACATACCCACCAGTATCAAAAATTAGAGTGCAAGTCAGGTCTTTGCAGAAAAACTGGAATTTCAGACATCCAACTTCTATTTACTTTGAGGCCTTAAAAGCCTCTCTGTGGCTCAACCTATGTACTACCTCAGTATAACTATTTTTAAAGAGGCTTCCAACCTAGTAATATATTAAGGCAGACAGACATGGGTGAAAATTTCAAAAGATATGAGTTCTCACATTAATGTTTTCTGTTAGAAAGTGCCCACTAGTGAGTTTTTCTAGATCCCAGCTTAAAGAGAGCTTGGTACTTCTGTCTGCTTTTAAACCTTCCATAGTCTCCTCTTGAAAAGGGCAAACTACTTAGGATAAGCAGAGGATAAATTTATATTAAATACATTTAGGGTAGAAATATAGAGATTTACTCCTTTTTTTGCAAGCATTGGGAATGAACAACATGATTTAAATGTAAAATATTTATCAAATAGTAAAACAGATATTGAATAAGATAATCAGAAACCATTAACTCAGGTGAAGCCTTACCATATTCTTTCAGTGCACATTTCTATCAACCCTATGAATTTCCAAGTTTTAGTTCTGTGAAAAGTTTGCATTTTCAGCTTCTCTGCATAACCACTAAAGAAAAATAGACAAAACCTCAATTCTAACTTATTAACTTTCTCCTCCTTCCTCCTTTGCATAACAAGCCAAGAAGACTTATAGCAAAACTCCTCTATACAATTTTTCAGGAACTAAGGTTTCAACTTAAAGAAATGTTTTGCTAAAAGACCACAACTGAAAAGAAAGCAACAGAAAATATGAATGATATTACTTTTCTTTTAAAATATCCAGCTAGAGATAACACTGTGGTTTTTTTCTGTTCATTTTTAGAATTAGACTCTCTTAACCACTTTCAAATACATTCCAAAGCAAGAATTTATGAATTCAATTATCACAGGATTAAAGTAATAGAACTATTATTAAGTTAATTTTTCTTCAGAAATGAACAACTGTGTAGTACAGTAGTAATACACTGTGAATCACTTGGTGTTAAATAATGCTTCTTACTTCCTGCAGGGTAAGACTAGTCTTTATTGAAACAAGAATGAGGGAGATTGTTCAAAAAACAAGACTATAAAACTGTTTTCTCAGTGTGAAGTAGTTTAATGTACTTTCCAGGCAGCTTTCTGGCTGAGCCCGCTACACTCCACACCAAATCACATGATTTAGACCTGTCTGGATTCATCTTCATGAAGGGATTGATCATAAAACTTAAAAGTCATTAAAAATCATCAAAAAAGAAAGAGATTTTCTGTTGAGGATAAATAGTATGCAACGAACCACTAGTGCTTAAGCCACATTTTCAAATGAAGGTGTCTAAACTGGGTCAAAAAGATCATTATCTAGGAATTGAATTGATGTGGCCTAATTTGCTGAAAAGTTTCCTCTGAGATCTGTCCCAATACTCATCGTTCAAGTCATCTGAAAAACAGAGCATCTTTGTTTGTATTTCTGCATTGCCAGGCTCCTTTGCTTGAACCCAGTTGATTTTCAAGGGTTCACTTATCACCCAATACAGTAAATACGAATTACTGTACTTCCCTGGGAAAATGGCAACAACGGAAAATCCTAAACAGTTTAATTTTTTGGTATTATGTCTGCCCTCCCTCACTAACATGTTTCTTCTGGTTTCTATCTACTCTGCTAACATCATCAGGTCCTTAAGAAACCCTGCTGTGATTAATGAATTAACCTATCATAGTTCTAAGTCCTCCTCAAAAATGTGCATCCATTGCAATGATCCTGGGCATGGCTGACAGCACAAACTCTCATGCTTTTCCATGTTGTTGCATGCAACTGTTACGTCATTTGCCACCTCCTCAACACTGGAGAATATTTGAGGACCCATGTAGCCCTGCATTTTGCAGTTCTTTAGTTTGTGCAGTGTTTTAAGTTCTGTGAATAGTTTCCCATGCATTGTTCTGTAAACATAGCTCCTGTTTATGCTAATCGGGCTGATGTTTTGAATTCTTGTAGTCTGTATGATAGACAATTCTGTTGACCAGTGGACAGTAGGAGGTGGTATTCTCTCCCTCCAATCCTCTCTACTTTCTGAAAACATATAAAAAAAGACCGAGGGCAGAGGTCGGCCCCTTCCTTTCCTCCATTCTTCCTTGGCCTCTGCCCTGGCTGGTGGACCTTGATAACTGCGACTCGCGTGCTTATTTTGTGTCCGAGAATGACAGACCCACTCTGTTCTGCTTTCTATTCATGTGGGCATTGAACTGAATCTCCTCTCTCCCCCTCCCATCAGCTATACCAGATTAGGATGCCATGCAGAGTGAAGAAATGGTGAGCTGCCATAAATACTGACCTGCTGCTACTTGTTCCTTCTCAGCAGCAGAGAACTAGAAATGAGATTGCTGCTCCCTATGTTGTCAGCCTTCTCTCTGGCTGCTTCTGAAGTAGTACAAAGAGAAACAGCCCTGAACTCTAAAGCCTTTAAGCAGAAAATTTAATTCTTTAAATAATAACCAATAGAATATTTGCAACTACTGTCTCTAGTTATACAAACAATACAAAATTGCACCATTTATTAAAATTCATAAGAGCAAGAATTTGCTACTCAAGATTTTATTTAATTACAATGCTTCAGATACTTCTATTAAAGTGTTCATCTATGATACAAGATTAACCTGGCATGGATAAAAGAGATCTGAATAAAAGCTTTTAATAACATTATTTTCAGCAAATTTGTCTCCATTTGGAAAAAAGCTAGAAGCACAAATTCGGGGTAATATATGGCTACACAATGAAGCATCCATTTATTGGTATTACACTGAGGTTCTCTACTTCTATAAAAACAGCCTACACTTTTGGAATGCTGTTTTGTGCACAATATTCTGCTGAGTAAAGTAATGGACATATGTAATTTCTGCTATACACTACAACCTCTGCATTTACTACAATGCATTAGACTTCTTCAACTAAGAAAAACAAGTAGAAAAGTTACAGTTTTCTGATCTACCTGAGGATCAGGGGCTGAATCCAATCCCCAAACAATTACTGCAAATTAACTGATTTGGCTCCATTTAGCAGCTTCAGTAATAAGGACAAAAAATTGCCCAGAGAGAGAAAGAACTGACACAATGTCATATACTTATTATTGAAATTTAACAAAGAAACATTTATTTGCAGTGCATCAGTATTGAAAGGTAACAAGAAAGTCCCTATATGCAATGTTAAACTAAGGAAAAAAATTTCTTCATATTATTTATAATTTATTTTAGAATTTAAAATTAAAAATAATGATATTTCATATGTTTGGGAAAACAGAATCCATAGAAAAACTCCACACTTTAATAACAAAACAGCATCTCATGCCAAAATTAAAAATGAATTTTTATTACAAATTTGTTGTATTAAAAAACTATTCACATGAGTAAGAGACTGAGAAATAGGCCCTGTATTTGAAATATTTCAAAGGAAACACCACCAGCTAAGATTTGTTTTAATTTGCAGTCTCTGAAATATGGCAAATTCATCTACCTGCACTTAGTGCACCATAAATTTAAATCTAAAATTATTTTCCATACATATTTCATTGCATATGTGTATAAATGTATTCTGTGTGTTATGTATCTCATAAAGGAGCATATACTTCTCTATACATATATACATTTGACTACGCTACAGTCAAAATCTTACCATAATTTATCCTAAACCAGCTTTTTATTGGAATATGAGGGGAAACTACCTGCTTTCTCAACAAGAAAATACATACTATTCCTAGTAAAAAAATGAAATTCTGTGTATTGACTTTGTGTATTGACAAACACCTTTCTGTCTGGATTCAGACTGATCATTTTTTTTTCTTTAAAATGTCTCAACACTTTGAAGCTATTATCACTCACCATGTTCAGGTTTCAAACTTGGGTTTTGACAGTGAGATTGAGAGAGCTATTGATGTGCTCATCAATGCTCATCATGTGGCCTCACCACTTCAGCATATGATGCTACTTTTTCAACCTACTTACTCCCACAACAACCTATGAGTTAACCAGTACAATTTGCACCATTTTCTAGATTTCCTAAGGAAAGGAAAAGGAAAGGAATCACAATGAGAGTTCCTGAATGCCAACGTAGCTGTCTATTTATTTGTGATTTTTTTACTCATGTAATTGAAGTTGCTGATAATTGCTACCTGTCTGATAAGGAAATAATGAAGAAACTTATAAACAATTCAAGCTATAGAAGAAATACAGGGAGATGCTGATTGCAGATTAGCCAACAGTCTAAGGATAATAATCACGCATATTCTTATGTAACTAGCAGTAAGTATGTCAATGTAAACAATACCACTGCTTGACCACTCGTGGAAAGTGATACCTTTCCCCAGGAGTGTTATTTCACATCAAGTGGGATATTGTTACTGTCTCAAAGCAAGAAATTCAGATTATTGCTTCGTAAATATAACTCTGCAAGACAAATGTTAACCCACACATTTTGCCTTAGCTCAAATTTCATCATGATATGTAAAATCTAGAACACCATCTTTTACTGAGAAACAAAGAAATCTAAAGAATTTACAGTATAAGAAGTATATAGATCACACTGCTAATACACAGGTTAAACATTATGGCTACATTTTTCAGATATATCTCAGCTGAAACCAGACCTTCTGTCACTATGACTGTCTGAAGAATCACAACTTATTAAGGAGTTCCCATTAGATCACTGGGAAATACAAAGCTCAGTTTTGAGCTGGGAATGCTACATTTCCTCTCCTTACGCAGCAGTACATGCTCGAATGTAACATGATTGACACATGACATATAAAAATCTAATTCTCTGAAATTCATGAGCCTAATTACTTACCTAGTTTTCTATTTTATTTAAAAAAACCCCAAAATTAAAAATTAAGGCCCTCCTTACCTTGCTATTTATTCATTTGGTTATTGATCACTAAGCAAACTAGACTCTTTTTGCCCTTTCTTCTCAACAATATTTTCTCTAATTTCTCTAATTTCACTCTCTCACTCCAAACCCAGCAGTTTTATCTGCAAGGAACAAGACTCCTTTAGTAGCATCACATAACAGTCACTAAACTGTTGCTCTTCATTTAGGTTTGACTCATTTCAGTGAACTTTGATCAATATCCTTCCTTCTAACTTACGAAAGCTGTGTTGTCTGAGCAAGGATTTGTTTCATATGACGTAACTTATCCTTGCTCAAGTGATTAGTGGAAGGCTGAAAATGTTCTCAAAATAAGGGTAGATAGCTATCAGAAATAGTCAGGGTCTGTTCATCTATATACATACCCAAAAATAAGTCAAATGCACATATGAGATCTATCAATCTACTTATAAGCAATTATAAAATAATCAATCTGCACAATGTCCTACAACTACAAGTGAAATTAAAGCGACCTATTTGTACCTATGTCAGTCCTTCCATTATATAGTTGTCTTCTTGACATACCATATCCGTTAAAAGTTACTTACTGTTAAAACTTAGTACACAAAGTCTTCATTTTAGATTATTCCTCTTTTTTCACCAAATGTCACACATGCATACACACATGCAATCAATCTACTGTTGGCCTATTTCTAAAAGTTCACAGACTACAGACTTTGGTAGGGCATATTTCATTTCTTTAAACGAAACAGTCTCATTTGTGCTTCTTCAAACTGCTCTAGTAACATGAAGCTGTTATACAGATAAGACTGCAAAATGAGCTTTATGGCTGCTTTTTCAATTTTTCCCCAAGGTAATTTCAAAAGTATTTTTATTATGAACTAAAATGCATACTAGACAATGAAATTGTAGCATAATACCTCCAAATTATGTTATTATTTTTGCATTACATGGAACAGATTCAGCTGCTTTATAAATTTTGAAGTTTCAAGTAGATCTGCGTGTAATCAGATACATAAATCCCTACAAAATTACTGAGTGTCTCCTATATCTCATTAATATAAAGGACCAAAGAATTCTGGTCAAAAAGTGCATCAAACATGGAACAAATAATTTAAGAGTCAAGAGACCAAAGGTGACTGCGTTATTTCTACATCAGTACAGAACTATGGATTTTTTTTTCCTTCAGTCATTCCATCATTGTGTATATTCAATCTTATTCTGTATAATTTAGGCAATGATTATTCATGTCTGAAAATATCTTATTCCAACAGCAAGGCCTTCTAGATTCTCAGCCCTAAAGTACATTAAGATTAGGCAATGCTTTTCTCTCCACATCTATACTCAGGTGACCAAGTGTAGTTATTTTTCAGAAGCATATTTTGTCATACCAAATTTCTGTCATCTTAAAATGAATTATTTTATCCAGAGCTACATTTTAAAAGCAGCCTGAGCATGGAGCAGTGGCAGAGTGCACAGGGAAAATGCTTAATCAGGGCATTCTGTAGGAAGCTCCTGGTATCCATGCTCTGAGATGCAACGTGGTTAGATGCAGACTTTGCTGCACGTATCAAATATATGTGACCTACCATTATTTTGGGCATTTATATCTATATTCTGGGAGGAAATACCTCCTTTCCTTTCAAAACACAAGTGATTTTGGGCAGTAATGGCCAAGACATATCTGTATGAATAACCTGCTTAAGATGAATAGTCAGCAACTCTTAAAGAAACTTCAACCTATGCACGAAAGCAACTCTGTCTTTGCAAAGATGAATACAGGGGAAACTTCTCTACCTGCTTGCAATAGTCAATCTAAAGTGATGATTAGTACGAATATTTTCTTGAAGGAAAATCAAGACTACAAAACAGAAAATCTAATGATTGCGAGGAAGGGTTTTCCAGAACAGTGTGGCCAAAAGGAGCCCTACTCAAGTCAGAAGGAAAATATCCTGTATGATCCTGAACCAGAGAGGATCTGTGAACTCCCATGTGAAGAGATAGGAAAACGTTATCCTTACAGAAATTTTCCTGGTAATATTTGTAACATCTCTTAACTATTTCTAACCATTTTTCACACAGTATCTAGATTTTTAATTCAGACTGATATGGATCTAAAATGACCTATTCCTTGGTGATTCAGTTGATCTGGAAGTTAAAATGCCCTGAAGAAGTCCATGGAAAGCAGCCGATGAACAGATCTTCATAAACCAACAGGCCCTTCCTCAAAACTTTTAAGTAAATTGTCCCATTTTATTCCCATGTTGGTAAAAGCTTGATTTCCCTAATTTTGACATGAAAAAACGATTTTTGCTGTTCTTTACCAAGCACATTACTTTACACTTTTATATCATTTGTGCATCGTATCATTAAGTCCAGGTAGATAAACCGCTAAAGTAAAATGAAAGCAAACCAAACATTTCAGTTTCAATATAATTATGTTAAGGTTAGTCAAAACATACTTTCCAAACAGGTGATATAATAAAACATAATCATGCTCCCAAGCCTGGAAGAGTCTACTTTTTGATGGTAGGTGAAGAGTAAATAGAACATCATCAACAACTCAAACATGGGTTCTTAAGATGGTTACAAGTTTCAGTAGTTTCAGCCTGTCTTGCATCCATCATAAGCATACAGGAAAAAAAATACATATATCCAAGAAAACACGGCCTTATAAATTAGCATATTGACATTCACACCTCAATTTTTACATCAATTTGGATCAAGGTTGGATTTAAAGCAGCAACTTCATGCAGTTTCACTTGTGGTCTTCTGAAGTAACTCTGCTGTGCAATCTATAGATACTTCTATAGACTGACTCTCCCTTAGAGACCTTGAATTCAGAATGTCTGTCAAGATTTACAAGGAGGGTTGGCAAAACAAATCAAAAGAAAAAAGATAATACAGTTCATTTGTCTCTGAGGGGAAGAATTATGCTACTGGAATGCCAGTGTTTGAACCTCAACACCTTTCATCTGGTCATACACAGCAAACAGTGTATGTGCACAGGTGCTAATGTATGTGATGCTGAAGCAGTTGTTCTCATTTCTGGTGTGACAGATGCACCGACAGTCACAGGAGACCTAATACTACTATATACCTTGATGCCATGAATTGGCACTGGGATATCAGCACCCATGAACAGAATTTTTGAGGGCAGGTGACAGATATTTACTCAGGATAAAGTAGTTCCCTCGATTCTGCATTGTCTGGAGAAAAAAAAAAGACAATTAGGAGATGGTCATTTCAGCACGGGAAAACCGAACGCCTTACTGAGACCAAGTTTTACAAGCAGCTGCTGAGAAAAGGCAAGGGGACAGGTACTGCTGCACGGCATATTCTTTGCCTTTCTGTGTATTGTGGAGTTATGCTACATTGCACCCCATTTGGCTGAGAGAAGTTATACAGAAGAGGGAGCAGCATAGGAGAGTCTGTTGGAAGCTGGACTTGTAGCACACCTTGCAGAGGATGGAGAGGACATTTAAATTAGGATTGTTCGTGTCAGCCACATGCAGAGAAGGAGAAAATTCCCATGCTTTTTGCTGTTCTTTTTCTTAGAAAATATGATGCAATAGAGAATTTCTCTGCAATATGTCTTTCCCCATATCACTCATTTTCCAAGGCTGAGAGTCATAATGCACTCGAGACAATATTTTAAACCTTACTGGTTTTGCTATGTCATAAGCGTAACTCACATGTTAACACAGATGGTTGCAGACAGACCTAACATCTTCTCTGTGCTTTTAAGTATCTCAAGCATGAAAGAGGCCACATTTTAACAGTTTGTGTGACAGAACAGATAAATGGACTAACAACATTACTTTTGGACTGGAGGTGACTTCTGTCCACCCAGATTAGATTGGAAAGAAAAAAGAAAAGATCTTTTTGTACCTGCATAGAGCACATAAATCCTAAGGCAGGAAACTACCTCTATCAAAATTACCTCTATTTACCCCTTTCACCAATTTCCAAATTCTAGCTAAAGCAACAAGTTACTTACTCACAAAGCTGACTATGCAGCCAAATATGTTTATCGATAACTGCAAGTGAACTCATCTTTTTTTTGCATCACAGTATGAGATACTAAGGATCAAATATTCTTACCTAGAGTTGATAGCCTATTGAGTTGAAAGATATCTAGACACCAGTGAGTCCTACTAGCCAAAAGACATGGAGTTCGTGGGACATTCATATGCCAGACATAATGTTTATATCTGAATAAGTATTTGAAAGACAACAAAAAGCTCTGGAGACTGTTAGAGATTAGTGTAAGGAGAAGGGAAGGAATAAGGGACTCTAAAATAGATTGCAACAATCCCTGATTCCATTCACAAGCAAAAGAAAAACATTTCTGGAGATGTTACATTTCAAAATATAACCAATTCATGATGTATGAAAAGGCATAGAGTTTTTCCTTTGAAAGACTTTGATTTATGCAGTTCCCTGATGTTTAAAAAGTTGCTCACACATGTTTACATAATCTCTCTGCATAGCTACCACTTGACAGCTATTTTGGACACACAAATGCAAAGTGAATCCTACATTTTGCCATCTCTCCCCTCCAAGTTTCTGGTGGATGAATTCCCTCTAAGCCTGGTCCTGTCGCTTTACTTTTCTGATCCATTGCCTCAGTTTGATCTTCCTTCTCTCCTCCCCTTCCAGCTTGAGTAACAAAATAAAAGCTTTGTAGTGAAGCTGCCCAGCAGAAAAAGTTTCAGGCAAGGAAGTGGGAGGGAAGATAATGGTCAGTGTCAAACCACTTTCAAAGTAATGGAAGGAGAGGGAAAGGAGAGTTTCATTCTCTCCTAGTAAGAGTTGTATTGATTCAATTCTGTCCTTTTAACTGAAATAGCTTGCTGACTCCAGTGAAGCCAGCTCTATCTTCATTCTGGTCTCTTTTCTGCTTCTTGGAAAGTGGAGAATGGATGAAGCAGAATAACATCATACCTAGTCTGGGACACAGGATAAAATCAGCTTTCTCTCTGTTCTGCCAGTTGTTGAACACTGTAATAATATCGGCTGGACTTGATGATCTCAAAGGTCTTTTCCAACCTAGTTAATTCTGTGATTCAGTTAATTCTGTGATTCAGTTAATTCTGTAAATCTATGCAGATTGACTGGGTTCTCCTGTTTTCTCATGGAGACAAGGGCAAGTAAGACTCCTGCACCATAACACCATAACTAAAATTAGTGGAGTTGTAGCAAGTTAGTAACTAAGGATTTGCCCTTTAGCTGTCTTCTCTGCCCTGTATTAGCAAACATCAAGCATGCTGCCCTTTCTTTTAGAGATATTTGCAGTATAAGTCAATATATCAGGGATGTTAAGACAAGCATGTTAAGGCATCAGAAAGCCTAACTATGGGCAGAGATTTGTTTCAGCATATGACTCATAACCTGCCTCCATGTGGTAGATGGGGAGGACTCCTTGCTCATTTTGGTTTCCAGATCAACACCAGCAATTCAAATGTGCTCCTCCTTGGATATAAACAGAAAACCTTTCCTGCATTCAGTAGGTGAACAAAAAATCACTAGTTCTGAATACTCTGTAAAATATTCCTTAATCATTTGGTGCAGAATTCTTGTTTAATGTAATGGTGGTACCCAAACATGGAAGAATTGATTCATACAGATCAGCCTCAGGGGAACTGGAAATCCCCCAAGCCACTGCACTTACTCACACTGCAGTCATAAATATATCATCTGTACCTTATGAAGCTTAATCTTTTTACATTTAGGGATTTGTTTATGTTGCTAGGTATTTTTGAGTGAAATTGTCCTATTAGCATGTGAGGAAATGCCATGGCACTAATGGGTACATTAAAACAAAAAGTTATACTTCAATTGATAGATCATCTTGAACTCATTATTAAAATCAGTGTAATTTGTACCCGGAGGATTTTTTTAAAGTGATTTAATAGAGCTGAAATCACATAAAACCTTTTCCCACAAACTTAATGGCAATACCATTCTGTGAGAAATCAGGAAAAGCATTTAACTCTACATATGCTAACAGCAATGTTGCATTTCAATCTTTTTTTCCTGTTACCATATGTAATAAAGTTGAAGCTGATCCATAACCATGATGATTTTTTTAGATGTTACAAATGTTACACATCCAGAGCTTTAAAAAACCCAAAAGTGAGCATTGCTATGAGGGGTAAATTACCCATTATTTAGAACTGAAAAATTCTATAACAAATACATTGTATAGTAACAAAGCAAATACTTATTCTCACCACATACAGTTTGAAGGATAATTTATTTCAATAGTTCAGTAACTATATAAGTGCTGTGTTAAAGATTTCAAATTTTATCAGCACTCTGAACAATTTTATCAGGTGATTATGTGAATATACATCCATCAAAGATCCTATTCTATGATGAAAAGTTAATGTTTCAGAAAACTGGAGTGCTCCCCTTGGCTGTGTGCTTCTAACTGAAAGCAGTTACCCAGTAAAAAGGACTGGTTTGGACTCACATGAGCAAACATACTGACAAAAGCAACTATTTTTTGAGCAAGGGCTTCAGTGAGTGAATAGATATTTTGCAAAAAACTTCAGAAGTTGACAGCAAAAAATCCCAGTAATAACTGAACTGAAATAGCTTATTTCTATAAAATGTGAAAAAAACCTCTCACTTTGTATAGAAATAAAAGTCCTAATAAATTAATGTGAAGCCCTCTTTGGGAGTAGATGAAATGATATGACCCATACAGTAGAGAGCAGACAAGATTCTGAGCAAGCACCAGGAATTTTAAAACATATATTCGTTATATATATTTTAAATACCCACATGTAATGTTGGGATCTCTGCCTTTTTTTGAAAGGTGTAGAGCAGGCTTGATCCTAAAGCTCACCCTGTAATAACAGGGTATTGCATTTATCTATGAAACAGATTTTTAAAACACACACACTGATACAGAACAAAACTCTAATTGCACCATAAATCAGAAGAGCAAAGCATTTTGTAAACATGAACTGAACTAAAATCTATGAGGTTCAGTAGCACTGAACAGCTTTCAACGGCAACTGACAGGTGTTACATTCACTATTTTAGTTCTTCTAATAAACATTTCACAGACTGTTGTAAATTCACTGTAAAATACAAACCTTATGCTAGCATCTACTTCTGATTTCAATAACAAAGTAAAAGCAACAGAAGCAAACCAGGATTTTTAGTCTGTTACTTTCACTTCTTCCATTTCACAGCTTTTATAGCTGATGCTCTCTATTTTAGCAGATCAGACAGCACACCTACAAACAGCACAAACTGCAAGTGACTACTTTACCTTCTGAAAAATCAATCAGTCCCAGCAAATGAAGCAGCTTCAGAGATGCAAATATAATCACAACAATACCCACTGTTTGCAGTCCCTCCGACTCCCACTCGAGAGTCAACATTCTTCCAACAGGCAAATCATTCCAGTCTTCACACCGGTTTGCAATCAGAGGGAAATCAGAGGATTTTACCAAGAGTTTGCTTTGAAGAAAGTTGCAGTGGTGTAAAGTAGCACTATATTGAGCCCTGGCAATTCACCAGCCACTCTAGCTGAGACAAAATATTAGATAAAGCCCCGCTTCTCATGCTTCTCTTAAGCACTCGATTTCAGCAGTAGCAAGTCCTCCTGGAAGGCTGAGGTGGACCACGAACCCCTGGGTATGACATTGTATCCGTCGAGCAGTGTTACTTAGAGCTGCTGGAGGAACATCTGTGTCGGAGCAGGAGACTTGGCTGTGTCAGTGCCAAGAAAAGCTCCCTGGAACTTGCACTAGGGAGCACGCTGCTAGCAGCACTCAGTACTCCAGCACTTCCAGACCCAGGCTCTGCGATTCTCCCCAGCTTCGTAGCCCTTCCCCAGCTTCTCTTGGCACAGTTTTTGTTGAGTTTGAGAAATGACAGTTTGCTAAACACAGACATCTGTTTTCACGTGCTAAATGCTGCATGTCAGAAAACTACCGCCCTCTGCATTAGAAAGAACAATGTTCAGAGAAACGCTGCCCTTTCCTCTTCTTAAGCATCACCAGAGTCTAATCAGAATCTTCACTGAAAGTGAGAATAGAAATTAAAGAAATACACATCAGCATGATCGGTGCCTCCAGCTAGCAAAATATAGTGCTGTCAAGGAGACACGCACTGCCCAAACCCCTGATCCGTAGCCAGGAAGAATGTACGCTTTATTGATTAAGAAACAAAACAGTGCTTTCTGCCTCAGGACATGAACCTAGAGGTGCTGAACCCCAAACTCTGATATACATGAATGGGTATTAGGCATTTTCCACAGCTCCTGGGAAGATCTTGCCCAGGCTACAGATCAGGGGAAAAATAATCCCAGCTGATTTATTAGACAGTCTGTATAAAACTAATTGTCCTGTGTTTATTAATGCGATTACCAAGAGGACACCCAATGTGAAGAATATGCTCTGAAGAATATTTATGCAGCACATGCATAAACAATACAAGGTTATGCCTAAATGCTTACTCTTGTGCCCATCCTAATAATTTAAATAAATCCTGTCCACTGGTATACAAGGCACGAGAATAAAGTGAGGAGAAGCCTCAGAAAAAGATAATTTTAGACACCCTTATTATTAAAAACATATGTTCTAGCACTATAAAGAATCACATAAATTATGTCCAGTATCAACCACTCATCCTAGGCTGTTAAACTCTTTCCATTAGAAATTCTTTTTACTATCAAGAAGCTCAGATACTTCTATTTTTGTTCAAAAAGTCATTATCATTTTAAATTAGCATAATAAAAGTTGTAACATTAACAATCTATTGTTTATGGACTACCAAGTGGAGAAAGAAAAATGTAATCTAAAATTTACTATCAGCTTTTGTTTTTCTTTGAATGCTGTCCACACTGAATTATAATATAGGCAGGACTCCAGAATCTACATATTTTTAATCATTCAAAAAGTCATGTGTGTACTTCAGTTAATTTTAGGTTATAGCTAGTGAATATATAAGCAAGAATATTTTTTCAGTTTACTCTTTTGGGTATTTAATACTAGAATGTCGTGAGTTCTGTATTATCTATATATGCTCTCAATCTGAGTGTCAGTTCGTTTTCCCATTAACCTGTAAAGCTGAAACAGTGTCTAAGAGGAAAGCACACTAAAAATAAATCAAACCAAATACACTATCTCACACTGGCACCTTCCAAATATGTCATTACTTTTACCTCATATTCTACATTAATGATTCAATACATTTTCCTGTTAAGTTCTTTTCCTTTTAGAAGAAAAGTAACATTTTGTTTCCTCTTTACAATTTCCAGCTATTCCATATCATCTTCTCCTTTTAAGGCTCTGACATGTTCATCTTGACCTCATTCTTATCTCTGGCTTCTATTTTTTCTTGAGGTTATTCCTGCTAAGGTTTTTCTTCTTCTCAAATCCGTGTTCTTTTTCTTAAATGATGAAGCATGAACAAATGTTTACAATATTACAGAAACAATAATCCTAATATAATGCAAACACTCATGTTATAGCAGTGAAAGAGGCTTTATTTATTCTTAATAAAAGGTTTTAGGGAAATTGTCAAAATGGAGAAATCTGTCAGTCCACATTCTCCTTTCAAGCAATAGGTTCAGACTACCTTATGTTCTTGAGCTGCCCACTGTTGGGAACAGAGGCCCTTCTACTCCACCACTGAATCTGCCAATCCACTTGCAAAAAGTCACCCAGCAAGAAGTGGTCCCAGCCACAGCCAGGGTTTTGTTTTCTTCTTTCACATAAGGAGAGAGACCTGGATCTCTTTAAAAAAATGAAAGTGAGAAAGATTATGAATTTGATGAGTTTTAGGGGCCAGTTCTACCCGCACAGCAAATGAGTTACAGAACTTTTACGTAAAAAAACCCCAACAATGTGAGAACATCCACTTGAATTAATGTAACTGATTACTGACTTCAGAGAATACCTCCTTAAAGAAAGAAATAGACTTTTCCAGTTGTTTCTCATGATAGTTCTCTAAGTTAGGGGAACCATACTCAGACTTTGTGAATCTCCAAGCCTTAGCCCTAGAAAGTAAAGCAGTAAGGATAAGAAACTACATGGAAAGGAAAAGGAAGTGATACATAAAATCTTTCCTGCAATAGGCCATGCAATGGATTCAAACAACATTAATTAGAGATGTGAGTTCTTCTGGAAGCGGTTCAATTAAAAAAATTCTATGCCCCAAACCATTTGAAAATTAAATCAGTCTTGAATGAGCTAATAAAGTTGTGTTATATATAGGGCACCTCTTTGCTCAATTAAATAAATATTTACGTGACACATTCTTAAGGGGTGCCTGTATTGACAGTACAAATGGATTTTAAAAGCTGTTCAAAGAAAAGGAATTTTCCAATAATGCATCCCTCCAGGATACAAAAAGAAACACCATTTTTTAATAAAACTGAAAAAAACAGAAACCAGGAGATGACATCTTGTAATATCCAAGCATTGCTCTGGATTGTTCTCTTTCCCTAAATGCAGCTTTCATTTTTGACTTTGCAATGCATTCTGGTGGTGATTGAGCAATATATTTAAGTTAGCACAAACTTCCTTGTGATCCTTCACTAGGTTGCATGGAGGAAAAAAAAGTACTAGAATTTGATAGGAAGCTATCCCATCTAAACGTTGCATATTCCATTGGCCTTAAATCTTCTCAATTAAGATTTGAAGCAGACAAGGAAGGAGAAGCTGTGCAGTAGTCGTGTATATTAGGGAGTGTTTTGATTATCTAGGTTTTAATGATGGTGATAACAGGGTTGAGGGTTCATGGGTGAGAACCAGGGGAAAGGCCAAGTGGGCAGATATCATGGTGGAAGTCTATTATAAACCACCCAACCAGGATGAAGAGGCAGACAAAATATTCTATAAGCAGCTGGGAGAAGTCTCACGATTGTTCTCGTGGGGGACTTTACCTTACCAAATGTCTTCTGGAAATACAACACAGCAGAGATCAGACAGTCTAGGAGGTTCCTGGTGTGAGGGAGAGAACTTCCTGACACAGCTGATGAGGAATCCAAAGAGGGGAGATGCCCCACTGGATCTGCTGTGTGTGAACTGGTGGGTAACGTGGTGCTTGAAGGCTGTCTTGGGCACAGCAATGGTGAAATAGGAGTTTTCAACTCTCAGAAAATTCAATAAGGGGGTCAGCAGAATGGGCACTTTGGACTTCTGGAGAACAGACATTGGCCTGATAAGGAGACTGGTTGAGACAGTCCCGTGGGAAGCAGTCCCAAAGGGCAAAGGAGTCCAGGAAGGCTGGAAGCGCTTTAAGGAGGCAATCTTAGAGGAGTAGATGAGCCAGAGGGAAAGAAGATTGGCCTGGTTGAGCAGAGAGCTTTGGCTGGAACTCAGGACCTCTGCATAAAAACAAGTAAAAATTTGTTTTTCCTAAGTAAACAGACAAGAGGAACCTGTGCTGAAGTGCTGTAGGAGATATATCTAGCTGGAAGCACAGATGCCAAGTGAGTTTTGAACTGGAAAGAGTAAATATGCCTAAACTGGAGGTATCCACAAGAATCTCCAGATCCCATTCTGGAGTCCTAACATTTTTCCACAAACAATCCCACTGGCTACTCTAACCACTGTAAATAGAATCATTTATGTGTGGAGTGCAAATAATATAAAAAGGACACCTTAAATAGGATGGTGTAATAAACAGCAAGTAAATTTTGGAACTGATTGATGTATGCTTGTAGAATACCATCAATTTTCCTTATTTGTTGGTATTAAGAAAAAAATACTCACAAATACTATTTATAAAGCTTAGATATGGGAAATTAAATTTCAATAATTTCAAAGCTAAGCAGAGAAGATCTGCCATTTAAAAACAAACAATTCCACCTACTTTAACACATCAAAAGAAGTAGCAAATGCTTAAGAATAACACATAGGATGCTAAGAACTGAACAATTAAGGAATAAAACAATTTTAAATTCTAAAAGTATGTAAATAAAACCTAACTAGTAATTCAGTGATTAGTGTATTAGGGTATAAAATTTCCCTATAATTTAATATTATTGCACAATTCTCTCAAAATTATCTTGTATTATTATACTTCTTTCATACTTTGTTTATTTGTAAAATAGTTTAATCTCAGTCAACTCTTAGTTTTTGACTATAACCTGTCATTGTAATTAACACAGTAAAATGACATGTATTTTCTTTTAATTTCTTTAGTTCTCTTAAATAATCTTTACTGGAAGTTATAATTCTTTTCAAATTTCTTCTGACTCTTCTAGAGAACCTACCTGATCCAAAATATATTCAAGTGTTTTATGTCTTTTCACCATATTTTGTTTTTAACATCTGCTTGTAAACAGTATCAGTCTCATCAGACTTTTCTCTTTATACTTATAACGATTTTCATTTCTGTGCAGGCATTCTGGATTTGCTGTTGTCTAATGTGCAGTGGGGCTGATCAAAATTGAACATTTTTCAAGGCAAGGATGTATTATCATTCATTAATTGACTTGAATTATACTGCTTTCCTAGGTGATGAAATCTGCACAGCGTTGTAACTAATTTGTGTGTGTGCATGTGTGTGTGTGTGTGTGTGTGTGTGTCTTAATTGGCTGGCAGTAATAGTTCATTAGACTTTGGTATTTTCCCCCAATGTATCTGAAAAGGGAAACTGCGGATGAGTTAGAAATAGAAACAAAATTTGGAAGTATTAATTAGCTGCCCTTCTTTCACAGCTCTCTTCTTCCACAGAGACATGTCAGACAGCCAGAAGAGAATGAAATGGTCAAATAAACACAGAAAGGGCACCTACATACAGGTCAGATAAACTGCAAATCTTCAGCTTCTTGTTCATGCCAAATTTAAGCTTATTAGAAAGGTTATCTGGTGGATAATGAACTTAATCCTCCTATTAGTTAGCCAGTAAGAAATCCACTCACAGGCAATAAACTGCAGTTTTCTACAGAGAAAAGTTTCTATCTTTGATATGCAGAAGAAAACTATGTCCTCTAGTAAGCATTTCAAGAACCAGGAGAAGCAATTAATTTACACATATCCTTTCAAGAATTATTCTCAGGGTAAAAGAATTCATATTTTTTGAATGTAACACCTCCTTTGTAGGCTGCTACAGCTAATCACAGAACATCATGTAACTCTCAAAAAATGTTTAGAAAAATGAGGCTAATGGAATCACACTGTTCATCTCATCAGTGCTGCAGTTACTCAAGAGCCCAATATTGCACTAGGAGATTACTTATCCAGCCAAAATTGCAGGGAAACTTTTGCTAGCTAGAAGAACAAGGTAGAGTGTAAGTACCCAAGATTATATTTGTCAGGCTTCATATATCATATTTAATATTTACACTAAGTGCCCTAGATCTTTAATGTAAGTGAACATAAGCTGAGAAAGAAAAAGTTCAACAGCTGTACAGGCAAGATAAATTTCACTGGTTTGTAATCAAGGAAGAAAATACAATATCCAAGCTTCTAAAGGTTTGGTCTCATACTCAGAAGTAAATTACACTAAAATAATATTGCAGTTATAGCTGTATAAGGGTTCTAGGCTGTGGCGTGGGATTTCATTTCTTTTTTCCTCTCTTCATTTTCACCTTATGACTCTCACTTTCTTCTAAGAGGCTTTTGTTCTTGCTTTGATCTATATCAAAGGACTGCTGCCATTACTGATCTGAAAACAAGAGTTGAAAAGAATCCCACTACAAAACCATTGCCAAAACCCCTCATAAAGTAACAGCTACAGGTGGTTTTATTTCTCGAAAAACCTAATTGATATCGCATGTTAAACAAATATGTTTAAAATACCTAATGTACAAGTGGTTCGTAAATTAAATGGCATGTCCATGGGAGTAACAGTAGCATTTTAATTTAGTAAGTTTTAGCAAAGCATTACAGAGCAGCTATATGTTTCCAAAACAAGGTTAAATTACATTTAGTAATAGTCAGTAATCAAATTCTGGTTTGTTTTACTGCAAAGCCCAATGGCTTGTTTGACAAATGAAATTATCTCTAAATTATGCAACTGGGTCTTCAGCCTACAGACTTGTTTTTCCTTTTACATTAAATCATACTTGCTGCAGCAGGAATGGCCACTACCAGGTCTGTAAGCACAAATGTATGCCTACACAGGAGAAATGAAATATAATGAAACTACTAAAGGCCAATCACACCCAACTACTTTATTAGCTGTAGAGACCCACCTTTCTCTGACTACGACATGTTTTTCCTGTTTATAACAAAACACAATTTTTGGCTTGTACAAACCTCATCTTCTTCAGTCTTTTCACATTTGGAATGAACATGGGAATAGCAATGTCTGACCTGCCAAATTTCTTCTTCCACTACTATTTTTGTAATTATACATTGAAGTAAGAGGACACCATTATCAACCACTTTATATAAACAAAGAAATACTGGGAGGCCTACAGATCAAGCTGGTAGAAATGATAGAACAGAGCAGCAGCATTTACAGCTCCATATTCAGTCATTTTCTCTTAGCCAAATTATGACTGTACCCACGTACGCTTGCCCATACATCTAGGAAGCTATGTCTTATGGACTGTGCAGTTACATGACCTCAGATGAGTTCCAAAGGAAAGGGAAAGGTGGCGGTGGTGATGAATGAGAAAACAAATGATCTGTGTATGCCAGTAATAAAAGCTAATATTCTAGTAACCAACAGCAATATTCATCATCCAAGCCTTCAAACCATCTATCAATTTAAAATCCTTAACCTACCCCGTGCAACACATCTGATTCAAAGATGGTGTTTCTAGCTCCCTATGGTTCAATGAATGGTTAGCAACTAAACCAAAGGAAAAAATAAATGCATTATTAACCACAATCATAAGAACATCACTATTGTGCAGCTCTTTTCTTGTGTTGCACCTGTCTTTCTCTGACATAAAATAACCCATGTACAACAAATGTTCTATTTCTCCCCTTGACTTTTCAAAAGGTGAAGCACTGTATTTTGCCATAGCAACAGGAAAGTATTATAAATGAATTCTGAAGTGGCTGACATATTTCTACATTTGATGTACTTGTTAAAAAACGAGGGTATCTGTCATATAAAGGTGAGCTACAATAAATTCATCCACATTACGTGGTTGCAGCACATTCAAGAAACTGCTGTAATCCTGATTTGGTACCTTAGCTCTATATAAGACTGGTATTATACATGAAATATGCACAGATTTAACTACAGATCTGCAATATGTGGTTACCATCCAGAATTATGCAATATTCAGAATTAGTCCACAGCAGCTTGTGAGAGACTGAAATGTTAATGGTTAATGACTCAAAACTATCGATCATTTGCAAAACCAGCAGCATGCTTTGCTGACCATATACAAAGTAACCACCCAGGTGCAGAGGGGGTGCACACCCACCACTGGAGGATGACCATGACTAGCCAACCTTCGTTCAGCAACAAGCTTGGTTTTGAGCCAGAAATGGGAAGAGGTCAATAAGGAGAAGGTCCTGCAAGGCGGGATAGTGCTTTTTGTCATGTCAGTGTCCTCTCTTACACAAACGGCTCAGATGTGAAAACTCCCTTCCAGGGAAGTAGCGGGACATTCACACTTAGACCTGAGGGTATTCATCTCTTCTGATGGGGCATAGCTGGCTCAACCACGCTGATGTGAAGGGCAGCTGTCATGTCTTAGATGGTGTCATAAAACATGAACGACTCCTGAAGAGCCCCGTGATCCACAGTGTTACATCAGACAGTGTAAAACTTCCCCGTCCTGGGAAGGTACCTGGCATTCCCACCTGAACCTGAGCATATATTAACCCACTGAAATTTGTGTTTCATGGGCCTCCCCCGTCCCTGACGGATCAAGACTGTGCCCATCACTTCGACTGATGGACATCAAAATTGCAACATTCAAGTCTCATTTGTGGATACAGCAGTGGTGATACATTTCTACTCTTATCCTTTCCTTCTTTTCCCTCGAACGTTTTCTAAAGGGATATTTTTATACTTTCATATTGCTATATTGCTATAGCTAATAATAACCAAAACAGCTACATACCTGCTTTCCATTGCAGCCAAATTGTAAAATAAACCCTACATTTATATATTTGTAAATATATATATATATATTCAGTGTTGTTTCCCTTTAATACACCCCAAAGGATTTATTAACAAGAACCTGGGTTATCCTCACCTTCTTTGTTGGGTCGTAACATGGAAACTGAACACCTGTTTTCTTCAGTGTAGGGCCTGACATTCACCTAGATACAGGTGACTCCTGATAAATAGGTTTACTCCTGGTAAATGGTAGTAGTAGAAAAAAGAAGAAATGAACAAGGATGTAAGGATGTAAATGCATATAAGCTCCACACAGAAAGGTAAAGGAGCTTTGCTTTTCTTTTTTTTTTTTCTTTTCTTTCTTCCTTTTTTTTTTTTTCATTCAGAGTTTTCACTCTGGGTAACTCAGAGGCTTCTTAAGCCTTTTAATTCTGCCATCAAAATATAAGTTAGGCAGAGTACTAACAGTTCAGAAAATGCAAAGCTTTTGTGAGCTAGACCCCCATTTTTTCACAAAAGAGAGAGAGAAAAAAAAAACTCATGGGGAAGGAGTTGAAAGAAATGGCATAACTTGATGTTTCTCATTTCCTAACACAGTGGCTCACAGCCCTATTCCAATACAAGAACCTACAATGATATTTGAGGATCCATATAATGCAATGAAATTTTTCTGCTACAGCAGTTTTGCTGTTCTGGCAAACTGGAAAGCAGCATCAGGATAAAACCAAACCCTGAAAGAAGCAATGAGCTTACAATGCCTTATCACTTAAGTAAGTAAAAGGAAGGTTACAGATTTCCCCTGAGGAATCATGATAATGTCCAACTAAGCACAGCATCAGGAGGCCCTTGTAGATGCTGAAATGAGGGAAGCAACAAAATATGGAAACACACAATCTTGAACCTTCAACAAAACTTTAGACACCACTTTTGATTGTGTTATGCTGCTGCAGGGATCAAATCTTTTCTTCTTTAGTAGCTTCACAGGGTTTACCACACCCTCTATATATCCTGTGTTTACAGCTTAGATAAGCAGATATTCCACTATGTACAGTGGGTTTGTGGGTCAGGAGAAATTCATTTTCACATGCTTCTTGACATGCACATGGCCATACCCACATTCCGTAAATGAGATGCCTTCATGTGTTCCTCCCGATAAACCAACATTATTTGGAACTGGCTGGATTTTTAAGCCTTTTTCAGCCACTTTTAAGATGAAGAATATTTTTACTGTCATTAATACTTCAGGAATCATTTCCCCCCCAATCATCATTTGCGCACCAGGCTATGAATTTTAATTTCTTTAATCTCCTCAGAAGCAATTTCCATAGCTTTCCAATCATGTTGCTCTTTTCTGAACTTGCTCTAATTAGGCAAAACTTATATAGAAAAAAATTTAGTAAGTAGTTTTTAGGTAGAATTCAATTAGTGATGAGCAACATTGTATAATGACAGGCCAACCATAGCCTTAGCATTTCATTAACAACCTCCTCTCACTAAAATAACATGAATTATTTAATAAACTTATGCCTTGTTTATTCCTCAAAAGCAAATAAACTTCAGCATCCCTTCAGTTTCAGAAGCTGATATTTCAGTTGAGGTACCCCAAGTGTGTGCCCAGACCTCAGCCCATTCCCTCACCGCAACTGGTGTTTGTTTCTGGTAATGTGTATTTTCAAACTTCTTTGCTAATAGGACAGTAACACATGCTGTCTTTCACTGAAGCAATGCTTCATTGCTTTCACTGAAGCACACTGAGAATAATTAGGCTGTTCCAAGGCTGCTTGAACAGGTCTGACAGATTGTTGCCCTGTCCCTAGCACGTTGTCGCTTCTGCGCTTGGTTTGGTGCTTATCTGATACCATGTGAGCTTTCAAGGATAATTTTAAATCCGACAAAATCCAGCTTGACAAAAAAACCCCCCAAACAAACAAAAATCAGAGCTTTTGTCCTCAAAATACTTTGCAAGCAGTGCTCATTTCACTTTTGAGTACTGATCTCACGGTTGTAGCCTAAGACTAGCAATGTTGTGCAGGCTCAGGAGGACAAAAGCTACACTCTAATAGTGAAAGACCAAGCGAGAAAGGAAATAAATCCTGGGTGGCTTTTAACTGACATAATCAGCACAAAGCTATTGCAAGAAGTAGTCAAAACTTGCTGTCATACCAGATGTATGCAAAGAGAAGCAGCAGCCAAGCAGCAACAGCACTCCTTACTGTGTGGGATTCAACGAGATACATAGCCCCTAAGCTCACATGCAGTAGCAAAAAACCACAATTCACTCCAACTTTGTATGTTCAGCACGGTTTATGATTAATTCTGATTTACACTTCTTAATATAAGTATAGAGGATGTGTTCACAGAACTAGTACCTCAGAAAGATATTTTGTAGATTTTCTTATTTGGATCCTGGCTGAATGAATAAGTTAATTTTATATTATATGGTGTTCAGCCAGCTGGTAAATTCTCTCAGTGAATTCTGGTCTAGTATATTTTCTTCTTCCTAGTGAATTACACTGTCTAACACACCAAAAGAAATACATGAGGTATCTGCTCTGAGTCACAAACCAACAGAATACAGTGGCTGTCTTGATCCTTCACTGCCAGAAGGTTGTTTTCTTTCACTTTTAATTGTTTGGGGGAAAAGGAATGCTGCTTCAATAAAGGTTAAGCAATACTTGCTGCCTTATTTGTTGAACTGAGTTTCTCTTTTAGCAGAGTGAGGGAATTACTGATCTCCAAAGAAGTTTCTCAGTGATATTAATAAGTTAAGAACTATAAAGCTTTTTATTGTAGCTGAAAAAATTAAAATAGTTAAACAATTTGAATACAACCAATAATTTCTCCCCATCCCAAACCCCAGTATATACTAGATTGTTTGGAAAGACATTCTCTACAGATAACTAAGTTTAAAAAACCATATTTATCAAGACTTTTCTCAAAAAATTTCTTAAATAATTCATGGTAGTCTTGTCTTTTTTTTCCAAGGTACTATTTACACAGGCTGTCTCTGAAGGTGGTATGGAATAAAAGGATGGGCTGACAAAAAACTAAGGTGGTTTTATGTTCTTCAGGGACACATAGCAGCAAAACACAAGTTGCAAAAAAGCAAAACACAGAAGTAAAGGAACAGTCTCAACAACTTCAGCCTCTCTGCAGCAGTCAATCTCCAGTGGAAACAAAATTAATATACTCTAGACATAGAGGAGTGGTGTTCAGCTCACTTTTGCATTTCCAAACTTTCTGGTGGTTAAACCTGTGTATCTCAGAATATGCCTTGTTCTGACAAGCAGTGAGGGTGAGTAGAAGTTCTCAGACCATATTTGACAGGCGGGCAAATTTTATCCCACTTTGGGGAAGAGGAAAAGGGTCATGGACACCCTCAAGAGTACCAGATCCAGATGTTAGACTGCAGCTGCATGCCTATCCACAGTCTTAACGATTTGTTCAATGATCTCCGCAATACAGCTTTCCTGAAGCAAAGGAAGAAAAAGCAGGTTGCACCACATATAAATGTCTAATGCTCTAGGGCTTTCTGTAGCATTTTGAAATACATCAAGAGCTGTTTTGCAAAGAATAAAGATATTTAAATGAGACACATGGTCCCAGGCATAGTTGCAGATTTCTCTATGAAGCGATTCTTGGGCAGTGACCCTAGTGATTTGATACAATATACTCTTTTTAGTTCAAAAGTGACTCACACTTTGAGTGAGAGTTTAGCTTCCACCTTATTATTTTCATTTTGTGCCCTGAGCTACCAACTGCCCATCAGTAAAATAGATGCTGAAAACAATTTTTCAGCCAGAATCATGACTTGATGTATAAAATTACATAAAAACAGCAGTAAGAGAACAATTACTATTAAGTAATTTTAAATTTAAAATTCAAATTTGTGTGTATTTTTTTTAAAGGAGGTTTTGTCTGAGGAATTTCTTGGTTCACATTTGGAGGCTTTTTTGTTGTTTATCCATTTCTCACTCAGTAAAATTTCAATAACATTTTTGTGCAAGTGTTTGAATTTTAACACACAGAAAAGTCAATCTTTTAACAGACACTGCTCCTATATGTAAAAATAGCATGAAATGTACTTCAGAAAAGTCAAATACTAGATATAGCAACATATATCAATCCCTATCCCATGTAGTTCACTACTAAAGTTGTTGATTTCTCTTATTAGATACAAGATTTTTGTATCTTTAAGACTTATTTTCTTAAAACCAGCCTTTTGCCCTTGGGCAAAATTACTAATATCCTTAAATAATTACATTGCAATCTAGTATTAGAATTTCAAAGTTTAAAGTTTAAAAACATCATCTCTAGGATGACGAACAAGGTGGTGTAGATTTTGGTTTTGCTTAAGAAAATCAACAAAAAAATGTTAATGTGCGGTCAAGTCTGTTAGACTCAAGACAGAAAAAAACCCAAACTAATAATGAATCATAAATATTTACTGTCTTTAGACAGGCATGAACTACATAACCTGTGTACATGCTTTACATTTCTTAATGTACTGCTGTCCTTCAACAAAAACCCTCAAGGATATTTATAAGCAATATTTGATTTCACCAGTAGAAGTACATTATAGATGTAGACTAACAGTAGGTAAACATATATCTGGCATCTAAAACCTACCTTTAGAGACTCAGGAAAAGCATATTTAAAAATAAAAATGCATCCAGCTATGCTAGCATCCTTTTTTAAAAAACTTGTAAAATAAACTGATTGGCTCACAATATCACAGCAAGCAAACAGGAGACAAAACAAGAAAACTAAAAAAAACCTGTCTCAAGGTGGACACTCAAGAAACTGTGGAATAAAACATCAGGTCCTTAATGTGGTGCTTTTGATTCAAGGATGCATTTGTCAAGTGTCTTCCCCAGCCAAGGAATTTAGGCTGCCTATGCTCAAGGCCAGGTCACTGGATAGTGAGAACTGCTTGAGAAACTGTGACTTCTCATGAAGATGGTTAAGAAAGACCTGGAAGAAATCACAATTTTTCTCTCAGGAGTTACATTTACAGGGACATAGTTGCTCTTGCTCCCATTAAAGGATACATTGTAATCTTACCCACAACTAAAAAAAAAAAAAAATCTACAAAAAAGTTTACACATGGACTACAAGAAAATATGCCATGAATGTTTGAGAAGGGAGATCTAAGCCCTATTAACCAACAACATTTATAACGCAAACATAAAATACTTGTGCATCACTAGCAATCTGTACACACTGTAACAGACAGAAGCCAATACATTTTTCATTTTTGGAATGCTCATCAACTCCAGAATAAATATCAAAGAAGATTTATATTGCTATTGCACTGCAATATCTCAGGAACATAGGTCTATAAAATATTACACCACTTTCATAAGTCTGCCATCTTTTATCTGCTGTTTTCTTTTCCTTGAGAACTAAGAACAGTCATTTCCATACAGCTGTAATCATTCTAGCTATGCCTCCAGGATATAAGAGTTACTATCTACATCTGTTAAATCTCTTTATGTTTTTCCCCAAGTTACAAATGAATAGCAAATACTAATCTGATTCTAAATTTAATGGCACAGATATCTCCATTGTGTTTGCTGATCAGCTGTTTCTTCCGTCTACCACCACTGTTTTTTTCAATCTGTTTGCAGATCACAATCTCCCCAGTTATAGCCTTTTTATGCTAACAGATAAAACCACTTTGGTTGCAAATTCTGTACATTTGTGGCCATATCAGACACGACTGCTGACACATCAACGGTTCTGCTTGCGCTTCTTTAATTCTGTGATTCATTTCTGCTGCTTAGCAGGATAAAATTGGTTATGCTTTACAAAATTACACTGCAGGACAGTAAAAGTAAAACAACAGAAGAGAGGTAGAAAAACAGCATAAAGTAGTTTAGCTGTAAAAACCTTGGAGGACTAGCTGAAACCAAGGAAGACCATGCAACTTTATAATATTTGGTGATCCTACCTTTATTTTAAAAAATGTTAATAGTGCTCACCCTCTGGAATTGCTAAGTGCCACTGAAGCATACCCCTCCCTTTTCAATAGTCACTTCCTCATTTGTCAGTAGCTGCAGTGATGCACACTTGACGAAACTCTTAAAGTAAAAAAACCTTAAATTAAAATAGAAGTCCTTTCTTCTAAGTCACCAGAGTTATTAAGTTTTGTCTCCAGACAATTAGCTTACAAAGGCCCCAGATGTAATACTTAGTTTACTTAAAACCTGTTTGTACATATTGGACCATATATACATTCAACAACGAGTCAACAATGTTTACTAGCACTGCAGAGCCAAGGGCAAAGAAGCCTTTGGTGAAACTCAAGATCCACCTTTACAAGGAGACTTAATCTCCATATCCCACATTCTCTTCCAGTAATGGGCTACAATTTTTCTTCTGAATAGACTCTGACTCCAGAATGTACCCTTTGCCAGTATGGGCAAGTACTGACCCTCCTATAACATTAAGTCTGTTTTTTTCTTAAGGTGTCTGCAACAAAGAAGAATCAATCTGGCTAAAAAGACAGACAAATCCTGTTAGTTTCTCAGCTGTATTTTATCTGTCACTGCCTTGGTTTGTGTCCATAGCTCTGTACAGTGGAGACTGCATTATAGGGTCTAAAAATCTTACTTCTAATAGAAGCAATAGAAGAAAGTAAGGTTTTCTCCTTGCTTGGAAGCTGAAACACCTTTAACGAAGTTAACAAAAGGCTAAGAGGCTTTATTCCAGTCTAGTTTATTTCAAATTAATACAGCAAAGTAAGCAAAACTAAGGTGTGGTTTCACATCTTACTCTGTACATGTTGAGCTCAGCTAACTGGAGTGCAGTTGTGTCACAGTATGAAGCCATTGTGTCACAGTATTATGCCATTTTCAATTCATATATTCTGCTAGGCAAGTACTGCAACAGCAAGAAGTTTTGTTCGGTACTGCCACCTGCTAATAAGGAAAACTACTGTTACATGTAGAAAGGTGGTGTGCTGAATACCAGTTCTGAGAATGGTATTTTTGAAAATAATCACTAAGACAACTGATAGGAAAAAGAACTGCTATTTGTTTTGTTTTATTCTTACATACAGAATATCACCATGAGGTTAAAACCAACGGATGTTTTGAGGCTATGCTGTTTCAAGCATTAAATACAAATCAGGAAATACCAGCTTCAGGTTTGCAATCATATTGTGATACATGGGCAGAGTGAGCCAGGCAGTCACTAACAGGTGGCTGAAGACCATTAGAAGATGCAAAAAGGAAAAAAAAAAGAGAAAAAAAGCTCTTCTTCTCCTTGAGAATTTTCACTTTTCCCAGGTTATTCACTATTCCACTGGGGATGGGAACTGCTTTTCTACCTTAAGTGAAGCAGTGGGAAATGAGGGGTATCTGGACTTGGGCACTTTCACCCTCCCATCAGGTACATTTTTGGTGGGTCACTGATTTCTTACCGGCCCTCCCAGAAGAAAAAAAAAAAAAGCTTAAATTTACCAGGCTATTTCTGATATCGTTACTTGTTAACATTGATAAAAGTTCCTCTAAAGTATTCTAACATTGATAAAAGTGCCTTTTACCCTGACTCAAATAGAGTTTGAACCAATGTCATACTAATGTAAAGCCTCTAACTTTCAAGCAAGAACATTCTTGCAGAGGTCTGGGCACAGCTGCTGATATATACAAAAGCACATTCAAAAGACAATTGTCTAATCAGCTAGAATTTTTATTCATTAATATCCAATCTCCTAGCACATTTAGTATGCATCCTGGCATGTTTTATTAGGCTATTATTTCTTTTTCTAGTACAGTTATTTAAGTACAGAATGCATCATGGTCAATATAGCAGGAAAGATTACTTACTATATTGGCTTACAGGCTTTCTTTCACACCCTTTCATGTATTCCAGCAAGTATATTGCCAAACTGCCTTAAATTTTATGAGGCATTTAACTAAACAAATGTAGAACAGAAACTTGATCACAGTGTTGTGGAGAAAAATCCCGCCCTGACCACTCACTGTACAAATACTGAACTGACCTGGAACAGTGCAAAGTTTCAAATATTCTTTTCCATTTCTCTATATTCTTATTACTAGTATAATTACAGTGCACATTGAAACATTATTAATTCTCATTAAGTGCAGTAACCCCAGCTGTTTTAGCAGCAGCATATCCATACTTATACAAATGCAGTCTTTCTGCTCCTGCATTATAGTGCTGATTTTCATAAACACACACTTTTAAATAGCTTTATTTCACTGTCTTATGCAGTAGGAAAAATCAGCTTAGAAAAAATAAATATATTTTTAATTATGCATTAGTTCTATATATGCTCACTGCATCTTTATATCAAAACCGATTACCAATGAGTGAAATATCCCTTAGAATAGGCAATATATTTGATCAAGAAAAAAAATCACAGGTATTAATAAATTATATTTAAAAGGTTTTTGCCACTGTTTAGCTGCATTTTATAATTAAATTCCTTTCTTACAAGAGTTGATTGGTATCTCACTGTAAGCTGTCATGTACACATTCATAACCCTTTACTATTCCCATCTCGGACACATCCCACCTGTGTGGATCATCCTTGTTGTGCTAAGTTTCATGCTGGGTGATAGAGGCAGGGAAGCAGGATCATTGATAGTGGAGCTGTCTTGAAAGCAGGAATGGTATGTTTGACGTGTCATTCCTTATAACAATCAAAGTTTTCAGACACTGCTTTTCGCTCAGAGCCTGTTTCAGTGTTCTTATCCTGGACATGTCATTTAGAACCTCATGACTTCTCTGCTCAGTTCCCTCAAAACCGGAGAGGGCACTAAGACATGTTTAGGACATAAAATGGCACATGATAGAACAGACCAAAAAGTTATTCTGACTTAAAGTGTAAAAAGTGTGAGCAATCCAACACTGAGAGCATTTATTTCTTTATTTCATCTTTCTGAACATCTCAAAGAAAATCTTCAAAGTGTGTGAATTCCTGGACACAGAGACATCAATAACAACTTTGCTATTTTTTCAACTAAATTCATGTTTTCACCTGCTGCAGTTTAAGATTGTGCCATCAACATATAGCTTAACAAAAAACATGCTTATATGGGCTGTGTGAATTATTTTTTGGTTATTATTGAAAGTCTGGTGCCTAATTCACTTAAATACTATGAATTTTTAATCTAATTTATATCTCCAGATATGGGCAAACCTAAAATAAGTGATGACCATAATGACATCTCAATTAATACTTTCCAAAATGGTTTTAATGATTTAAATGACAATGCAGAAATGCATCAGCTGTCTCTTGAATGACCTTTTGGCTGTGACTGTCAATTACTTATTAATATTCTAATAAAAAATAAACTCTATTATTATTCATCAACTACATAATTTATGAGTCCTATTTCCTAATGAAACTTTATTTTCACTCTGAGGTTCTGCTGTGCCCACTATGTCATGCATCTTAAATTCAGATTCTCATATGAGATAAGAATGGTTTCCTCCTGGTGTATTGCATAATTTGTATACTTTTAAAAAACATTTATAAATAGAAATTATCTGACTGACCAGACAACATCTATGTGGTTGTATCTTAGCAAGAAATACAAGATTTACAATACACGGACAGAATTGGTAGAGAGAACTGTCAGCTTTGTAAAGACACAGAAACTATCTTTTTACTCACTGAAATAAGAGAAAAACATGTCCACATATCTCTGTTCTGGGATATGATTTCCTTCAGTAATCAACTAAATTACAATGTTTTCTGATGGTGCATCTTTGGGTAATACTACACAGGAGTGTAGTGATTTGAAACAGTAATTCTTATTTAAACAAAAAGATGAACTTTTTACAAAGAAAACGTTTCTGAAATGCTGTCAAGATTTTCTTGCAATCCAGTAGCACTCTCCCAATGTTGTCTGAGAGGAGACGCATTTAATTTCATGCCACTATTTTGCTGATAGATGGTTGAAAAGAAAACTTGCTGTTGAGAAGGGCTGAAGGCAGAGCACCATAGCTTGTGAACAGTGATCTGCTGCACTGGTTGGTGTTGTGGGAACTGTACAGAAGTTCCACTGAGGAAAAAGGAGTATCCAAAAAGATTATATGGTTTACTAGAACGTCAATAAGTAAAAGAGAAAAACTTAGAAGTGTCAGGATTAATGATACTGAAAGTTGCAGGTAAGTCTGAATATATTAGTACTTTCGAATTTTATTACCTATATAAACTAAGTTGACTCAAAGGAAAAGCATAGCATATCAGCCTGAAACAAGAGTAGAAATGATTTTAAGAAATTGCAGCGATGTGTTAGTTGTTATCACAACGGACTTGATATTGTGAGAAAAGAAATGAGACAGCTTTAGTGATTGCAATAGTGTCTTATAACTGATGTGAAGGAAACACCTAACCTTTAGCATGACAAAGTGTTAATGAAGACAACAAATCTCTCTTGATCTTTATGACTTACCAGGAGACTCACAAGCCCATGTCAAAACCCTAGACTGTCTCATCAGTGAACCTTAATGACAAGCCAGGTATTAAAATAAGTAAACTTCATAATTCTCCTTCTGATACTTACTGTGATAAAAGACAGACAGTCAGGATCCAATTAACTCTAATATATTAGCAAAATAATTATCAAGAGTAAATTCTGAGAACTTTCTGTCAGGAAGAAGCCATGCACTGTGTAAGATAGACACAAGCAAAAGCTAAAGATTGCTTCCATGACTTCAAATAAATAATTGGCAGCTGCTTTGAGCCACTCCAATAATACATAAGGCAGCAGGAGTTATCTTTGTCTGCACAGAGGCTGGAAAAAGCAAATCAATAAAATTTCCTTTTCCTGGGTATCACAGTAGTCAAACAGTCTAGCTGAAAATCGTGATAACGCATTATATACATTGCTTTTATTTCTACATTGTTTTTCTTTCACCACAATATAGAGGAGAAATCTTGCTGAAAAGCCAAGCCAAACTATCTAATGATCAAAATGTAAAATTAATTTAGTAAAAGTACATTATACTCTTCTGTGTTCAATACTCATTCATAAGTAAAATAGTTGTCATTTGAGTTACTTTAATGGAGTGCATCATGACATAGTTTTTTCAAGGCAAGGGCTGTGTTTGCTACATATCTAGCCATTGAACCCTTCTCCTGGACTGTGAACTAAAAGGAGTTTTCAGACTCTGTGCTTTGACCTTATAAAGTTCCCACACTTAACCTGTTTTATTTGTTGAAACTTATCAGTTTCCTTCAGAGGGGCCTCTGCAGGAGCCACAGCAGGACCACCTGGGGCCACTCCTGTCAGCCACCAAAGCCTTTTGCACAGTTATGGGTGTGAAACCACCATCCTGCAGAGCTCTGCTGCAACACAACTAGGGATTCACAATTTAACAAAATTAAATCGTCCAAGCACATAAAATAATTCAGGTGATTAATTAACAGCATATAACTGGGGTCCCAAGTTCACTTTTAAGGTTTGATGACCTAAAACAGCCTCACCTGGGATTTCCTACCCCATTCCATGGGTCCAAGCAGTCCAGTTCAGCTCAAGCTTGAGCATCTTGCCTGAACTGCATCATGGTTGTACCCATATATGTCCTCATTTCCCTTGAAGCTGTGTTAGAAGTCTCCATGTGACTCCCTCTCTCCTCTGTTCCTGACTGAACTTTCTGGATTGACCTCCTAAACCTGACTCATTACATCACCTTCTTTAGTGACATCTGGATGGTGGACAGTGACTCTTTCCATCAGTACCTGCCCTGTTCAGCCGCTGTTGGACCATGACCCATTGCATGAGGGCACTGCCTGTGCTGGGAACGGTATCAGCTCCTGGCTTACCTCCTTTATGGAAGCAGCCCGTCCCTTTTTATACCTGATGCTTGTTTGAACTTCCTTTTTGTCTTCATACTGCCAAAACTGCTTCTTCCCACCCTGCTTTTTTTAGGAAAAGAAAAGAAAGAAAGAAGCGAGTGCTTTCTAGCAAGCCCATCAGCTCATGTCTGCAAAATCAAAGAGTGATGAAGAATGAAAAACTTAAGAAAAGTCCATTAATGGAAAGCAGTACAGGAACACCACTTCCTACAGTCACGGACCAGCTAAGTGAACTTTATTTTTCTCTACGAAATGTGAGATCTGGGTGCCATGCCCCAAAAATATGAAGGAAAATGGAGGGTTAAAAGCACACCAACAGTTGCTGTTACAATACAGAGGTGAGACATCAGAGCATTAATCCTACATCAAATCTCTTCATATTGGTATTTTAGACCATAAAAAATTTACACTTGCAAAGTCATTAACACCCTCAGGAGATGCTAGCACACTTTGAACAAAATAAATTTCCCAAGAAAAACCCAAACCATTCTATATAAAATCCACCTCACTGTGAATAGACTTCTGGCTGGTAACACCATTCTTTCCTCTCTGCAGTTCATTGGTATTCTCTACCACCCACAGACCACTCTTTCTGCTCTCCTGATCAAGCAAAGCTGCTTCTGCCTATTCCTGCTGTCAAACACAGCTCTTCAACTTGCACTGAGTCAAACCAAAGCACACTAACAGCTGCATCCACTCAGCTTGCAGGAATGCATACTGACATGCTTCAAAACATGTCCTACATTGCCCAAGAGAAGGAAGGGTTATTGAATACCATTTCTGAACAGTCTCTGCCCACACCAGCCTTTAGGTTATGAAGGATTTCCCAGTGCCACAGGTGGTATGAAGACAGTGGGGCTGTTCTGAGCAGCTCTCATCCAGCCGAAGAAACACCAGCACAGAGAGCATAGGTAACATCAAGGAGTGCTGGGAATGGTGGGAGGTTGGAGGTCAGCTTCTTCTACAGAATTAAGCGCAGCACCCAGTGCTGTTGATTTCAAAAGTGCTGGTTGCTAAATTAACTGCAAAACTGGTGCAACCATCAGATGAAACTTGACAAGAGCAAATATGTTTTGCTATTTTTCCTACAACCACATATAAAATCCTCTTCTAAACTAATACAAGAAATTAATTAATGATGGAATTCATTTTACCCAGTGAAAAGCAGAATCCTCTCTCACTTTTAGAGCATAAACATCATTAAGTTTAAACAGAACTTTCAAAATTAATTCTTATGAAACAAGACACTAGGAATGATGTTGGCTGTTATGAAGAATGGAGACATGTTTCTGCTTTGTACTGGCAAAATGAGTCTAGATTCTATCAGAAGTTTGCATGTTATGAAAATATTAAGAAACAAATACTCCACTTCCCCACCAGCTTAAGAATCTCCACTGAGCTCACTTCTGTTTATCAGTACCTTGTGTTAGAGCACCCAAAACTGGATGCAGCACTCCAGATACAGTATAATGAGGGTAATAGTTATGTTCCTCAATCTACTGGCTGTGACCCTTCCTGTTAACGCTCCCAGCCCACTTACTCAAGGCAGCAATGGGCCAGGCGGAACACTCAGCTTACCAGGATCCCCAGATGCTCTCCAGTAGAGCTGCTTCCCAGCATATTCCTTCTTAAGTGCAGGATTTGGCATTTTTCTTTATTGCATTTCATGAGATTCCTGCTGGCCCATTCCTCCAATCTGTGTAGGTCTCTCTGAAGAGTGGCTCACCCAACTCTGGCATCACCTGCAATCCTGTTGACAGGACATTTCTTCGTGGGTTATTGATAGAGCTGTGAAACAGGACAGGCTTCAGGAGAGACTCTTGACTCCCCTTGTCATCAGCCTCCAGGCAGAACACGACCCATTATCCACTAAGCCTAGTGATCCAACTAGGCTTTTATTTTAATCCAGCTCATTGTCCACCAACCCAAACTGTGATTTCCTTGATATAATATTTCAAGTGCAAGCACACTTTCAGATACAGCTACCTATAGACAGAAAAGAGCAGAAGTACAGAGCTGCTGGCTGAATTCTCTGCCTGGCTGCATTATTAGATCTTTAAGTGCAGCTTGGAGAGTGCGACACAGATGCATTGGTGCCTGAAGAGCTGCAGGATCAAGGGCTTATCTGAATAATTGGACAAAGTACTTCAGTACAAAGTGTGGCCTTCTAAAGTTTCCAAGACCCATTTCTAAGCTGCATTTTTCTGCAGCTTACATAATAGACTGCATAGGCCAAAATGCACTTTTTGTGATAAAAAACTTTTTAATTTTCAAAGAAATTCACAATCACTGTTTTGTTTTCATTACAGCTGTCTTATTGACATGTTTTACAATGATCTTTAGAGGTCAGCATGATTACAGGAGTATAACAGATTAGCAGGACCTAATGTTTCATTATATTTAAAGTACTTGTAGAGGTTCAGGATGCACAGGCAGAATAATTTCCATACCAGAAAATAGCAAGATGAAGTAATTTGCTGCTGAGTAAATTAAGTATGTGACTGAAACCCTCAAATATTAAAAAGAGTCCTGATCAAAACAGACCAAAATCAAAACCACACATTAATGAGACAAGACATTTATATATTTGGAAATGCTACAAAAGATGCTAGCTAATTATGTCTATTTCAAAATCTTAAAGTGAATTTAAAAAGCAAAGAAGCTCTTATCAATTCATGTAAAGATGACATTAATTGCTGCTCCCCCGAATCAACAGTAGTTGATAAAAAACAACTTAATGTTAGAAAATTAAAAGTATAGCAAAGCATATATTTTTCACTTGTTAAAGGCACATTATCTAGGTGTAATTTTGTTGTTCTAACTTGTTTTCAACAGTACTTGCCATCCAAGGGGGAAAAAAGCTCTCCTATTCACTACCTTCAGAGGTTCTGTTGGCTCCTCATAGACCCTCACTTGTTGCTGTTCTAGTTTAAGAAAAAGAAAATTAAAAAATAAGTTTATTTCTTCCATATTTAACCAATCTTAGTCCTTTCTCTGAAGTACCAAAGGAGTCTATGTCTATCAATTTTTAACACATCAATCTGCTTTTCTCCAATAGCACTTTTTTTTCTGTCTGCTTTTGCTTTTAGTTTATTGATTCTTCTCAGACTCTCAAGAACAGTATGTTGAAGACCGATGGTCATGGACTCCTCTTACCTTCCTCTTCCACTTCTTTTTTTCCCTACAAATTTCCACATTATTTCCATAAAGCCTGCTTACCACTGCAATGCTTATCTATTAATTGCAGGATGTGTGAGTGCACATGTACATCGCTAACTAGTGATGCAGAAGCACCTGGCTTTGCTATTGCTAAGCAAAAAGAGCACAGTGCACGATAACTTTCTTTGTATTATGTTCCTCCAAAAATGCCTTCAGAGAAACAACCAAGCTGACTTTTAGGACGCACAAGGGTTTCTCACAAGATTGTCCGTTCGGGGGAAAAAAAATACTCCAAACATTTTAGTTGTGTTGTTCTGCTCTTTTTATTCTTAGTCCATTGCTAATGTTACATGAATAAGAAAAATGGACACAGATTCTTTAATACTGATGAAGTGAATAAATGAAATCAACGACTTTTATTGATCTATGTAGCTTCATTGATTTTCACAGTGTTATCCAAAAGAAGATTGTGGCTCAGTTTTTTCCTCATTTTTATCTTTCCAATGAACACATAGCAAAACAGAGAGAAGCATGGAGTACAGAATCCAGTACAAAAGTATCATTTGCTTTTCTAAGTGGCTCAGCTGGTATTAGTTTTAGAAGCTATAAATAACACCATAAAAGGTTTAAATCTATAGACCCCCAAGGCCATTTACATGTGAGCATTACTCATATAACGGGACACTTAAATAGAGTGTAGAGTGGCTTTTCTCCCTTAAGACTGGAAGATGTAAGATGCAAGACTGCAATTACGACTAAAAAGAGAAACAAAATCAAAACCATTTTAACATTTAAACATTACAAAATCTTAATGCAATTGACCCAAATTTTGAGCTAAGAATAAAATTGCAAAATCTATAAGACAAACAGAGTTATATAAAAATTGGTATCACCTTGCATTGGCTGAAGGGTTTTTAAATAGCAGTATAAACTAACCGCATTCCCTACTTGTTTGTCTTCTTATATTGCCATTAAAAATAGACATTTTCTTACTCCAGAGATTATCCAAAGGACATAAGAATAGTAATATTTTGCAATCATTGTTTCAGAATGCACTCTAGTATGCTTCCATTCACATCCACAGAAGCTACAGCATGTGTCTATTATTTGCAAAATCCTGTTCCTAGCTCTATTACCAAAAAAGAAAGAATTGAGCTTCCCCATAATGCTAGGAAACATTTACCATTTACAAACTTGAAAGAAGAACACAGTTTTATCATTTATCTCAAGTGCTGAATTAACTGTGCAGTAACTAAATAGTAAGAAACAATAATTTAGAAAAACTTGGTTTCAACTGACTCAAACCCCACAATAAATTGAAAAAATAATTCAAGTACAATATTAGATTTTCAACATACAAAAAAGTCTCCAATGTCTTTATCAATTTGTTTTAGCTTAAGCTAAGGTTCCACTTAAGTGTTTTGTTGGATCAGGGAGAGACATGCCTATAGACTGAAATCTGTCACTAGTTTTATATAACTTTGAACTTAAGGCTTGAAAACTATCAGAGTAGTAAATTTTTTTTGCAAACCAATATGTCTTAAACATCAGATTTATTTTTTCTTTTAGGACAGATAAAATTTATTAAATCATCATACTAAGCATGAAGTTTATTAACATTAAAAATTTGATTGAATACCACTCTTCAAGTATCATTGCTTTATTGTATCAGTGTTCAGAGAAAACAAGTTTAGAGCCATAATAGCAGCCTGGGTGGTCTCACACTATCACATGTGAGCTGCTGGAGCAGCAGTGAAGGTATTGAATATGATCTAGCTACAGATTTTTACAGATTTTTAACCTGCAATCATCAAACTCTTTAAACTCCTTCCCATAGCCTCAAGGTAACAGCATGTGGCAGCATTAGAATGATGGCTGCCAACTTTTCCTGTGGTGTAATTCTTTCTGTTCATCATCCTTAGATTAGCATTTTTCCAAATTAACAGTCTGACTTAAACAAACAAATAGTTCAGTTGTTTGAGCCAGAAATGTTTTCTTTTTATTTCATTATCACATTTGTACATAGGCAGACAACCACTAAAGATCAACTTTATCTAAAACAAAATCATTCAGGATTACTGTATATCCTCTTCACTTTGGAAAACCAGAGAAAAGAGAAGGACATACCTGATGTAGGTGAGCTATACAATTAAACGGAATATTTCCAAATATTTGGCAAAGCATTTCTTCTAAGAGAAAAGTGATAAAAAAATGAAGAGATCATCAGAATAGGACTTTCCATCAGAGACGATTGCTCATGGAGCAAAATACAGCTTTTATACTGTTAAATCCCCCAGCATCAAAAGATTAAAAGGTAGTTACAAAATGATTGACTCCAACTTTCACAGAAATGCAGTACCAAAAGTATGCATTGTTCATTGGCACCACACATTCAACAATCCTTTCAATGAATTGAAGAAACTCTTCCTTTAAAAATTTGGGATTTATACTTTTCCTGCTTCTATTGGAAAACTGTCTTGAAACTTCATCACTTCCCAGCATAAGCTGGCTCACAGAGAGTTTAACCTATTACTTGTACTGACTTAATCATTTACCTTAGATACAATTTTTTCTGTCTCTTGATCATATCTCACTCCTGCTTTCTGTTTTGCTGTGCTGACTTCCTCTAATAAGAGAGTTCTCCATCTCCCTGGCTGTCCAAATACATTCACTACACTTCTGCCACTTTGAATTCACCTCTCAACCTCTAACCCCATAAGCAGCATTTAATAAATCAAAATGAGCTGTCACAGGCTCTGATCCCTTTATGAAACAGGCCAATTACCCACCAGTCACAGCCCCAGATATAATAGGGCAGGAGTTCTGTCCATCAGTCTTACAAACTCAGCAGGAACATCAATCCTTCAAACCCTTCCTCATCCTTTACCTCAGCCACCCTGTAGTACCAGCTACATTGGTCATACCAGCATGCACTTCAGTCAAATTCACCTCAGTTTGAGTGTTAAACATAAAACCAAACAGCAACATCAAAAAAAACAAATACATGAAATTGAAGTGCCTAATGGTGCTTTTCAACTTTTACAAAATAATCCATTCTCATAGAGATTGTGGTACCACATTTTTGAAACTAGGGTGGTCCCTATCTTTTTTCTGCCTCTACTGCTGCAGCTTAGGACAGTCACCTCAGAGGGAGAGACCTGCTTTCAAACCTGCCCTGTACTCAAGGCAAAGCAAGGATCACCTTCAGGGCACCTACCACACTGACATGCAAATTTTTAGGATGCCTGGTTGGTGTTTTTCTTCCCTTCTGCACTTAAAAAACCCAAACCAACAAAACCAAACCAAAACAAAAACAAGGTACAGAATGCCCCTCAGAATTTATTAGGCCAGAAAAAGAAAGTGTGAGCATAAATTCATAGGCACTAAGCTGTTAAAATACTAAATGTCATTCTGGACTGGATCTGAAACTGCCTTCCATCTGGGCTGTGAACAATGCTAATTTCAAGGGAAAAACAGCAAAACACAAAAAAAACCCTCCAAAAAAATTTAAAAAAAAAGAGAAACACACAACACATTCTGGAGATTTTAAGGAAAAGTAAAATGATTTTGAGATGTCAGACTGTCCGACACATACACAGTCTGGCAAAGACTGGAGAAAGCTGTATAGAACTAAAGTGTTTTTGTCTTTTCAATCCAATATTACAGTGGTTTCGAGCATGACTGTAATAGGCGGGATACATCTGCTCACTATCATCTGTAGTATTTCCTATTCATGGCAAGAACAGATGGAGCCTCAGTAATCCTCAGCAGATCTTATTGATCTATGTTTTGGAATAACATCAAAACCAGAATACACAGTATTTCATTGACGGAAAAAAAACCTCAGTTACTGACAAAAAAAAAAAAGGCCAAGCCACAAAAAGGACAGTTTTAAAAGAACTTCTTATTTTTCTGTAGTTATTTATCCTACAAAGGTCTAAAACTTTATTGAAAGAACTTTTATGTTTGGTGTGTTTGTTTCTTTTTAACACAGTTATTTGAGTTTGAGGTCTTGTTTCTTGGATGGTTCACGTTACAGCTGTAAAACAGCATGGCCCAGAGCACATTACTATTTTTAAATAGTAATGGTTAACCAAAGCAGAGAATAATCTCCTTTGCTTGGTATTTGTAGGTTTATGCCCCTCACTTTCTGTCACTTACTGACATCAGCAAACACTTTTTTTCAAGCAGCTTAGATATAAGGTACAAGACAGTTATCCCTAGAGCAGTTCAGGGAATGAAGTGCAATCCAACCCACCTGAACTCTTCTGTCTCCCCTCTGCCTTTTTATTTTTTATAAATCACTTTTCCACAGTAGTTTCATCTCCTGCATAAACCACCAAATTAATGAGCTATGTGAAGGAGAAACCGCTTCTGCCCTGAAGTCCTCTATATGGGTGCACCAGGTTGCCAATTTACCATCTGGCCGAACGCAAAGTCTGTGTTTTCCAAGTAAGAGAAACACAAAGCTTATGTGTAGCATTTAGACATAGAGCCCAGCTAAATAAATTAGCATTCTGCCAATGCATAACAGCAAACCTTCAAGCAGAGCTTATTGACTGTGCCTGATTACATGTTCCTAAGAGCCTTGTTATAGAGCCTTGTCAATAAAAGGCACGTGAAGAATGATGACTGTGTTAGGAGAGGAATACATTCCCACTGAGAGAGAAATTTATAAATTATGGTCAGTAAAATTTCAACATAGCATTTATGGTAACCTTTAAAGATAACCTAGGATATCACTTTCTTATAGAGGCACAAGTTTGAACATAAGCACCTTTCCTACACGTAATATTTAAACAAACTCTGCTTTGAATTTTCTACTTTGTGAAGTTATATGGGATAGTGCATATTCTAAAATGCATAATTGGAAGAATAGTTGTAATTTCTGGCTGTTGTCCTGTAACTGTTCCTGTTGCAGCAGATCAAATAGCAGATATGGCTTGCTATGGAAAACAGCTTACCAAAGTATTATGGTCCTCAACAAAGCACAAGCTAAGTAGAATCTTGAAAGTAGCTACCGCTAGACAGAGAAACATAAAAAAGAAACCTTTCCTTTAAAGAGAGTAAGTTTTTAAAGGTTCTACAATCGGGAGTTCATGAACAGGTCTTTTACCTAGAATATAAACTTGGATGCCACTTCACATGAATACAGCAGTAAGTCCAAGATGATTCCTTAGGGCTGAAAATTTTGGAAATCCAAAGCCAGAGTGACTGAAATGGCTGCTCATCTCTTTTTACTAAAAGCACTGAAGAGGCACATACTGATAGAAAGTTTTCTATTTGCCCAAGGTTTTCCCCAGTCCTTTACTTAATTCCTACTCCAAGACTGAAAGATCTAAAACTTACAATGTCTTACTCTAACAGTCTATCATACATAACTTAGAACCCTTTCTTTAAAGCTGAGCAGGATTTGCTACCCAGTGTTGCACCCCCTTTCAAGAAACCTCTCCCTTTTGCTCACAAGCAATCATAACTGCACATAAATCTTCATCCAATGCATTTCCCAAGTCTTCCTTCACTCCTCTATTTTGCTCATGTCCTGTTATTTCATTTTGAGAAAACTGATTTAGTAATAGCAAGTAAGTTTAACAGCAAGAAGCTGTTAAATAGGGATTGTTGGCTGCAACCCAGTTACTACTTCCCATTTTATCACAGTAGTTAAAATGGATTTTGTAATTTTCAGAGTTCCCTGTCTGTTTGAATGCACAGAAACCCTTTTGGTATTAGCCTTGAGTTTCACTAAACAATTTTTATTGACTCATAAACAATGATAATTCCTTGAAAGGCTTGAGTACTGTCAGACTTTTCCTTTTGAGTCTTAAGTAACTTCAAAAACGGGAACAAGCTTACAGAAAAAGGTGTTAGCTAACTATTTAAGAAAATATTAGGACCTAAAGTTTAGATGCAAATTTGGTTTCAAAATGCTTTCTGGTTACTTCATGGTATGACCTGGCTTGGTTCATCTTTGATTCATCTCTTTTGTTGTGAACAAACACCACCACCAAATCAGCTATACATGTGGTATCCAGAATAATGACCATTTCTAGAAAGATTCTTTCTGTACTCTGAGATGAGCTTTTTCAGTACTACCACAGCCAAAATTTAAGAACTTGGCATTTCAAGTAAACCATACTTGCAGGAATTTTACACAGACTGTTAGAGTGGTGAACTAATCTAAGTAGCAACTAATAGCTACAGTTAACAATAGCTGCTGTAATAAGCATTCACAGAAGCATGACAAATATAATCTTATAAAAATTTATTCAGAAAACAAGAAGTATGTTTTGCTTTGCCACTGCCGTCGTTGTTATAAGAAAACGTAGCTTGACAATTATTACTCTCCAAAGGCTTTTCAACAATCTTTGTGAAGCTAGCTGACTAAATCAAATTATTAATTAACAAACAACCATTCATTTATTCAAAGAAAAAAAAAAGAAAAAAAAGTAAAAGTCACTAAGTAAATCACAAGTCACTAAGTAAGTCACTAAGTAAAAAGAATTAATGGCTTTGGAGACTTGTCACTTCTTTTCAAATCCAGTCCAAGATCCACTAAACTGACAAGTATCTCTTCGTCTTCAGCAGATTTTGAGTCAGAACATCTGTCTCTGCTCTGGTCTGCCCTAGCAAGGTCTGAGGAAAGACGTCTAGGCTGTTTTCTTCTCCTCTTTATCTTTTTACCTAATAAAGATGTGTCAGTTCAATCTTATTAGTGAGGATTCCTTAGAAATAGGTAATCTGGAACATGCAAACACTCAGGGCTCTTCCTTCCATTTTAGTGGCGCGTTCTCTAGACCAGCCTATGTTGACCCTTCTTTTTCTGGTCTAGCAAGTCTGGCAATTTGGGCTGCACCAACCGACCACTTTACCAACAGCCCTCGAGTTTAAACATCTGTGGGATGCAGGAGACTCCATGGCATGCACAGTACAGCTGGGCAGTATATTATTTTTATGTATGAATCTATAGCCTGAAACAGAAAAAATGCCAGGCCTTAACTCGAACTGCCTCTAATCTTCCAACTGACACTATGAAGCATCTAATGGGTAGTGTTATAGATCTAAAAATGAGATCCATGAACATTCTGTGTGTAATTTAAAAAAAAGTGTGTGTGTGTGTGTGCATGTGTGTGTGTGCTTACCCACATGCATCTGGTCTCCTTATCTAAGGTGACATGTAGAGCCCACACATAAGGTTTAGAAGTTGAGTTTTGCACAGACTAATCTGTATGTGCCCAGGTCTCTTGTTGGATTAGAGTTATCACTGATCTTGTTATTTTTTTCCCCCTGCAGTTTCAGTTAAGTTAGACAACTGTCTAAATACCACATTGTATAACTGCAATTTCACAAAAAAAAAAAGAAAAAGAAAGAAATATCCTAAAGGAAATTTATTATCATTAGCAAGCTCATTGAAATCTTTTGTAAGAGAGTATGAAATGAGAGAAAAGAAGGTTAAATATGTCTTACTTTCAGTGACTAAGCCTCAAGAAGAAATTAACCTTGTTTCTGCCAATATTAATTGCACTCCTTTCACATGCTGGCACTTGTTTAAAAACTGTGACTCTTGGGTACATCAACAGTGCAATCTGGTATGTTTTAGAGATATTTTTAAAAATATCCAGAAATCTCATGGTTAGTATAAGAAAGCACATAATAATTACATAAAAAAACAGAGACTTACTATTTCATTGAAATTCTACCATGTAGTACAGATTTGCACACTACTGCAGTTTGAAACCTCATTTCTATAAGATATTTGGAGTTCCAAATTTTTTATTTTCTCCAGATATAGACAGCATTAAGAAGTTGTCTTGCAGAAGTGCTGAAAGAAAAACGCAGTTTTTTGTTGTTGCTAGGCCTTCATTTACATATATGCAGAACACCTTGTATTCCTCATTAATATTAGTTACAAGTCAGGTGAACCCATGAAAATTCAGAGCATGTAAACAATAACAAACTCATTCCAGCTATCCAGAGAGCACAGTATGAGCTTAATGACTCAACCTCCTAAAACAACTTAAAATATACAATTACAAAAAATCACGTTGCAATTTCCTCACTTTCAGTTCCACTTAGAACTTTGGGCTTTGCCCAATAAGCATGGAATTGATACTTACCTTTAACTTTAAAAAAATGCTTTAGCAAAAAAAGATAAAACCCCAAAGAAATTATTTTAATTTAAAATTATGTGGAGCATCTGCCTGATTTAAAAGAAATAATCATCAAATATTTAACTTAATATTTGGGAAACACTACTTATTGAAACTGTCTGAGTGCAGGCTTTCAGCTTAAAAGAATTGAATAAGGCAGTTGCAGTAGTTGCTTGATTCCCCCCTACCCCACTTACAAAGGGACCTGCTTTTTGTTCTTGGTTTTTGTTTTTTATCCTAGAAAATAAAAATAATTCTGGATGGTAACCCAATTCCTCTCCCAGTCTTTAGCTCCTTCTTATTTTGCAACCGGAAAATTTGTATTTTTCCACACTGTTTTTGTTGCATCCTTCAAATGAAAAATGTGATGTTGGAGCCCTCCTGCCTCCCATTTCCCATCAGAATACTCCTTCTCTTTCCAGTTGGCTGCAGCATTCCTTGCAGTAGCCAGCGTGTTCTACTGACAGCTATAAATTTTAACTGAAAATAATTTAGTCCAAACCAAAGTAATATCAAATGGCTTTTGAATAATTAGACTTCTTAAGGCGTGCATCCAAATAAGCAAAGGTGAATAAGTCAAATAATTCAATTTTCCCCAAACTGAAAGAAAATCAAGTTTTCATAAACTGAAGTTATTAAATTCCTCCCCAAATCTTAATGCAATAATACAAAACTTTAGTCATTTGTGATTGTTTCAAGTGTATATTATCTGTTTACTACCACAGATTGAATGAGATTCATTTAATCTTCAGTGTTATAATCCGAAGTCATTAACCTAAACAAGGAAGGTGTGAAATTAATGTTGCAATAGCCTCAAACTTTGGTATGCTGAGGGATTTTTTTTTTTAAAGCAGCAGAGCATAGGTTAATTGCTTCAAGAGAGTTGAAGAATATATTTTTTCCAGATTCCTCAATGATCTTCTTATTTTAAAAAAATGGTGTCATTTAATCCAGTTATTCAACTTTTGCCAGCAATTTCACAGTTTAGCATAACATTTGCAATTTAATTAAATGCTAATAAAATATATCACTCGTATCATCTGCAGACTGGGATGTGGGTGGCTCAATTACTCCAGTGTTTACAGCTCACTGAATTGTGAAGGGCAAATGGAAACTTTTTCACATTACTAAACAGCACTATTTGAGACCTAGCACCAGAGGAAGATATGAATGTTCCAAAATTGGAATAATAAATGCAGAGGCAGAATGAATATATCAGTGTTCTCTTACGATAAAGTGAAAGAAAAAAAAAAAGAACTCCACTCTCATTAATAATGAGGACATATTTTAAATTGAGAAAGTTATCATTTTAAGAAAAACAAAACCTGATGTTTGTTGTGCTATTAATCAGTCCATGTCTGTACAGATCTTAATCTCCTACTTCTTCCAAATTTTACATATTTTTGTAAGGCAACCTGTAGGTGGCCTGCTAGAATTATTAATGGCTTTTCCCCTCCGTGTTTATTACTTTTTTTTTGTGGGTCATTAAAATATACAATAGCTCATCAGTAGCCTGATGAAGTTCACATAAATCCTTGGCATTTTTCCTCCAAGTTTTGAGCAGGTATGAGAAAAGACTGTTCTACCCCAAAAGATCTTCAATGTCCACTAAGTTAAGAAAAAAACAGGAAGGCTGCAGTGCAAGGTTCACGCTTTCCCCATACAATCTTCCTTCTCTTGGACTGATGACAACGTAGTTTCTGTAGCTACAGATACCAATATCTGCATTCAATGGTAGCAGTTTGGGAAAATATTTAATTCAGTCTGACTTCATCATGCAGATCCTGGGCATTACTTTTCTTTATTCACCATCTCAAAAGACAACTTATTTTCTCAAACAGCTACCACTTCAGAAAACTGAGTTTAAGCACTCCTGTTCTCCAGCTGCAAGGACCAGATAGATATTGGCTACTGGCATGGTAAGCACATGACAGCACAACCCCACAGGAAGGGAGTGAGGCTGCTGTCAGGCCATTTTCAGTGTCCTACTGCCCCTATGAGGGGGCAAAAGCATGAATGAGTCAGAGACCACAGCATGATGCAGCTGCAGGTAGCTTTCATCTTGCTCACTCTTGGTTGCTATTCAAGAGGCCAACAGTGTGAAGTAATTTAAGCAAGTATATTTTAGAGAGTCATTTCTGCTTCACTGGTACGTAGAACGGCTCTAACAACAGACCAGGTTAGGACTCTGTACAGTGCCTAGAGGAGGGCAAGTTTCTGGGATTTTCAGAGAAATCAGGGAGTTGCAAACAAATAGGCACACGGGCTGCAGGGCTGTTGTGACAGGAATGGTAGAAAATGCCACAGCAGACTGCTGTGTCAACATGGGGCAGGGGAGCAGTTGCAGAGGAAGCTAAAAATAAGGAAATCTTAAACCAGAAAGACAGCAATAACATCGGAAGTGGTTGTGCATGTTCTTCCAAAGTGTTAAGACAACATAGGGGAAAAATACCAATAATGCTTGTATGGTAAATAAAAAAATTGTGGCGAAGAAAAATTAGCAAGCAAAACCCCACTGATTGCTCTTCAAAAAAAAAAAAACTTTCTTTTCATGTAAGCATATGTAAGGTATTATTTGTGTGTCTGCATCAAGCCTGGGACAAATATCTCACAAAGTCAAAGTGGCTTTGCCTCCAGTTCTTTGTACCACTGTACTTCAGTTCATGGTTCAAGAGCAGCTGTTGGCAAGACCTTAGAACAGAGATCTGAGCTGTTATATAGAGCTGCAAGAAAAATCCTTAAATATCACCTTATTTGTATACACTTCAGGATCTACCTAAAACTTATCACTTACCTTCTGCTGTTGACTCCTGCTCCAAGTGCTGCACTTAGCTGAAGCAGTGGTTTCTAACGCATACTTAGCAGCTGAAATGGTAGCCTGGTTGGTATGGCTTTCTCTTCATTCAGTTTTGAAGCCCATCTTAACCAATATGCACTTCTTTGTACTTTCTTTTCTCCCTGCTGTACTTTCTATTTGAACAAGTCCCTCAACCTCTCTTTTGATATAGGCTCATTCTCAAGGCCCATAGCTACCATAATATCTATAAAAAAATTGATTAGTAGATCAGAGTTATGCAGGCTGGATTATGCTATGAGGAAATCCTGGGAGATAAAGCCAGCATTTTTTTCATTCTTAATTTGATAAGAGACTAAAACTTCAAGACAATGGCACAAAAATGACTGCTTAACAATAATTAATAGACAAACACCACTTTGCAACATCTACTGCTCCTTCAACTTATTTGGGTGCTCTAAGTACTCTTCAGGCTAGTTTGATTTTTCAGTACGTGATGGCACACAGAAGGCACAAACTGAAACTCTATCCCAGAGAAAGAAAACAGTGCTGTAAGTGAACTTCAGTCAGATCACTGAAAGAAGAGACTAAGGAAATGGCCACTGGGAACTTTAAAGGAAGACAAAGGGAAGCAAATATGTTATGCATGATCACAGTGAAGAGTACTTTAATAGGCAAATTAAGCATTCAAAAATAGGAAGAATGGAAAGAATTGTATTAATAAAATGGAGACTAGAATAGAGCATTGTAGGGGTAGCATTAAAAGAAAAACATGGAAATGAGAAGAATAAATATACTAAAGAGATTAAAACAGTGAGATAGCATACAAGAGAAGACAGAATAAATACAGAATTTTAAATTTGTTCTCAAAACCTGATTCTATGTTTGTATTTTTACCCGGTCTGGCAGTCTGGCTAGTCATATTCAGTTGGTTTTTTTTATTCTTATCCTTTTTTATTCCTTCCCTTTCCCCTTGTTTTATAATGAAAAAAGACAAGAGCATGAACAAAATCTGATGTGGTTATGTACTTCTATTTTTGTGGAAAAGAAAAAGGAAAAAGTGTATTTTCTTCACAGCTTTTCATATGGTTTTTCAAAACTGAGAAACATGAGCTACTAGAATCAGATCCACTTTTAATACACTATGGCTTCAAATGGAAAATGAAAGAATCAGAAAAAAAATTTTGTTATTTAAAGTTGAAGTATAGTGTCACATTCCCTCTGTTCCTCTTTTTCACTGCATTTTTCAGCTTCCAAGTTAAAGTATATTTGGAGGCTCTGCACTGTCAGGCTGCACAAGTTTTGTCACCATACATACACATAGTCGATGACATCCCATGATATAGATGTTCATCCTAGCACACTACATGAGAATGCATGACACAGAAGGGATGACAAAGGAGAAAGCCAAACAGGCTGGAGGATGATGTTTTCCACTCAGGAGCAAATTCCAGTAACTAAGCACATCAATCTGGAACAACTGCAACAGTAGGAACAATGGATTGTGATAAACAAATTGATTTCTTCCTTCTGTCATTATCAGTCTCAACCACAATTCAGACAGCTTTTGAATAAATACTTGTAAAATAAATTATTTCTAAGGGTTTATTCTGATTGCATTATTCCAAAAAACTTAGACCATAAATATTGCATGAGCTTGAAAGTAAGTCATAAGATGTTCATACACATGTTTTCATTAGTTAATTGAGCTAGCTTATCATCGGGGACAAAATATTAAAATTTTATAGCAACTACAGTATGGGAAAGTTGAGCCAGAGTAGAAAATGTTACAGCTACATAATCAAACTTTTTTTGAAAGATTAGGTTTTTATCTGAAAAAAAGAAGCAATCATACGCATACAAAAATTAAGACAAGGAGAAATCTTTTACCTTGAGAAGTTCTTACAGCAGTAGAGTCAGTAAATCTGAAGACAAAGCATGCAAAACTTGCAGGGGAAATTTTATGGACTGAGCTGTGTAATAGGAAGACATAATAATCTCTGGATAAGGTCAAACCAGGATATTTCTGCAACGTAAAAAATTATGCCCTGCTAATCTCTTGAATGTTTCAAATGAGTCAATAAAACAGTGGTATAGGGACAAAAAGAGGCAATTAAAATAAAATCCCAGCCTTAGGGAGTCTTTAATATTTCAGATTAATCAGATGAGTATCAACTATTTAAATAATTGAGAAGAATTAGTTATCAATTCCAAAATTTTTACATATAACACTGCAGAACTCATGATTGGTAGTATATCTGATGTTATTATATCCTGAACATTGGTTAAGCTAAAATGTCCTACTTAAAAGTGAAAAAAGGCTAAAGTGAGGTTTGGTTTGGTTTGTTTTCCCTTGTTAAAATCTCTAGGTATGAAACCTCTGTGGTCAATAAGAATTCTATTGAATTTATTGTTTTAAAATTTTGAAGTTAGTGACTTATTTTGCAATTACCAGTTTTGTCTTGAAGGATTTTCTGAAAATTAATGAGCGATCAGATAACAACATAAAAAAAAAGCTACTATAAAATTCTTATTAACCTACCAAAACTGAAAAATTAAGGTCAAAATAGAAGAATTACTTGATAAATCAATGTATTAACAAATTGTTTAATTACATCCCAAATCGACACATGATAAATCAATCTCGGGGTCAACAGAAGAACAAATTACATAACGTTAATTCAGGATAATAAAACTGAAGCACTGTTTTCCCTTAATCTAAAATCCCAGACAGTATTCTAGCCAAACCAGTAATCCTGACCTAAAGGACACAACTGCCTTTCTATTTCTTTTGCTTAAGTGTGGTTTCCCAGAGCAAGCAGTGCAATCAATTAAGATAGTCTTAAAGCAACCAAAATAGCTATTCCAGCTCAGCACTTCAGAACTTTCTCCTCACATTTCTGCTCAGGAATGAATATTCTCTTACTTCCCCTTATACACTGCAACACTAAGCACATACAAGGGCCTCATCTGGGGTGACAAATAAAGTACTCTTGCAGCACAATAGGTCAGATTTCAGTAGTCTTCCTTTAACTTTTATGGTGATTAATGACTTTCAAGTGTCAGTTGTGAGGTTTTTGGGAGATATTCAAGCTACAACATAAATTATGTACCTATATTTCCAAAGTTGTTAGTAACATCATAGATACTGTCTTAAAAAATCAAACCCAAAATCTAAATGAACCTGATACCTTTGACAGACCTCTCTCTCGACACACATGAGTTACAGGAGTTTGAAGTAACTCAAGGATTAACCAGGTATTATCACTATTTCTTCTCAGTAGTTTCCTGAATATTGCAATAAATGTATAGAGTGGGTATTGTATGGAGTATGTATGTATGTAGTGCCTTGGTTTTGCACAGAATTAATTAAAAATAATAATCCATGGAAATAGCCATAAGACATTATCTACATTTAAGTATTCTGCAAAATAAAATGCGTTGTTTTAGGTAAAGATCCAATTTCCACTGGGGTAATGATTTCTTCATTGCTGGTAAAAGCAGTATTTCAGTAAGCAGACTGCATTGAAGATGCTATTTCCCCTGTTTCATGTTCTCAGCTTTTGCAATAGAGCATCCTTGGTCTCATGAACATTATTGGCAGCAGTAAGTAACCCAAAGGCTTACAGGGACTATCAGGGGGAAAAAAAATTATACGTTTAGACAAGAAGAGGAAGGCGTGCAGGATTCCTGGTCCAAAGGGCTTGCAATTTAGATGTTGTACTTGACCGAGCGAAACGGTTTTGCTCCCGCAGCTGGACGATGCATAGCACTGCTAATCTGGCCACAGTAGGGCAGCTGTTCTGCTACAGCACACAATCCAAGTCACAGTTCACTTCTCAAGTGAAACAGCACCAAAACAATTTTCCCAGCATAACAGGTTCCACGGTAATGACTTTTTGCAGCACAGCTGTGTAGGTCAAACTCACCTACCTGTAACTTTGCTGTGCACAACCCCTTAAAATTCAGTCATGGTGAGAAATGTATGCAGATTAAAAAATTTGTAGAAAACAAAAGGAAACAGTGAAAGGATTATAAAAGCAAATTAATACAGTAGAGGTCACATGTGACTTGCCAGCTGGTTACACAAACATTATGCAGTCATGACACAAAAGATGAGCCTTCCTTCCCAAAGGGCAGCTCAAGATGTTTTGCAGAGTATCTTCAAAGTAGGATTTAGAATATTCAGCAAAATGAGAAATACATAGGAAATCAATTCCTAGAGTCTTTTATTTCAGTTTCCAAGAAGAGTTGCAGTACATACAGTTTTAGCTATTGTGAGCTTGCACAGTCTGTAATGCTTCTGACTTGGTAGGAAAACAAAAAAAACCATTCTAGACATTTTCTCAAACCAAGAAATAAATGAAATTCTTTCTAATCTAAAAAGCATCTAAGCTATGGAAAAAGTTTGGACACTTCAAAGGCTGCTATCTTTTCCTTAAAATCCTGCTGGTTTGTTAAAAAATAAAAAAAAAACCTGTCAGAAAAAAAACTCCTAAGCACAGTTTTAAAGTAAAAATATATTTGGCAATTTGTAACCCCCTGGTGAGCAAGCTTAGTTTTCCAATGTTAATAGATTGTTCATGCATCCTTCAAAGGAGTAATATATGGCTAAACCTTAGATTTCATCATGGTGATTACAATACTTGTCAGAGCCAACAACCATTCATAGTATTCAACAGAAAGTGATGCTGGATTTATACTTCTGGTGGTTATAGATGGAATGTTTTGTTAAAAAGTACTGATCAGCAAAAGTTTTGAAGTGCAGTGCGTTCTGGAAAACAGGCTGAACTTAAGTTTCACTGGCAGTCATATTTAGGGTTTTTTTAAATATAAAAATAAATGAAACAACATCAAACCAGAAAAAACACAGCCAACAAGATTCACAAGGAGTTTTGACAAGTGAAACATCTTCAATTTTAATTTAAAATGCTTCTATATACATTTCAGATATAAACAACTCATTTTCAGTATGCATGATGAGCACTGAAGCCTCCGAAACTGGAAAAACTGGATAAACTGGCAAAAAAGTTCAGAAAACCCCATAAAATTGTACTACTTCATGCATTGTACAGAATTGTTGAATTCTTCATGTTGCAGAATTCCTTGCTAAGAAACAGTCATACAGATTAAAAAGTTACAAGACAAAAATTAAAAGAAAAAATAACCCTCCAGACATATTAAATGCAGAGAGGTGGTATCTTCTGGCTTTAGAAGTCCCCAAGACACCCAGTATTCCAGAACCAAACAATGTGAAAGTGCAAGCAAGATGATTTTTATGTTCTTTTACACCTTCTTTAAACACTGTCAAGGCCATTCACAAAGACTGAATTCAAAGTGACAGGAATCTTTGACATTGAGTCCTAAAATAGCCCCTATATTCCTAAATCAAAGGAACGACTTTGATTTAGGATATCCACGACTAAAAGATACATTAAATGGTTGCTTTCTACTTATTATGTGTTCACAATAGGGTTGTAAAGGTTAAAGATACTTGCAAGTTTAATTTCAAGATGCAGAAAAGATATATTTAGGTAACTAAGAAAACTAGGATTCCCTTGTGGAAAAGACAGATAACACTTGTAGTCAGATCATATCTGTAACCTCAGTCTGACCTTTTCAACTTAAGCTTCTCATCAAATTTTCATATTTTTAGATGATCTCTTTACGAGCTCCAAATTTCCTACAGAGCAGAACAGTGGGAAAACAGCCAGCTTCTACTTGGTTTATTACTTCATCTTCTCCCTTGGTATTGTCTTTTGAAAAACTATTCTGAAGGGTTAAGCAATTTTTAAAATACAAAAGCCTCTCTCCTTCTACTCAGGAACAGAAGTGTCAAGTCAAAAATAAGATAGAATGAAAACACACCTGTGATCTATAGGATAGTATCAAGATGGCCTAGCTTAGTTGTCATGACAAATTTGACATGTAAATTCAAGGCACTAATTAGAGTCTCTGCACTGCAAAAGAGCTGATTAAGTGGTTCACTGCTCCAAAAAGGCTATTGCCATTCCTCCCTCTCTTCTCCCTGTGTGACCCTACCTGCTCTCTGTTATTAGCTCTGGTACTCGCCCGATTGCATAATAAACTTATTTAACCATCATCACAAAGGGGGTGGGGAGGAGGAGAAAAAGAAAAATCACTTTCTTGTGCTATTGCAACATGCCCTGCTAAAATAGACGAGTCTCATCTCTGCTAGAATAAGAAAAAGTTGATTATAAAAAAAACCTTACATTTTGAATATACATTAAAAAAGACTCCATTGAAGAGTCTACTAGACATATTTTAGAGACATTTCAACAGAAAATTCAGTAGAGAGGGCGAGTTCAGATTGGAGGGCTCATATAAGCACATGACTGACAAAGTGAGGAGTTTGGGCATGTACATTGATATGAGCCAGTAGTCACTGGGAATAACTAAATAATCCCCTAGAAACCAGTGCAATAAATCTTATAAATAAATGTATGCTATGATATGGTGAAACACATTCTTACTTGAATTGCTTGCAAATATATATAAGAGAATTACTATCAAAATAAATTAAAATAAAACTAACCACTATCTTATTAATGTTGTGGATTTATTACTCTTATTTGGGATGATTTTTCCCTCATAATATTTTTAGTATTGTCAGTGTAATGTTTACTCTGTTTTCTAACCAATTTTTAAATAAATACATAAAATGAAATGTTTAGCAGTGTCTTAGAAAATTCCATCATTTTGTAAACAAAAATTATTCTTAAAAATCTGTTACTTCTGAATCCCTATTGTTTCACCAAAAGATCTTATCCAGGAAAAGTTTTATTCTTACCATTTACAGGGCAAAATGTCAAAAATCCTTCAAAAGCATACACACTTAAGGAAAAACAGACTAGGAAATAAAAGGCCAAGCTGCAGTACTGCAGAGAAGGTTCCAATAGGAAGATTGAACTATGCATTGTACAAACTGACCCTGCTCTGTCAACTGTGATGAGCTGCGGGAGAATCCCCCATTGGATTACTCTGACAAGTTTCAGTCAAATAAAGACAGAGATAAAATGAGGCCAAGCTGAGAGTATGACAAGAAAATTAGTATGCTTAGAAAATGTGATTTGTGAGAAAGGGCTGGGCTTAGGGACAGAAAAAGGGTGAAGATATATGGAAACAGTATTTAAGGCTTCCACATCTAAGGCACGATGAGAAGTAATTGGTTTACCTTTAGTAAAGGAAACTTGGTTTAAATACTGGGAACTCACCCATAGTGTGAGCTATTCAGTTAATCCAGGATGAGGAAAACACATAAACCAGGGAAAGTGCTGAACTGTGAGGAAGCAAGATTCTGAAAAACAGGTATTATTCTTTATACTCCTCTGCACAAGTACTTTCCATCAGCCTTGAAACTAAACAATAATCCTATCTGCTTTTCTTGACACTGACTCTAGCCACAGACTTCTGATGTTCTAAATCCAAAGTACGGTACTACTTTAGAGTTACTTCAAGAAAGTTGAAAGAATTAAGAAAGGGTCGGGAAATCACAATCTCTTCATAAAGAAAAAACATTCACTATGAAGAGTAAAAAATATATATTGTTCTTTATATTAAAAATACTGCATTTCTAGCTGAGTATTAGAAGACAACTTTTAGATTCTTCTGGTCTTACATGTGTCTCGTTTTGTGTCCAGTATATTGGAGAAAAATATATTGCAAATTATTAAAATTTCCAATACATCTTTGCTTTCTTCAAAAGAAAATCAATAAGTCATAGCCATTTTCATTCATTATTTACCATGCCACTCTTCACAGGAGCTGCTATTCTCCTCTTTTCACTTTCAGTGGCCAAATAGACTTCAAGTTAAATTTGACTGATGAAAAAATCCACAAAACTTTATATGTATTTTTTTCATAATATGTTCTACGTTCATGCTGAGAATAAGTTTCTGCTTAGAACTCTAAATTAAAAATCAAGGAACAAGTTTAAATCACAGATGATAAGCAGAAGCCTGTTGTCTACAGAGATAAACACACTTTTCATCCTGGAAGAAAACAAGGAGTCATGAAATAAATCACTTCTTCTATCATAGCCACAGGCTGTGCACTTGGGAATGATGAATTTATGCAGGAAAAGTCACTAGGTTAAATAGTGGACAAAAAAAAAAAATCACGGCAGCAACAGACTCCCACGTCTAATGAAACTTTGTATCTTGGCTTTGCATAGATTCTATAGAACCATAGAATGCCTTGGGCAGGAAGGGACCTTAAAGATCATCTATTTCCAACCCCCATGCTATGGGCAGGGACACCTTCCAGTAGAACCAGGTCACTCAAAGTCCCGTCCGACCTGGCCTTGAACACTTTTGGGGAAGGGGCATCCACAAGTTCTCTGGGCAACCTGTTCCAGCGCCTCATCATCCTCATAGTGAAGAATTTCTTCCATGTATCTAATATAAATCTACTCTCAGCCATTATCCTTTGTTCTATCACTACACACCCTTGAAAAAAGTCTCTGTCCAGCTTTCAGCTCAATAAAGTCTTTGTAGAACTCCATTTGTTTCATCCCAAGCCAGTTTATAATTCTTCACTGAAAGGTAAAATAAAAATTAAGAAGTTTTAAGGTCTCTGCAATTGTAACAACCACTTATTTCTACTCTTCTTTTATTTCTGCATTCTCAAATTCTAAAACACTATAGTGCTTCTGTAGATAGTTTTTCACGAATGATGGATGTGTGTATATTTGACAAAAAAAAGTCAACCTTAAAGAGCAAGATTATTCTTAGCTCTCTGTGGCTATCCAAGAAGATTAAGGGGATTTATTCAGAAGACACAGCTGTAGCTCTGGTATCAGTTCAGTCAGGGGAAGACAGGAAGCCCAGCGGAAAGTGCACCATTGCTCCTATAAAGGTCTACAAGCACTAAAGTGGCCTTACAACTTCCGAGACAGCAGCTGCACATTTCAATGCCTTCTGTAGCAGAACTGCTGTCTGATTTTTCCTAGGGGCACTACACAGTTACAAAACTAACATGAAGTTGTGACGTTGCTCAATATTTTCATCACTGAGTATTAAGGGGAGGATTTTTATTCCTTTTCTGAGTGATTAACACAGAAATCATTAATTGTGAAGGATAATAAGAGTTGCACACCTGAGCCCATGATTACAGGGCCACAACACCTGGCATTGAAATATGTGACGAGAAGGTGTAACTACTGATCTTCTACTAATTTAAAAATATTTTTCTAAAGTGGTCCAAAGCTTTATAAACAGTTCTGGGAACACAGTAACATCAACAACCCCTGCAAAAACATGAAACAGCGCAGTTAAATGACTAAGAAGAATGGCAAATAAACTATAAGGTTTCCATTTGAGGTTGAATGTGAGACTACTGATCATCCTTTTAAGGGATCAGACTAATTGTTTGGGTTGCAATGTATTATTCTCTGTGCATCAGAAATGTTAAAGAATTAATTTAAAAAGAAGGTCTAATCTTAGAGTGATTTTTCCAAAGAGGAAAACAGCATGTTTTAGGCTTTTCTTACATGAAAGAAGAATGCAGTTAGCTCAAAACAGACAATGAACTAGTACAAATTAATATCCCGGCCTAAGTTGTCAGATCCTATGTGATTTAGCATATTCCATAACATGCTATAATTCTTGTTTCTTTTTGCTACAAAAGAGCAACAGGTTTTCAGACAGCTAGATGCACTTTACCACTAGGCAAGATATTTTTATGGGATTCTAAAACTCTACATTGATTAAGCAGCACACCATATGATGTATTAACAACATCCCTGATGTTCTAATTGCAAATAGTCTACTTTTTTTTCTTTAAATCTGAGCTAGAAGTCTTTTCTTTGTTCTTCACAGACCATACTTTTTTACTAGGGGGGAAAAAAACCCTCAAGCTTTTTATATATAATTAAACAGCCAAAATTAGAAATTCTGAGGCTGCTTCTTTCTATTAGATGGTGTCCATCTCAGAACCACTGCCAACTCTTTGCTACACTCTTGACAGTCAACCCTGCACACCTTCTTGGCAAGAACAGGGGAAATAGATACACTTTCTTCCAGCCCTTTGATCTGATAACTCTTCTAGCGAAAGAAATTTTAACCCTTCATTACACACAAGGTACAAGACCTCTAAGAACTTGTTCATTGTGTAAATTCAGTTTTGCATGCAAGATTGAAACAATTTTAACATAAAATATGTCAAGGCCAGCATATGAGAAATTCTTATTATCCTGTAGGTAATGATGTCTCCCAGCTGACTAGTCACATGTAACTCTTATGGAACTGATAATGTAATGAAATGTATTTAAAATGCTTTCAGAACAATGTTACTTAATGTAAGTGTGCTTTTTAGTTGGCAATTAAAATATAATAAGAGGATACATGCTCCCAGATAAGATCTTAGCTGAAATCGACAACTTAAGAAGACATACTCTGTTTATGGCTTAAGTATGTTTATATACTAACCAAAGCAATATAAACAATTTAAACAGATATTGTCCACAGAACATTTGCTCTACTCTAATTAAATCCTTTTTAAGCAGATTTAAATTCAATTAGAGCCTGAGCATGTAAACAAATTTTCGGATATTTTAACATGTTGAAGCAGCACATATAAGTTTGTACACAGCACTAAAGAGATTTAAGTTGTCACCTTCAGAACTACCAAAAAGTAGAAAAACTAGCAAAAATCAGGTAAAGATGTAAATTCTTGGAGTATTTCTAGTTCACACATACACATCTGCAGCACAGTAAGTTATTCTTCCTCCCTCCCACAGATCCACCATCAATACACTCTACAGCCTTGCTTCGGAATTGCTAGCTTCGCTTCCTTTTCACCAAATGGTTTCTCTGCCACAATAACCCTATCATATCCCTGTTTTAAACTTCTGAGAATATTTCTTTAAAAGCCAGAGTACTGAAACCCACGTTTCTTTTGTATTCAGCGTCTGCTGCATTTTGAGACCAGGGGAAGGTTTTTAAACCTTTCTGAGATAAAATAAGTTGCCTTTGTATCCACCAAGACAATTCACACAAAGCCAAAGAATCACATTGAACATTTAGATAGGGCCGCTAAGCTGAGGCAAAGTTTAGCTGAACAGTCCAACATCAAGCCCTGGAGAGAAAAGTATTTCCAGTCCTACTTTTCTTGGGGCTCAAGGCACTATAGAGATTCCATAAAGATGGCTCCAACCTAAACAGCTGAACTGTATGTATATGAACTGCTCTTTCAGACGTAATACAGAGATTATGTCTTTTATTTCCAATGGGAGATTTAGTCCATCCCACCCTCACCTAATACCTATTGTCAGCTTCATACAGCACAAAGCAACACCTGCATTTTTTCCCCCCTAAATTATCACCCACAAAATAAGTCATTAGATTGTAAGAGTAGCAGAGGGAAAAAGTATTTTCTTTCTTTCATTCCATGGAAGTTTCTGGTAACATTTAGGTTCTTAAATTACTTTAAAATTGCTTTCAGCATTTTTGTTCCAGAAATATTCAATATTGGTCTAATGGGTTCCCACTGATGTCTATGACTTTGAGAAATAAACAGTTGGGCCCAAGAATATTCCTAGATGTTTATACTAGAAGTGTTTAAAAGCTTTTCAAAGCCTTCTCTGACCTTTTCTTTCTTCCCATATCCTACCTGTAATACAAAAAATACTGCTAATAATTTCTATTACCCTTCACTGACTATATTTTCCTGCTACGATCTCATAGTTTTACTATTTTCACCAACTATCTTCTTGTAACATTCTAACAAAGCCATATGAAAAGGATGCCTGCAGTCTGGGGAACAAGTAACTTCAAATTCTCATTATCCTCCCTTCAACCAATATTTACCAAATGAAGAAGAAAGACATTCTAAAATGAAATCCTACTACAATTTAGTTTCAATCACATTTTATTTGTTGAATTAAAGTTTATTAAAGAAACATAGATTTGCCTCTGCTTAAATTTGACCTTCAAGTGCAAGATTTAATAGGCTAAAGATTAAAGTAAATCATGGTGGTTTGCTCATTCTTTTGCACTATGAAGAGCTGCAAGGAGGAACTAAAACATGAAATAAAAACAAATGACGAAGTTAGTTTGTGAAGGCAGATTAAGAAAAAGTAGGAGCATTAGGGAAAGTTATAAGCTATTCAAAAGGAAAATGATTATAGTATTCTTTTTATATGTCTTCCAGCAGATATATGTGAAATGTCGTTTAAAAAGAGCAATATTTATTTGTGAACAACCCCATGGAGAGTATAAAAATTCCAAACAGTTTATTTACAACATCATAGCTATATTTATTAAAAAATATACGACTAGTAAGAAACACACCATCTGCCATTAATTATAGCTAATATAATTGCATCCATTAAAATTAATATAGATATGAAACATAATAAGCAACGTGTTTCAGCAAGTAGATGCATAGTATTATCAAGGTTATCCTCACAGTTCTCTTTCTATTAATACATTTGAAAAAAAATGTTAGCTAGTATTAGAAAAACCCTGTAAAGCACTGTCCATGTAAACACAATCGAGATCCTGATGTTAAGTCACTTTGAATAAAACAGATACAAACGACTATTAATGTCCTTCAAAAATATCCAACTACAAAACGACATGTTGATCCTCAACCCAGAATAACAGAATTTCTGACTTCCAGGGCAGTTTTCATAGACTTCATTTATCAGAACCTAGACTTAGACACGACATATTTTTTAAATCAAGCTGAAATATGTATTCAGACCAGGAAAAAAAAAAAAGGTATGAGACTCCGATTTGAGAACTCTGTGAAACATTTCAATTGCTTCAGAGTATCTGCACAGAGAGTAGGCAGACACCACCTTACTGCAGGCTGACATTTCCATTTCTGGGTAAACCTCAGAGGCGTCCAGCCAGGTGAAAAAGCAAAGAAATAAGTAAAGGACAGGGGGGTTTGGGGCAGTCAGCCTTGACACTGGGTGTGGAGAAAGTTCATTTTAGGTGCTAGACAAGTTATTATTTCATTCATGCTGAGAAACCCACATAAAATGCTATGGCAATCCCTGCTTATGATCACTGACTTCTCTCTCCTTATTCCCTCCTAAACAGGCTCATTTGGTCAAAATAATAATCAACAAAAACAGTAAAAAAATATTGTTCTGTCTGAAAGGCAGGGGAGATTTTCAAAGCAGCCTGAAGCAGACACGAGTGAGGTCTCTACAAGGCAGTAATCAGGTGGGGGATGGACAGGGCAGCAAGATCTGCACACAGAACCTGTCCAAGGCAGATGTAGAAGTCAACCCCAGTGCTCTGGTATCCTGGCAAGGCAGAAATTGAAATGAAATAGGCAACAGCCCTATTTTTTAAATAACGCTTGAAAAACACGGAAATTTAGAAAAAAGGAAGAAAATGTGGTTTCAGGTTTAATCACCCCCTCATCTGTATTGTTATTCATATCACAGTGGGTGTGTGCATAAAAATTTGCATGCAGAATCTTGCACTAGTGGTAGACTGTAGCAAATGTGGGCATTTAACTTACTCTTGTCTTTTAAATGAATTTTATTTTTACACTCTGTATTAATGAATTTGAAATATTAATCAGAGCTTGAAGAGTCAAGAAAGTAATTTCAAAACCATATAGAAAGTTAAGTTCACGAAAGATGCTGAAGAACAACCTTTTCCCTGTTAACTCTCTCTGTGGTTAGGAATATCTGCTCCCATTCCCTCATTCATTCTCTGTCTGGTGGCCCACCATACTCTTCTCCCCTTACCCAATATTTAACATCCTTGTTCATTTTTTTCTTCGTTAAATCCTATATAGCTAAGTCAGCACAAAACTCTGCCTATAAATACAATTAATTAAATTAAAGGAAATCCATTGTCGGAATGAACATGACATTTGCATGCACTTCATTTTTTTCTATTAGCCTCCATTTTTAATGTCTCCTTTTCTATGGTTTGCCCTTGCTACATGTAAAGGCAGTCATCTCCCCCTGTCTGGGACTGTGGCTCATTCTATCAGTGTATTCTGACTAGCAAAACAAGAATCTATTATTGGTTCAATACAAATACTGCCGTGACAATAGTTATGGCAATGACAGTTAGGAATATCTTTATATTTAATAATACGTTAAGATTAATGGACAGCTGCTTAATGAAATGGTTCTTATTTTTTTTAAGATTATTCCGAGTAATTAAATAGAAATAAATAAATAAATGGCAAGAATTATAATTTAATAAAAAATAAACCTCCTCCACCCCTGATTTAAATGCATTGCAGTAAAACAATATGTTTAAAGAATAATACATAGGTTGTAGTATCATGCATTCACATGATGAAATGTCAGAATTAAATCTCCCATAGAACTCTAAGTCAGGTGCTTTGGGCATATGAGTGCTGATACAATCTTTAATTACAAGATTCCATTATTTTCCTTCAAGACCTTTTTCATTACATTTACAGGAACGCTGGTACTCATTAAATGAAGAGCTATATAATATTTTCTTTCCCTCTGTTTATCCAGTCTGTGGTCTCACAACTAATTTGTTGCACACTATTCAAGACCTGCTCTGAAGGAGGAGAGTAATGTTTTCCTCATTAGCTTGTGTAGAGTTCATCATGATAGAAGCTCAGTGCTTCATAAACCTGACCAAATTTACTTTTATAAAATCTCTGTGACACAACTGCTCCTGCTTTGCAATAGAAACACTGAAGCAAAGGGAACTTCATACAAGTTAATACTCAAAAAAGGGAATTTGAGCTAAAATGCTAATATACACATAACATATAGACAACACTGGGTCAACCAAAAGAAATCCTACTTTCTTTCCAAAAGTGACAGCACAGTGGCATCGTTAATGCTCCTTCCTACTTTGCAAAGTAGTCTCACTAGGACATGGAAGGTAAAGTTGCACTTTTTCTTTTCCTTTTTTTTTTTTAATTTTCAGGGTAAGACAAAAAGCTTGAGAAAAAACGGTTGTTGTAATCTATTCTAGAGTACTGCTATACAATCAAACATGGAAGAGCCACAGTGCCAGAACAGGAAATATAAATCTCTAACGGCATTCTTAGAACACTCTAGCACAGGAAAAAGGTTCTCATCCTTCCTACGCAGTGCCTGTAAAATTGCACAAGTATCTTTGTGATCAGACAGCAAAAGAAAACCAAAATACATCGAATTTTTTCACCCTATCTTATTAATCTCTTTATAATGAATTATTAATATATATGTCACAAGAATGGTGAAACCATTCATATAAATCAGTGGAAAAAAAATGCAATTTTACTGTAAGATTAAAATATAGACAACGCCCAACATAAGCAGTGAAACTCCAGCGGAAATTTTCAGACCAATATGAAAACAATCACCTACTAAGAACTAGGTTGACTTACAAACAGTTCAAGCAACAAATCTTTGTAACTTTCATACAGACAAGAAATTAAACAGAAAGTATTTGAAATTAAAAGGTTCTATAAAACAATTCAATTTAAAGGGGGTGTATTTTGCTTATTGCTTTCATTGCAACAGATATTTTCCCATAAATACTTGATCATGATAATCATACACAATATTATCTATCCCTCATGTGAGTAATACGATTTTGCAAGGGCTGACTCAAGTCCTTATAACGTATATCATTGCTGCTCTCTGCTGGTCAAATTAATTATTCCTTTATTTAAAATCTTGTAGAGGAAACTCAGTAGATTTTGTAGGAAGCATAGTAAGTATCACATGACCAGGAAGATCTTTTATGGCATATAAATATCCTTCTCAGTCATCACAATGATTTGTTTTTATTGGTACGTCTGTACTCCTGAGGCCACCAAAATTAGTAATAAATACTGGAATTATACAAACAAAACTCCACCTTCAAAGGCCATGGCATTTAAATTCATAGATATACACATCTCAAGTGACTTTTGCTTGTAATACTGAAGGATGACGAATGGAGCAGCACAGAGTGTTTACGGTGCAAGAGTCAAATGTGAAGAGGGTAAAGAAAACATTTAAGAACATTGGAAGATCATGCCCATTTAACAAAATATACTGCCCAGCAGGTACCTAAGACATGAGCAAATGTCTGATCAGCATTATCTTGTCAAAACCTTAATTCTTTGCCTCAGCTAAAGTGGCAAAGGATTTTATCAATAAAGAACAAACAAATATAAGTTTTCTACAGTTTCTAGTTTCAAGCATCTTTAAGACCCTAGTGGACCGCTTAATTTCTATTTGAATTATGATATAAATAGAAGTCTCATTTTTCAAGCTCTGAGCCAGGCAGTCCTTAATTAAGTGGTCCCACTGGGTAACTATTGCACAATATGAATTGAGGTTTCAAAAGCAGCTCCAAAATAAACAACATCAATTTACCATAGTGTGAAAATAATTTTCTCTCTTCATAAAGAAGTATTATATGGTAGGCTAAGCTAATTTAAAAAGTTTCTCAACGGCAAGATGAAAATTATACCAAAGCAGTATACAAAAAAGACTCTTTCCCAAAATCATATCAAATAATATCTCCGTACCTAGCAAGAAACACAACACAGTTTGTTCAGTTTATCAAATAATTTATTTAGCAAAGTGTAGCAATATGAATAATTTATTTGTTCTGATTGGAAACTCATGTTTTTCTCAATGAATATCTCAGCAATTGTATATGGAGACATTAAGCCATAATCTGGGTTCACAAAAATTGAATCAGCTTTGAGCACAGACCATCCAAAGAAATTTCTAGCTAAAGAATTTATTTCCAGACAGCTTAGAGAGCTTTACTTGAGGTCAATGCACTTCATTTTAATGCAACATAAATAAGATGCAGAAAAAAATTTTGTGATTTCTGTGCCTGCTTTCTAAAACTCTACCTAAGTAGCTCACAAAACATATTGAAGAAACTGTCCGATATATTGCTGCAGAAAGAAATCTCTGGGCTTTTTTGTACAAACATATGTGCACAATATAAAAACCTATTTATTCTAAAAACATTAACAGCTAAAAAAAGTACAATCACAACAAATACAAAATTACATTCTACATATTTTTTCATTATTTTTCACTTTTATGTTGCCATTGCAAGTTATCAAGACACTGACTTCAAATATTTTCTATTTTTCATTTGTTGGCATTACAATTTAAACATTCATATGCTGACATTCTTTAATGACAACTGTGAGATTTCAAAGTCTAAGCCTCCAAACTTTGTGGCCATTTTCATTTCTTAGTGTAAGGAACTAGGACTCTAAACCTAAGAATGAAAAAGCACTAGATCACTCCTTTATCAAAACCACAAAGATTCGTTCCTGTCCACCTCTATTAAACAAGAATGCTTTTTCAGCTGCTTTCCAAAAAATTTCAGATAATTTTCTCTTGGCACATGTAATGTAGCCAACCTCCTTTTCCACATCATCTGAGAAAAAAAAAAAGAAGATAATTGTAAACCAAGTAACATGTTACGCCTGTTCGTCATTCAAGCCCTTTATCTCCATTCTCTGTTTCTTATAAACCAACTTCTTTTGGTGTTTTTTTTGGCGGGGTATTGTGGCTGGGATTATAATCACTTACTTCACCTCTCTCCCACTGTCTTGAATAAAGCATGGATTTAGATGGAGAACTCATGCTCAGCCTAGGAGAAATGTTGAATGACTAATTTAGGCTGTTACATGAATTTCAGAGATTTCCTCTCTTCTACTGGGTTCTTTCGGAATGCATCTCTTTACTGGATTCCTAAACACAGCAACAGCCTCAACTCTGCCTCAACTCTTCTTCAGCATCTCTGCATCTTCATGGTCAAAGGGATTGCAACTCCTCTCCACAGCTTTTTTTTTCCTCCTAATTTTTTTTTTATCTTTATATACTCATTTAGAGCCAGAGAACAAGGGCAGGCATCTGGATGTGGTAGAAGTGGTAGACTATGTATACTAAAAAAAAATATAGTGCATGTCTTACGATGTAAGTTTTCCCTGTTTACCAACAGACAGCAAAGAAATCAAGATTTATTAAGGATGTCTCTAAAGATATAAACAATCTGGGACCCACCACTAAAGAAATGGCATTTCTCTTTATAGCCTCACAGCACAAACCAACCAGAGCCATGTTCATTCGGCTACGTCGACCCCTGCATACAGCTACCTTAACATCCAACTAAAAAAACAAGTGATCTTTTATTACCAATCCTTACCCCTCATGACATTTACCACTCTACCTTTCACCTCAAGCTGATAAACGATTTTGTCTCACTGAAGTCTGAGCTCAGCACGAAGCAGGAAGAGGAACGAATTGCACTGTGCTCTGGGTTAGACTCAGTGGTTTTAAATGAGTACTCCAGGAGACATAATGGAAGAACTCAAATGCTTTTGCCATTATCATTTTCTGTAATGATTTATTTTGTGACTGATTAGCTCCATCCTATTAAGAGATATGATAACCATTTCAAATTTATGTGTGGAGAGAATTAAAGTATGCTTAGATGAGGAATGTAACTAAAGGGAATTGAAAAAAGAAGAGGGAAAGCTTGCTCTCATGCTGTTAAGTGTTATTTATCATATGTTCTCAGGGTGTATTTGGGATAAAAGCACAAAGTTCTCAGTGGAAATTCAATTCCTACAAACATTATAAACAAAAGCTTAAAACTCCACGGTGTCTGGGGTGAAACAGTGATGAGCTGAGGCTTCAGCAAGGATCCTAGATACCCTGAAGATCCTGTCTGCTCCTGCACATTTAGGACATTGCTCAAGGTGAGAGAAAAGTGACAGTGAGTTAAGATGGGCTTTCCTCACTCATTTCTAGGAGCCAAGCACTTGCCCATGGAAATACACTCTGTAACTCTGCAGAAAGGGGCATCCTGGTATTTTCTATCTCTCCTGCACCCACTACTGATGGAAGGCTCATGTGAGGTCTTGCACAAATTTTGAAGGGCTTAGCAGATCACGGTGAGAGACAGTGAACTTGTGGTCAGCTTATCAAATGTAAACTCAGAATAAACCATGAAGGAATCCACAGCTGGCAGCCAAGGCACCTGTGTAGATTGCTTCAGGACCAAGCACAAATACGTCAAGAGCTCCCAACGACACTGATCTCACCAGTGTTTGTAACCCTTGGGGAGGGAGGCAGTTTCCCTGGAGGAAATTGGTGAAGATGCAAAAAGTAATCAAATGGCTCATATGCGTGGCAATCCTGTGACTACGATAGGTATTATGGATGTGAATTGTTATTTACAACCTGCAAAAATATGAACACAAACTATTCCATGTCACTTGACCTCATTGCTGAGGCAATCAAGATGGTCTAGACACAGCCTGAAACTTCTGAACTGTTTTATTGCATATTGCTATTATTGTCAAGATGTGCTACCTTGGCTAAGTTAACAGCCTTACAATTTAGAAAGTCAAATGTCAAGTGTTGTACTTAAAGAAACCAAAGAGGAGAAAGTAGCAAAGCTTGCAATACATAATGTGAGACTTATAATACCATGGTAGCAAAAAAGCATCTTGTCACTCAAGATAAGTTCCCACAGGGTAAAGCTCACTTTATCTTATGTGCTGGCACCGCAAGGAAAAAAACCATTAAATGCCATTTTATTCACATCTGCATTTGTTTCTGGCTTATCTGCAAGATAACAAACAGAACTGTACAACCGCTGCAGGTTTGGGCTGAAAAGCCTGGAAATGTTCTAATACCCTATAACTCTGCAGCACATTTTCTTTAACAGGTGTTATCAAATGTCAAGAAATAACATGCTGCAAATTTGCTCTTCACCTCTGCCCTCACTGCAATGCAGACATTAAATTTTCTTTGACATTTCCTATCTTCCAACACTAGCTGGATTTAACACTTTCAAAAAATTTAACTAGAAAAACACTGAGCTAAAAATGGGAGCTTTTCTCTAGTTTATCTTTGAAGACAAACCAGCTGGGTTCTTTGCTTAATATGCTGATAAACATGGACTTCTAACATTGCAGCTAAGAATAACCATTTGGATGCAGTGGCTTTTATCCCACTGTATCATCTTAAGCCAAGAAAGCAAATTACACATCATCCCTTCCATTAAGAAAAAAAACCTTTGACAGTGGCCTATAACAACAGTTCTTCATTCTGTTGGTGATAAATGAACCACAAGAGAAGGCCTGAAGCCTGAGGGGGAGGAAAGTGAATGCCTCCTTCCTTCAAGGGGAAGGAAAACTATTTTCCTTTTGACAGAAAAACCCCATGAAACAAAAAACTAAGAAATTTAAGAGCTGTCGGTAAGGACATGGCAGTCAGTGGGTTACCCTGATAAGTTGTAAGTTGACTCAAGGTTGGCTGAGTCTCACCACCAAAAGCAGTCCTGGATCTGGTGCTCAGAAGCTGAAGTTAATAAGAATATTTTGCAACAGCTATCAAAATATATTAGTGTAAAAGTCATGTAGAGATGGATTATACCAAGGTTAGTACCTAGAGAGGTCTTGAATTATATGTATTTATTCCCATTCACAAACAGATGTTTAAAAAAATTTGCCATTGAACTAACTACATATTTATTTCTTCATGATGTTTTCATAGTGGGATATTTAAGATTCAGTGATGCAAATACAGCATTTTTCCCTTATCTGTTCTCTGAGATTCCTTAGCATATCGCAGATAATAAGGAGGGTTTTTGTATTGTTTCTTGCTAGTGTTACACATACCTGTTTCCTTCTTCAATTTTAGCCTCTTTGATTGAGTAACATCAAAGCAACAACATCACAGAGAAAAGAAACAAACAGAAAACGAAAGAATTATGGTGCTATCTGGCATAAATAACTTCTAGAAAGCTATGGTACTACTGGCAAAGATTGCAGAGTGTTGCAGCTCAGATGTGATAGGACAAAGCTGTGCATTCACACAACAGCATGCGATGTAGGCCCCAGCTGGTGTTAATGGAAGAGCTAAAGCTGCCTTATCCTTCTCTGGCTCAATAAATCAGAGCCCAAGTTAGACTAATAAAAAAGAAAAAGCTATTTTCCAGGCAGCAGGCATAGTTACACAGAGAGCTTGCCAAGTCTTGAAGTCTAAGAGGCATAAACAATGAGAAACTCTTTCCCAAGAGCATTTGTTTTAACCCTTTTTATCTGATTGTGTAGCAATTCGGCACTTATAACACATTTAGTCCTGTCCTTTACTATCTTAGCATTCATTTCACTGCATAGACTTGTGAACTGAGGAAGCTGTGTGTTAAAACACACTGACTTCTGCAGTGCCAGGTTCTCAAAATTCTGTTCAAAAAATAAAATTGAATTAAAACATATATAATCACTTCCACAACATTCTCAAGCAGTCCACAGAATCTGAAATAAAAAGATTATGCTCCATACAATGTATAAACAGGCTTGCTTTTATATAATTAGGTGTGAATATCTATTATTTCGGTTTGAGCATATGCTTTCAGCATTGATTACTTTTTATCTCATTTTCTTTTAACTTTTCAATAAATAAATAGTAGTTTCCCTGAGCCTGGGAGCTTTAACAATGGACACTTGAAAAAAACCATGAATAATGAGAAATACTAAAATTGTTACCTCAGAAACAGAGTCCTGAGTTTATTTCACAGGATAGAGAAAAGTTAAACTATTTCCACAGATATTGGTATACACAGAGCATGCAAAGTTATTCCGCTTTCTTTTCCATCCAGTTCTTGGCTTTTGTACTGAAGATGACAAGATTTCTAGTTAGGGAACAGGTGTCCATTTTGAGTTGGACAGACAATGCCACCTACTTTCACATGGGCAATTGCAAATATTTTATGTATTAAAATGCTTCTAAAATATAAGATTGCAATTAACCCACTTCATTTGCAAGCCCTTTGGTCTTTTATTGCTGTTAGCATGATAAGCATGTGTGTTTTGAGAGGCCTTTAGTGGCCAGCCACTGGAGACCAAGAGCTGGTTCTTGCTGTTTTTATCTGCCCCAGCCTTTGAGACAAACTGTTCTGACCTTCAGTGCCAGCACTGCCTATACCTGTGCCAGTTCCCAGCTTCCCTCACACCTGGGACAGAACTCAGGCTGCAGGACAAGCCAGGACTCATGCACCAGTCACGCAGAGATGAGCCAGGACTCATGCACCAGTCAGAGCTCAGTCAATCTTCCCTCTTAAACTTAGTACCTGGGAAGCACCCCTTTAAGTGGAAAAAATTATGTTGGTTTTATGTAAATCCTCTGTATTGCATTCACCCGAGCAAAGCAAGAGCTGGATCAGATCCACCCGCTCAGCTGTAAAACAATGACAGAAGGGCACATTTTCATTCAAATCTCTATTGTGGTGCTTTAATTGTCCTTAACTTACTGTGAAGGTCAGTTGAAAATGCTGTACTAGCGTAACGAAATATAAAATATTTTAAAATGAGCACCTACCAAACTACATATTTTAAAGTATATTACTTTCGGTAATATTTCTTGGCTCCATATGTTTAGCTTAGGGCAATATGTAAATTTTCTTATGTTTCAGCTTCCTGTCTGCAAGATGGCAAACAGTAACTCATTTATTTTGTTAAAGCTCCAAGCGACAGCTCTGCCAAGACCAATAAAGAGCACACTCCCAGTTTACATGTTTTTCTATGTTATCTAAAAATGTTGTCTATATTGCAGCCTTTGCAGTGCCATAAATAAGTGATTCTGTATTAAAAATGTATTCTGCCAGACCTTGAGAGTTTCCTTCTAATTAGAAGGATAACAAATCTAAGAAATTACTAAAGCCTCTGACTTTGAACACATGGCTGTACAAACAGGTCCAATGCTTACTAGCTAATTTGTTGTTTTTGTAAAGAAAAAGAATTACAATGTGACAAAACTGCCACAGTTACAAAGTCCTCACCCTACTGAAGAGGGATAAGAATTAATGTATAGCCTAAAGAATAAACATTTTACTGCTTTAATTGCACAGAAATGAGTAAGATTCATTTTAAAATGTGCCTTAGGGTTCCTGTAAGTCATGGTCTTATAAAATCAACCCTAAACACAAAACCAGAACATTTTGCTCTCCATCAAAATACCGAAGTTGTATGAAAAGACAAAACAATTTATTATCATTCAGGGCTTTTAAATTCAAGTCAACTACAGGAAGGAAATACACAACAGAAAAGTTAGACTGCAAAGGCACTGGAGAGCTCATAAAGAGTAATGTTCTAGAGAAATTACTCTTCCAGCTTTTTAATTTCTGAAGAAAACCCACACTCATTCAAAGCCACTGATTTCAAGGTTGATTTTAACTGAATTGTGTCCTTGTCTTGTAATCAGTGATGAGCCGTGTACGGTTTTCTTGACATGAAATATTTCTTAGAACTGTTACCAAATGCTACCTCGTTCAGATTACCTGTATGAATACTTAACATATTAACTACTGTGCTGTTCAGCAGCGGGCTGAATATCAAAAGGACATTCCCCAGAGAGAATGGGTGCAATTTGGAAATGTACATATCCTAGTACATTAGAAAAATAACGTTGTCTTCAGGAGAGATAAATCTAATAATTTCCTTCACAATCTTTATTAAGGATGAATTTTGTATTTGACTACATGAAAAATTTTTATATTTGAAAGATATTTTCTCATTATTTTGTTTGGCAACATTAGGCAGGTGCACATAGTGGAAGCTAAAAATAAGGCAGGAGGTGAACTGTTTTTAATAAAGTGTAGATATCTTTTAAAATCTGAAGCTCAATGGCTTTTAGCAAGGGAGACGCTTATATTCTTTTTCACCCACACTAATTTTTTGCAAATTAGAAATATAATTAGAGTGCTGATTTTTCTATTAAATTTAGCTTCACTTAAAATTCTCTATGTAAGATCTGTGAATGAAAAAAAAAGTCTGGAAAGACAATGCTGAGGTTTTCTTACCAGAAATCCTTCCCTAGAGAGAAGAAAAATTAAAAATTAAGTATAGGCATATAAGAGAATTATTGCTTATAAATGTAACAAAATACACAGTCATTCATACTTCAAATATTGCCAATGTCAGTTATCCCTGCACTCCTTTCTTTGTCATTTAGCACACTCAGAAGCAAAACTGCTCTAGGGAAACATTACAAAACAAGTGGAAAGACTTAATATATAGAGAAATTTATAACACAGTGTGCTGATATGGGAGTAGAACATTTATGAGTTACGAGCCCTTCAGCTGAGTTTTAGCAGCTTGTGTAACTGTGACTTCAAATCAATTCTACCTGGCTTTGAAATGCAAAGGAACAAACATTTGGTTATTGGGGAGTTTTTGGTTTTTTTTCTTAAGTAAAATTTATTTCTTCATTCAACACCCTCTATCTTCCAGGTTCAGCAGGGATCATGGGCAAATATATAAAATGAAAAGCAGGGCCTGTTAAAGATGGAAGTGATCAGGATGAGTGCTCAGGGTGACAGAAGCATTTTACATCTGTGTAAAACACAGTGAAGTCAGACTCATGGTCTGAGTGGGCTTATTCCCCTATTAAATACCTTCTTTTTCTTGTCAGATGTCATTCAAGGAACGGCAGGTTACATACAATTAAGTTGGTACTTGATTCAAGCATTGAAGTGGGTGAACATCAGGAAGAGTTCTTGATATTGAAAAGGTTCCAGTTAATTGACACAGATGACTTGTGCTTCACAAGAAACATCTGATGCCAGCACAAGAATGGAAATGTGGGTCTGGTGCTTCGGGAATGTGGAAGCTTATGGAAAGTACTCATAGCTACCACTTCATTCTCCTTTCTAACAAAGTTCTCAGAGGAGGAAAATACCTTAATAAAACATAGAAAACTCTTTCATTTCTTTTTACTCCATTGATCTTTTAATTAATGTCCCCACACATATTATTAGATGAAAAAGAATTTTTAATACATTTCATAATTTCAGACTGCAGACAATAAACACAGCAGTTACTGCGTGGAATTGTGGTTAATGAAAGTACAAAATATGTTCACAGAATCATATAAATATAGCTGAAAGATAACCTGACAGGTCAGAGAGCCTTTTATTTAATGAATTAAAATATCAATTTACATTTTGGTAATTTCTGACTCCAATTTTTTTTCTTTAAAAACCCCTTTAAGCAGTGGGATTTGGTCTATGTGCAAGATACAATAATTGATCCTTCTCTTAAGCTATAATACAATTTTAGCTCTAATATTAGTTCCAAGAAAGTTGTTGACAGCTTGGAGAAAGATTGGAAGACAGCAAGAAGATGTAAGACTAGAAGAAGATTTAAGGACTATGAAGCTTGACCTAGCAGGAAAGACTGAAAGTACTGAGTTTATTTAACCTAGAAAAGAGACTGGAGGGACAATGGGTGGGTATGAAAGAAAAAAAATTGCCATTGGGTAGGTATGAAAAAAAAAATTGTCATCTAGACCAAGAACACTCTTTAAATCCATAGCACGTAGGAAAAGAAACACTGGCATTAAAACTGTAGGTGCAAAAGCTCAGTTTTCATAATACAGATGTTTTTCTAAAGTCAAACATAGTGAGTCACTAGGACTGCTGAATCTTTACACAAACATTTCCCTGGAAAGAGGCAAGAGCACTGTCTTATCTTTCCCTTTATTCTCTAATTTAACTGGTTTTGTTGCATAGTATTTAGCAGCACAATTGCAACTAGAGTCCCAGTTGTATTAAACTAAAGAAACTCTGCTATTTTGCAGATACAGATGAACACGTAGTTGAATTTTCAAGTATTGACAACAGAAGTCTGTGAAAGAAGGATGCAAGTGAAAAACTTGTATGCCCATACTTGCCTTAAAAAATTGCTACGGTTGTCAATGTCATGGATCTTTAGAATAACAAAGATGTTTATTCTAGAATGATACACTAGTGCAACCCAATTCTTTTATAAATCCATTTGCTAACAGCTTGTTATTAGATAGTTTTAAAGGTCATCCTTTTTTCTCCCCTCTCTGTCTTCCTTTTATTTCTTTTATTTCTTTTTTTTTCACTTCCTTTTTCTTTTTTTTTTTTAATTTTTTTTGGTGTAGTAAAGCTGGAATCATAAGCCAAGAAAGATTGCTCTGAAATTCCAAAACAACATAATATGAAAGATCTAACGACCTTGTCAGCAGCATTATTTGAATGACATTTTCTCTAAGTAATATTTATATGCAGCTGGATAAAGGCTACTAAAGAAGTAACAGAAGCCATCACAATTCATGTAGATGATTACATCTTGACAGGTGTAATCATTCAATGTTCATTGTTCTCTTCTCAGGCTAAGCAAATTACCACTGCAGTTTCCCTGCTACCAGAACGCAAGCAAACATCCCTCCATACACTGTCCTGTGCATTGAAGGTGTAGGTATAACACCTTGTTCAAAAATATAGTGGGTATATTTAATACCGTGAAAAGGCTTAAGTAAGACTCCATGAAACCCTGGTGAGGAAAATGTTTAAATAGCTTCATGCTCTTCTCTGAAGTTTGGATTGAGGCTGGTTTTGATAGTGGACATGTCAAAAAGAGAAGAAAAGCTCCACATGTAATACCTTCTAATGATTTTATTGGTAACACAGGATAACTTTCTAAAACGTGAGTTTGTAAAATTTCACCTGTAAGAGCTTCAGTCAATGTAAATAATAAAATTTCAGTAAGCAACTCAGAAAGCAGCAGTGCAACCTGAGCTTTGGATTTACTGGACATTTTTACTAATATCAACAAAGTTTTCTTGGTCCAAAGCATATTACTGTAGCTCAGAGTGTGCTGTTGAATAGTTGCATTACATCTAGTTGGAGTAATTATAGAAAACTCTCCATACAAATGTGTGATACTCAGTTTAGTAAATATACAGCAGCGTGATTTCACATAGCAGATGTAGCTTTGTAAACACATAGTAAAGTCATCCTTGAAAATCTGCCAGTAAACTTTTTCTGCAGGATAAAGACACATTAAAAGGCATATTTTAATGGAGGGAATAAAGTATTTTTAATATGGTTAGAAAACAAATTATGTTCTACGAAGTATATCTAATCAAATAGAAAGATGCAGGAATTTCTTAGTTGTCTAAATCATCCCTATTCAGGATGTCTTTCTCATTTCTCCGATTATTTTTCTTTAATAATAGGAGCCTTAAAGATTTAAGAGAGATTTAACCCCTCATGCTGCAGATTTAACTCTGTGAAATCTAAACAACTTGTGACTCCTCTTGTTTCGTCTTGCATAAAATGTCAGTTCTCAGCAACTGCATCTCTGAAGCCAGAGGCTGACACACACTGAAAATGTTTCAAAAAATGCTTCAAAAAGACAATAGATGCCGGGTATCGGCACAATGGGGATCAAATAGTAGGGAATTTAGTAATCAACACCTATCAGAAAAATACTCAAGCATCCACTGAGATCATACCTGTTCCAACTTCAGTTTTTACACGGATTATAGTATCTCTAAAAAGAATGGAGTGCAAGTGAGATTAGTGTAATTTTGTCAAAAAGCATCAGTTGCTAAAACAACACCTTTTGCAATTAAAATCCTTTTGAGTTTTATAACAGTCAGATGCTCAGGTGGCACAAATTAATGCAGCAAAGCTATGGTAAAACAACTAATTGATGACTTCTTGGCAAAGAAGAGTTCCCACAAATACAAGTATGTTGAAAACATGACCTTTAAGGCCAATGTTGTACAGGAGAACTGATTATGCAGTGCAGGCTTACCCCTTGCTACTAGCTTCAGCAAACCCATTTGCAAAATTCTGGCATTTATGTGAACTTGCCTTTTCTGCAGTGCAGAGCTAAGTGCAAACTACATGAAGGTGGATACACACAAAAATACGCTAGGTTTTTTACCTATGTCAGAATTTACAAATCTTCATGTTAGAAACACATTTAAGTATTGATTCTTTCTCTATTAAGCTGAATGGAAATCTACTGATAAACGAAACTGCTTCTAAAATAAGGCGGCTGACTTCCTAAATATTATCTTCATTTAAAGAACTTAATTAAAAATATTTTATTTGTGTTTTCTGTGTTCAGATCAAAGCCATTAATTCTGCTTCCACTTTACAAGAGTGTTGTAAAGAATATTTAATGTCCATAAAAAAATTGACATCTTTATAATTTCTAACCATAAAATTGATTTGTGGTAACACCAAAACCTCGTGAGATGAAAGCCTGAGTTACTCAATACCTTCTTTGTCCTGGTCTTTCCTGATCACATCTACTCAGTGGACTCTCTGGTCCCTGGGGACCAGTGCCAAAGTGAAGTTTACAGCTCATGGCAGAAGAGGTGTAGTCCAGAGGGAAGCTAGGGACCACTGAATGCAAACTGGGTGTTCACCAGTCCATGGAACTGGGTGTGAAGTTTCCAAAGCTAAGCTAAGGAAAAGCTGAAAGCACTGCTTTTATTCAGCCTGAAGCAGAAAAGGCAAAGGAGAGCATAACTGATGCCTTCCATTGCCTAGTGGGTGGATGGCGAGAAGACGAAGGCAGGCTCTTCTTGGAAGCATGCCGAGACGGACAAGCGAGAACAAAAACGGTGCAACAATGAAAATTCTGATCTCAGGGAAGGAAAAAAATGTCCACTATGAGGCTGCTCCCACACTGAGACAGGCAGCCCAGAGGGGTTTGGACATACTCAGACCTTAACTGAACAAGGCCCCAACCAACTTTGTTTCAAGCAGTTGGTGCACCAGGTTGGACAAGATAATCTCCAGAGGCTCTTTCCAACCAAAACTGTTCTATGATTCTCTGATTTTACGAAATGTGAGCTTAGTTACAGCCTCATTTTTCTAGGACAAAAGGTTATATAAAAATTCAGTAGTTTTCTTCTATGATACATATGTTTCAGCTGAGTAAGAGTTATGTCTTCTGTGTAAAAAATTCATATGGAAATTTTTAGTTTGTTAGTTCATCTGGCAGAGAGCTTCTGTTCTAAAGCTGTAAGTCAGGAAGTTCTGCTCCTGAAGTGTTGCACATGGGGTCAGCTATTTCAACATTCAAAGAAATGTGATCACTTTCAACCCATGTTTTTATTATTCACACTGCCTTTACCCAGTGTACATATATAAATAAAGAGAAGAAGCCAAGGCCTGGTAGGGGCAAGCAAAAGATCTGATGAAAACAAGAAACAGTCAATAAACTGGAAAAATCTTAAAGAGCAAGCTGTCATGATATGCTTGTTCATAGTAGGAAGAGGAAGAGGACATCTGGTAGCTGTAAAGCATCTCTAAATAAAGCCTTTGGATAGTTCAGTTGGCAGCTGATGTGAGTCCTGACATCCTAAGGACCAAGACATGGTGCAGCAGTGTAAATGGATCACGTGTAATTATCTCAGAGAGCTAAAATAATGCTGCAATTCCATTAATTCAGAGACCTCAAAGTCACTCATTTTTACATCTCTTGAACAGACTATGCCAGTTCGGCACATCTGTGATTCAGTATGGACAATCCTAATTTTCTTTGCTCTGAAATCTGTAGTAAAACAAACTAAATAACTATGGTGATATTCTGACTAGTGCCATAAAGAAGGCAGAAGGGCCTGGACTGTACTTCTACCTAAAAACCAAACTGCCAAACCAAATATCTTTTGTTTTGACTAAGGACCAAAGGGAAAACTTTTAGTGACTAGTAATGAAACCATCTTAGGAGCATAAAGTTACCTCTGCAGCTTCATGGTATTAGACATTTCTGGTTATTTTTCACATTCCCCCAAAACATAAAACACCTTGAATTTCTTTTATTTGTCATTTGCATGGCTTCCTTTTACTAGAGCTGTATATATTTGGGTTTCTCAGCATCCTGAGGATTCTTTTTTCTCTGGGAAGAATTTTTATCTATTCACATAATAAGGACAATATTCCTATGTTCTACAAAGACTCGTAATGAAGCTGGAGCAGGAGCAGTGGCTCTGAACATCCAGGACTGTTGGGCACCTTACACTTCTGTATGCAGTCACTGCACAGGCCTGTGTCAGTTTGGCAAAGCTTTCACAGTTAGTTCAGTGTTTTATAAAAATGTGGATGATACAGAACATGCATTTAAGTTCTTTCTGGAAGAGCTCAGAAAGAAATGCAGACACTGCAGCTTCACTTAGCAAACAGCTTTCTACTTGCCTTTGTATGAGGTGCTCTGTCAGGTCATATGACTGCCAAGAGGGTGGAAACATACTTTGAACTGATCAATCAATGCAATAATGAAAAGCATGACAAACACAATAGAACTTAAAGAACTATAGCAATTTTATTATGCTAATTTTATTAGCAATAAAATTATTTGAAATGGCCTCAAAAGAAAGCTGAACACATCCAGGATGCTATTACCAAATTAAGTTCAGATCTCTTTGGTTAAATAATTACACCAAAGCTTAAGTAAAAAGAAGCTCTGTGAAAGGAGGAGATAGATTAACAGTGTCTGATATAATTTAACAATCTCTGGCTTCCTCATCCATGAGAAATTCCATAAGTAACGGAATAATTTTAGCAAGAATATTAAAATCTAATTTCAACTAATATTGTACAAACAAGTCACAAAACAATTGTTAATCAATAGTATTAAAACTGCACCTCCTTTTCAGTTTTAAAGCACTAACAACTACACAGCTGCATGAAAAGGGAATTAATGTTCAGAAAGTTTAAGCTTCTTGGAGCTTGACCTGCAAAGTAGAAGTGCCAGAATGCCACAAAATCCCATAGGCATTTGCAATTAGTATATGCTGGACATTACAGTGCCACATTTGAATATTGTGAGGTGATTACAATTTAGAGGGGTCTCAAAGCTCTCAGATATTCACTGGTGTCTACATACACCTCAGTATAGAGTACATGTGTGTTTGACTTGTCAGTAGATGAACGGGAGGGATATTTTATCTAAACTCCACCAGAACTGAACGAATTCAACAGTATAAAGAAGGATAAATGAATGTTAACCTGTAACTAATGTCCATGAAACAAAAAATACAACAAAGCAGAGATCAAGGTCAGAATAAATGGAGCAATATGCTTGATTTAAACTCTATTGAAAAGTCCCCCAGCCACAAACAATTTTGATTGATTAACCATATTTAATCTACTGGAGGTCAGCCACTTAGCTAGCTAATTTCATCTATCTATATTTGCCACTAGGATAAAGTGTTTGTGACATCTAACATGCTTTAAGCAGAAGTCTCTCCTTGCAACTGTAGGGCAATCTTGACAACTGAAAGCCCAAGTGACACAAAATATTGTGGGTGTAGGGGTTGTATGGAACAAAAAACTTCCTGCACTAAGAGCAGTTATTCTAAAGGTTACAGGTGGATATAAATAATGTGAATACAAGAAATAAGACCAAAGGAATATCCAGTTACCTATAACAATCAGAATTTAAAAGTATGAACATTTACCTCTCTGAACTAAAGAAAATGCTTGCTGTGCAAATACTTAATGTTGCAAACACATGGGAAATTTTGAAGTCAGAGAATGAAACAAAAGAAGAAGTGAGGAAAAAGAGCAATACAGAATGAATATAGGAAAATATGAGACAAGTAAAGCAGGCAGCTGCAACATGAGTAGATGCTACAAAAGAGAGAGATGACTTTGAGAGAATAAAGCAGAAAAATTTCATATTATCTGAAAAAGTCAAGTAAACCTCTTTTCAAAAGAGCAGAAATAGTAACTTCCTCAGAGCTAACTGAGGAAAGGCAGTTTTCCACAGAGATGTCACAGCTAAAATTTCAAGTATGAAGTGAGAAATGAAGAAACAAGTCACATTGTTCCGTTTTCAGTTGCGTCCTAGAATACAGACACATTCAGGGATCAATTCCCATACTAATGCCTTCAGGGGAAGCAAATTGTAGTAATTGTCCAGATGAAGCAGTAGGAAGTCAGAGTTTCAATGAACAGCTCCATGCTTCACATGAATATACACGTGAGAGGGTGACACTCGACCATGGCATTTAAAGAGGACAAAACCCAGCTGAATAAAGCCAATCTGTCTTGCCAAGACTACATCTTTATATAAATATAGTCAATTGGTATTGACTGACTCATCAGAAGAAGGAAGTCACGCAGTTCCCATGTACGTGACTTTTCACTGGCTCTGGGAGAGGAAGGTGAGTCTCCCAGGAGCACTGGTATATCTGCTTCTCCAATTTAATGATCAGTGTGTCTAGAGCTGCTCACAGAAGGAAAGCCACTAGTAAGAAAATGACTCAGTCTTACACTCCTTACCCAGACCAAACAAATCCAGGGTATTCAACAAATATAAAAGGACCAGGGATGGGTCAAGGAAAGAAATTATTTTCTAATTCAAAGACCTTCAGAAGTTGTACTATTAATGCATAAACATTAAAAACTCACTAAAACTTACGCGTCCTAACTTTTGTAATATCTCCCCCCAAATTAATAGAATTATCAGTTTATAATATTTTTCAATATGCTTAAATGACATACTGAAAAACTACTGTGACCTCTCAATTACCTGTAAAGGTTTATGATTTTGTTTCCATTTCATAAACCATTAATCTACTTCAGTTATAGGATCTTCAGATTATCTGGAATTAAGTTTAGCTTTTAAATGTCTCATGGACTTCTGTCATACATTTTGGTATTTGACTCTTAAGCTTTAGTTCCTGTATGCTGTAAGGTATAAACATTAACTGCTGAATGGTTTTTTGTTTGGTTGGTTGTTTTTTAAATACAATACCATACTGAAAGCCAGAGTCAAAACCAGAGATGAAGTGCAACTCATGAATGCATGCATATTTTCTCTCCTTCCTGACAGTCAACAAACACACTTCTAATATCTGTTTTAAGGCAGCAGTCAGATGTTCATGCTTGTTTTCATGTTTTACTCATGAGCTTCTCCAACTGTTGCCCACAGAAACACACACTGCACAGCTGACCACTGGTCTCAGTGCATGTACCAGATCAACATCTGTGAAGGCAATGTTATTTATTACTACATTCACCAGAAATAAAAATTGTCTTAAAATTTAACTACAGTAGGCTAAAAGTAAGGCTTACAATTATAACCACCTTTCTAAAGGCAGATGAAATTTCTGAACATCCTAATTACACTGACAAGGTAAAGTCTCATCAGAGGCAACTTTTTGAGCTTTGAGAAACTTTGTCTCAGATGAAGTTTGAATGACATGATGCCTGATAAAATATTGTGAATAGAAATAAATTGTTCACAGTGATGCACATATAACCTACAGGTTTCTTTAGAATTTGTCCCAGATAAGCTAAAAAGTTATTAGGTACACAGCTGCAGAGGTTGATCGTTTTAGTTCCATGGATTTTCTGGAAAGAGATTCTCTGGCTAATAGATCTGCCTAATTAACCACTGTCAAATACGCTATGGGTCAAGGACACAGTCGTAAAAACTTCCGAGCCTAGAACCATCTATTCATTTATTCCAATGTGCATTAGGTCAGTAACATTTTGTTAACATATTTTAAAATTAACTGTGAAATTAGTATAAGCACAGGAGGCAAAAAAAGATTTAAACAGATGGTTAACAATGAATTGCTGGTAACAAAATTCAACGGCTTGATAGATGACATATTGTACATATCCTGCCAATTTGAGAGTATTACCTGGACTCATGCTGAAATTATTAATGGCTCTGAATGTTTTATTTTGCTTTGCTTTCTCCTCTCTTTTCACTCAGAATCTAACTCAAATTCTTGGCATAGACCAAACACAAGCACAAATAAAATAGATATACAGCATCTCTCTACTGTAAAATCACTGTACTGTCAACAGTACTCTATCATTTACAAGAAATTTAGTAATCCCAAAGTTCTTTCACAGAAAATATATCATGAGGAAAAGTTATTGGTCAAAGATACAGTGTGACTTTAAGGAGTAGAGAGCAGAGTTACAAGCGAGTTAAGATACAGATTTCTGAAAATCAGAAGAGTTTTCTCCCCTTTTTATTTCAGATGACTATTTTTTAATTTAGCTATTGACGTTAAAGAGAAGCAGGAAGCATTATTTCAGTCTAATCTCCTAGAATTTTTTTTCTCTTGCAGAGCTTTCAATTTTTCCATTCAACCTAGAAAAGTTTAGACCGCATTTCAGACAAATTGGTGACATGGCTTTTCCAGTTAAACTGTTTTCATTTTGTTAGTGAAAACCACCTTACAATATACTGAGTATATAATTCCATTGGTCTGAGGAGAAATTGGGTGAGATCCAGATTCAGTTTATAAAGGAGCAAAAGGAATTCCTATTCCTCCAACCATTTTGTGAAAAGTAATCAGTTTGTCCAACACGGCATTGTATATTTGGTTACATTTTCCCAAGTCATCTATCATACCAGATACTTCATTGATTCATTATGAAGAAAGGTAAAAGAATAGAAAAATTAAAACCTAGCAAAACAATGCTCTCTATAATATACAGCAAAATCTCAGTCTTGTAGAACGAAAAATATTTTTCCAGTTCAGCTTTCTAGCAGCTCATCTCTGGAATTTTAATTCTACCATAAGGTCGACTGTCTCTGAATCTGGAAATAGCCCTTCTTATGTTCCATGTGATACTCAGGTTCAGGTTTATTTGAGCTATGTAACAGATAATCAACGTTTGGCACAAATGCTTGATTAAGACTCATCCAAAGTTGGATGTGCAGAACTGAATGTTCACTCCTGTCATCAGATTCTACATACTACAAACCAAATGCTGTGGTTTATATATGACACATACATATGGATTTGGTATTGTCTCTGTAAAGTGAGTTAATGGTTTAAATGGCTTAAATTTTTAATGGAAACTTGTGCATCAGAAATTGGTACAGCACAGAAAAACCACAACAAATTACACCTAAACAGGTCATGTGAAACGTGCCTTATCTATTGCTAACTTTAAAGAGAGGCAAACACATGCATACATAATTTCATACACTTTTCAATAAGGAGGGAAAATAAAACATCCAGTTTTTAATAATCTGAATTCTAAACCACTTATTGTTAGGATGTACTTGTAAAGCCTTAATTATTAACCTATGCAGGAATTTGAACAGCTTCTGTTTTTCCTTCAATACCTTGCTGTATTTTCCTTTGTTTTGTATTACATCCATTATAAAATATTACAGAGTTGACTTTGCCAAGTTAAAAATCTTAAATTCTATACTTAAATTTTCAAAATTAAAAAGAACAACAGCTAACAAATAGTTAGGCATTCTGTTACTGCATTTTATTGCAGATCCATATTTGGATGACCCAACAGATTTTATGAATAATAAAATCATTAAAAAATAAAATTGACCTTTGGAAAGCTTTTCTCCAAAATCTAATCCAAATTAGAAAAAAGAATCAGGAAGATATAATAAACATAATGAAGTTTCATCTTCTGAAGTAATATTTGGTGTTATTGAAACGTTCTTGAAAACAATAAGGTGCATTTCTTGGGACTATCTATGCACATATGCATTTAGAGATCCCTGCTAAAGTATCTAAAAATAGCAAAGCAGATAGCCTGTCAGGAAGGAATTATTAACTCCTGCTCACTTCTTTCTAATATTTGTAGCTTTTGAATTGGAAAGGGCACAACAAGCATTGTGTTCCTATCGTCACCTTTCTCCTTCTTCCTTTTCCCTCCATGTGAGTGTTGACATTCCTTACCAAACCAGCAACTTGCTTCAAATAAAAGAAGCACTTTGAATTTCTTTGCATGTTTCCACTTCCCAGTAACAATGTCCTTCAGCTTTATCCAAACCCATATGAAAGATACACTGAGTTAAGCCTTAAGCTGCACTTTCTGAGTTATTAAGTAAAATATCCTACATAAAAGACCCATGGAGAACTGCATAACAGCAATTAAAGATACAGGTTTTTCCTTATATGACTCAGTGGCCCCTGAGACTTCATAGTTTTTCTACACTCAATAAAATAGTTTCTGCTGCAGACTATAGCTCCAAAATAGTAACTGCATTATTTCTGGAATAAATGTCAAATTGACATGAACTATAATGACATTTTACTCTGTCTTTTAATGAAGTATATTTCATTTAGCATATGCAGACACTACAATAATAAATACACACCTCAAAAATTAGGAGTCAATGTATGAAGAACTCAATTTGACAAATACTTTATTGAACAGCTTTAGCAGCCAGTAATATGTACCTTCTACAACAAAATGTCTATAAAATTTGGAACATCACTTGTTTCCTTAAGTGAATTTTGAAAGCCTTCATAGAAAAAAGGTTTTCTCTGAAGGAGTTCTGTAGCATCCTAAGTAGAATTTTTTCTTTTATTTGCACTGAAATATATGTTTGTCTATAAATCAGTATTGAATGTACAATATTAACAAACAAAGGAAAATATTATCTATAACATCTAGAAATCTTTCTGTGCTGAAAAAAGCAACTTACTGTGTAAAGAATTAGCATGTATGCGTTTAAACCATGGGACTGTTAGCTGTAATTTTTTCATATTAACAGGTCTCTTCTGTCTAGCTTTATTCTGTTCTGACAAGACAGGTACAAACACTTGTGCTTACCAAAGTATGATTTTCCCTAGTATGCACTTTAACATTCCAATATATCACGCTGTCATGTTAAATCACATGTTTTTCTCCTTTCAGATGCAATCTCCAACTGGTTATATTGCTTTTAGTTTTAAACTTAGAGTCACTATTAAAGCAGAGTGGGAAAACAATCCCAGGACATACTGAGTATCAGGCTAAATTTACCAAAGGATTTTGCCTGACTTTGCTTTTTACTTGAAAATATGCATTTAGTCACAGAAAATTAAAGATAGTGAAATGTCTGCTTTTCTACCTCCCAGTTTCTTATTTTCCTCTATCCATACTGTCCACAGATAGGCAAAGTAATCCCAGGCTGCTAAGAACAAATACTGAAAGAATTCCCAACTTCAGAACAGTGCTATTAGTGCTACTGAGAACAGAGCGACATTTCCTGCAGCCTAGAATAGATACACTTAAGAAAGAAGAAACAATGCTTTGCTTATTTTAATTACATACAGTAAGTCCAAAATACACATTTTTATCTGAAGATACTAATAAATGCATTATTTAGAACTAAAATTGTGCTGCACTTTAGAAATAATCACTTTTGGAAGGGGTCAGTCTGCATGATACATGCAACAGAAAAAAACTGCCTAGAAAGCCAGAGATGTCTTTTCAGTTAAAATGGCCATGAAAATAAGAGACAGGCTATAACCTGTTTTGCTGTACAAGCTTGCTGAATCTTCATAAAGCTGTATATATGAGAAAAATGCTCATCATCAGTTAGACTAAACTGCTAAAAAAATTATCTGTGCTTTAAGGTAGAAAACAGCCCAAAACTAGATGATGAGAACAAGAAATATAATGGTTGTGCCAAGGGAAGACAGAAGAAAATTAGCAATTAAAAACCAAACATGATTGTTGGGTAATAAAGGAGGACTGACATATGCAGTCCAGCAATTGTATTTCAATTCCTGTAACAGATAATTACATGTTAGGCTCTAAAGGAGATTCCTTTATAAAGCAATCTCTTTATCATGCATTATATATTCCTTGCAAGGCATACAAGGAAAAACTCTCCTTTTCTTGCAAAGACTGAGCAATTGCCTCTATATAGATACATTGGAATTAAAATACTGCTCCACACAGTGGAGCCCTTACCAGTTTTTATTGCAATAATTCAAAATTTACAACGAAATCTACGAAAACTGCATTAGCTTTAAATAAGTCACGTGTTGAGATTTTAATGAGAATGCTGAAGTCTGAAAACAAAGTAGTAACTCCAAAGTTGTATCTCATTTCCACTTAATTTTTGCTAGCCTTTTTGTATTTTCATACACATTCCTTCTTCCTGAAATAGAACTGCCAGGAACAGAACATCAGTGGAGATGTATTTGTTTGTCAGAAAGGCTACCTAGAGCACATGAAATTCTAGGGGAAGTCCTGGCTTTACTTCTTTTATTGATGGTAGTAAATCAGAGCTGCTTGATATCTGCTGCTCCTAAGACCACTCTCTTCTACGGACAGTCTTCCCAGGACTTCCAGTTTGGCTCTCTTAACTTGTTTAATTCAAAGCCCTGCCTTTGAGCACCTTTAAAGAAAGTGGCTAACTAGCTAAAGGGTTGTAATCCGATGGAAATATAAAAAAGGAGGAAGTTTTCCAAAGAGTTTCCATGTGTACACCTGTTACATGCAAAAGCACAGCAGATCCTGCTATGGTGCACAACAATTTGTCGAGAAATCACGATGTCAGAATTTGCTGATACAAATTCATTTGGGGGCACACTTACCACTATTTACTCCTGTCATAAAGAAAATGCTTCCTATCAGAAATAATTGACTACTGCAGCTGCTTTAGTCCCACTGTCCCAGGTGATCTGCTAGTGACTCCAAAAAGCCAACATGAGAACTGCATACATTTCTACACCAGAAAAGTGTGGACAGTTATAAATTCCTCTCAGATTCTGCTCTGGAGAACAGTTCCGAGCTGCCCAACAAAAAATAATTAATCCCAGTGTAAATATTGACAACAAATAATGCTGCAGCTGCTGTTGTAGAATACTGTCCAACAATATAACTAAAGAAGATTTAATCCAGAGATGAAAGTAAAAGATACTTCCTACCCAGGTGTAGATGAACTGACTGTGTACTGCAGCATTGCTGCTGGACAGCAGCAGGCATTGGAGATGAATGGAAAGCAGAGATCCCATGGCCTGGATTAATCTGGCAATTTCATCTCCACATTTGGTTTGCCACATCAGCGCCATGCTTTCCTGGTATTACCTCACTGCTACTTTGTACTGATGGAAAAGCACACATAGCACATTTTAAAAAGAGTATTATTACAAATAGTTACAATAATGCAGAATCAAAGAAGTTAAAAAATATCCTATGCTGAACTAGCTACTCAGAAAGGATGAGTCAGATTGCATATTCAAGAAACGAACAGTCTGAATTTAGATGGCACCTCAGTAAAAAAGGTACTATAACAATAAAACAAATGAATTGTAGCATATTATAGCAAGCAGGATTATATCCCTTTAGTTGAAGATGTAGTGAGAACTCTGGTATGAAATTACAAAATCTATACTGTTTTTAGCATGTTTCTTAAGTCAGAAAAATGTAACACCAACACTTAAGACAAGCCTGGAGAACTAGGAAGGCTAGCATACACTGCTTCTCTGAGCTCTCTACACCATTGCCAGAAGCAGGCTCCCAGCCAAGATGGCTCTTTGGAGTGACACAAATATCTATTAGTTTTGAATATAACTCTTTTGCTTATTGAAAGCCCAACTGAGTTCAAAGTCTCCCCTTTCTAATACTTGCTTGCAGTGGCTTGACAGTTATGCTTTCTCCAATCAAGTCTGATAAGCAGACTGTGAAAAGGAAACCTGTGCTGCCTATGCACTCCATCAACCAGTGTGTGTTCTACAGACAGTTGCTCCCAGATGACAAACTGTGGGCTATATTCCTGTTACTAAGCAATTATTGCCAAATTCTTGGCAATCATTGCCCAAAATAAATGTTATAGGTAAACACAAGGGGAATCAACAAAAAAGACGATTACCTCTCTAAGATGTCCAGTGATAATATTCATACAACTATGGCTGCAAATGTACAACAGATATAACCCTTTGCAGTCATCTCAGAATAGAACTAATTAAACCTGTATTACAGAATGATTTGTGCTTGAATCATACTGGTGTTGCAAAAGGCTGTAGCCAATGTGAGTTGAATTGAGGACTGTGGGATTTGAAAACTGATAAGTCATGTTACACAAGTCTTGTTTAAACTGGGCAGCCAGTACAGATGTGATGTAAGGTAAAATCCATCAAGACTTATACCATAAAGCTAGGATCTCAAAGGAAAGCACAGGCAAAACATCAATGCCCATAGATCTAAACAAAACAACTGTAAATTCCAGTAGATGATAAACCACAAAAGAGGCTCAGCGGAGAATAGAATTTGCAAAGGCATACCTCATCTCCCAGTTACTTAGTTGCTCTGAGCAGTAAGTATACGAAGCCATTATACCAAATGTAACTATTTGAGATGTAGACAAAAGTATTCCCAAAGGGATTATGGATGTCATTATCTATATTGCTAATGTCTTTGCCACACTAAAGAGATAGCCATAGGCTAATGGATAAATACTAGACAGCAATTTAGTAAGCTGTGTCCCTAAATCTATCTGCTTGTTACACTTTGGAAGATCTCTAGATGAAGCTTAATTACACCCTCATGTTTGAGGAACAAAAACTTTTTACTTGCTTACCTTTACCTTCCACTTACTGCTAAATAACCTTCCATTCTCTTCAAGGTGATTGTAAGGACACAAATTCACCGCAGGGTATAGAGCATAACCTTAGAATATGCTGCGGTACAATGCCACAAGGAAGAATTTCTTCACTGAAAGGATTGTCAAGGATTGGAATGGGCTGCCCAGGGAAGTGGTGGAGTCATCATCCCTGGAAGTGTCCAAAAAAAACCTGGATGTGGCATTTAGTACTATGGTTTAGTTGATATGGTGGTACTCAGTCAAAGATTGGACTCAAGACCTTGGTTGGACTGAAAGATCTTGAAGGTCTTTTCCAACCTTAAAGATTCCATGATTCTATAAAACTCGCTAATTCATTATGACCTTCATACCCCTAGATGTTTTAGGATCTTTCAGCATTTGAAAGCTGCCCCAAGAAAGATGGGATCCAGATGTAGGAAAGCTCATGAAGCAATCTTACTAGTAATATTATACTAATATAGAGAACTCCTTTTGCACTTCACCAGGAAACTGTCAACTGTTTCCATCTGAGTTCATACTACCAGGACACTGGTGAAGGTGCTTGGTGACAGGGAAGACTCAAATGATCAGACACATCATAAACCGAAGGTGTTGCCTAAACTTAGATTGCAACATATTTCCTAAACTTGTATTACAACTTATAGCCTGTTACAAAAGAAGTTCATATAACAAAACCAAATCACTCTTCAAGAAATGAACTTTTAAGTATCAGTTAATTAAAAAAAAAATATAAATAAAATACTAGTCCTCTTTAGGCTCAAGGTGGATGCTGTCTGACACCTGAGAGGGTCTGCTGTAAATGTCCTCCCTCTTGAAGTGTCCTCCCTCTTGGTTCCTACTGGGAATATTAGCAACTTCCTAGTTACAGAATCATCCCCAGAGAGAACTAGCACAGTATGAAGAAATACGAAAGCATACACTTTCATTTCTGTGGCGTATTGCACACAATTTCCTTAACCTCAAAGCAAGATGTCACAGGTCTAAAAAAAGAGATATATTTCTTCCATGAGCACAAGGATTCAATATCAGCAATCTGTCCTTAAGATTATGGCACTACAAGACACAGCTGGAGACGAGATTGATTCACTACCTGTTGAATTTTGCCATTCCCTAGGATGGCTACTCACAGCCATGTATGCTGTTGAAAAATATATGAGTCCAAAGCAGGTCAGGTGGTTGAATCAGAGAAAGGTAATCATTCCCTTCAGTGATTATTTGAGAAAAGACCTGGAACTGACAAACCATCTGATGGATGAGAAGGGATGTTTTTCACCTTTTATCTTCCCAGCAAGGGCCCTGCTCAAAGTCTTGAATTACTTGCCAATTACAGCTCACTTCCTAGAAACAGGCTGAGGTCAAGGCTGTAATCAGCTTCAGCTGGATCCAAGTAACCATGTACTTGGTTACTGAGACCATCATATTTTAAACAATGGAAAACAATTACAACCAAAATAACAAAATATTTTCATTATTGATCTTCAATTATAATAGAAAAATCTCTCCACCCCCAAGAAAAAAAAAAAATCTGCTTTAATCCAAGTAGTGATACTGACAGCACAAGGTATTGAACATGGTACTTGGAACTACAGTCCTACACTTCCTCATTCTATGCATGCACATAACAAAGTGATGCCTAAAAGTTACATAAGTAACTTATGTTAGTGAATACAGAAAATCTACCAATATTGAGTTTGGTACTTTACCACTTCAATAAATAGTCACTACAGAGAATTCGAAAAATAAAAATCTGTGAATGAAGTTATATTCTATTATTTTTCCTAACTGCAAAATCTCTCTATATAAATTAAGACTTGTGATACTGCAGGTTTATAACCAGAAGGAAAATCACCAGATTACTGCATCTTTAAGAAAGAACACAAAAAAAAAGGAAAAAATATAAAAAGGGGAAAATGGGAGGAATGGAGATCTTCCAAAGATGAAAAAATAAAGTACATCTTTATATTCACCTATATCCACAAAAATAAGTAACTGCAGATCATTTTTTCTAAAAGCTAGTTTGATAACCCCAAACCAAATGGAACAGTTCTGAAGCAGCATTCCTAATCCAACATGTTATTTCTTTTTTTAAGGTAAGCAAATTTAAGATGAACAAAACCACAGGAGGTGGTACACTTGTACTAATCCACATCAGACCTCACAACAGAAGGTCACAGCTGTAGTATGGTTACTTCAAATGAAAAAATAAAACTAACCAAGATTTTCTAATGAGCTCCTCTAACAAAAAAAAATTTAAAAAGAAAGAAATTCCACCATATCTTTATTTCTGTGTAGAATCATTAATGTGAATACGTCTATTTTGCACAAAAGTATAAGACGAGCTCATTATTGCTCAGCTGTATTAATGGTAAGGTATCAAGTATGGGCAAGGCAATATTATGTCTTACCTCCGATCTGTCTGACACCAGTGTTGAGTCTTGTGTCCAGTTTGAATATCAATCCCCTAAGAAAATTATTCAAAACTGAAAAAGGTTCAGAAAAGAACCACAAAACTTATTTTGAATCTGGAAAACAAATGGTACAAGTGCTAAAGTAGTTTTACTGAGAGAAAAAAGTGAAGTTCTTAAACACAGATTAAAAGTTAATCTACAAAGAATAAAGATATCAGATGCTGCATAGTATGTTACATCTAGCAAAGAATAGGTAAAGGTATTATATAGGTAGCTCTTAGGCTAAACAACAACAAAAAACTAAACCAGGTACTTTTGTGGCATTAAAAGTAAAGAAATACTGGGTCAGCTTGTCAAAGGATATTGTGATGAATCTTTAGCTTGGGATTTTACAATGAGATGTACCTTTTAAATAGGAATGTTTGGGGTCTATCAATTTCTGGCTCAATCCAAAAATTCTAGCATTCAGAAAGTGAGCTTCTTATAATAGTCCTGTAAGAGGATGGTAAGCAAGCAAACAGAAAAATAAGTTGCATTTAAAGTATGACTTTTAACAGATTATTATGATTTTTGCAATGATAACTCAAAGGTCAGTCATTCTCATTGAATGGGTAGCATCTGAGCTGATTTAAAATACCTTCCTGTCTTAACGACTTTTTTATTATTGCTGAACTATTAAAGCAATTTTGATTGTGAACAAGTGAACTAGATTTTGTCGTATCTCAATTGTCAGTTTGCAAAACAACAACTTGAGTATTCTATTTTGCCCTCAGTTATACCCCTTTACTTCTGAGAACAATGACTCCTGTTCTGGTAATGTGATACAGCTCAGACTACTTATCCAGCCCTAAAATCAGCCAGAATGCGAACTCTGGTTCTGTGGTAATGAATAAGAGGGAAACTAAGACAATACAGATTGAGATTGAATAAAATATACATAACGAACATAGTAATTTTTGTCTGAATGTATTAAAAAATTCGAAAACTTGAACTGTGCATAATTCCTTTTATCACCAGCTGCAAGTCACAAGTGAAGCAAGGCAGACCTCCAATGGACTACTATCCTTGGAATCTTGCTAGGTGTTCAGGGGCAAACTCGATATTTGAAGGTACAGGTACTCTCACTGTCTTGCAAACATAAATTTGAATCTTGGACTTCAAAGGAGGTAACTCAGATGGCATGTTAATATAATTTCAAAATTTTACATGTATATCCTAAGGCTAAATAAAATTTGACTCAGGTGGAAAAAAAAGTTCTATCTAATGAAAAAATAGTCAAGGACTTTACTGAGATGATAGATTACTTTCCAAGAGGAGAGGCTACATCCTCCTATAGAGCAGAATGTGGTCTTATTCTCCAAGGGATATAATACACACTGAACTTGAATATTATAGATTATCTGCAGAAATGTTGGCTTTCCAGAAATATCAGGTTCACTATACAAGATAAATCTCTGCCTGCTTTTTAGATGCAACTGTTAAGCATGGGCTGTCATCATCAGAGAAACTTATGCAGGCAGTGTCTTCGTTCTGTTGTTACTAAGGTTCCTCAGACACAGGCAAGAAGTGGCTGTATATAGATGACTTTTTCCACGAGCAGAAACCGTCTTTTCTGGTGACTTAGAGACACCCCATCACTTCATAAAGACAGTTAGAAAAACATGCTGATTGAGTATGAGCTTCTACTACCAAAAGAATAGATTAAATCGTAGATGTACAGAAGTCTGTTCTGATGTATGCACAGCAGTTGGTGTTATGTATTGTCATAATATCATAATGCTTATGTCATAAAGCTTATATCTTTCTTCATGTCCTAAACAACTCCATTCTCAAACCCTTTCTTTTCTGCTTCACATATCAGGCTTATTTTGTTGGAGTTTTCTGTATTAGAATTTGGTTTTTGTAGTGAATGTCAAACTTACACTTGTACTTCTTCTGTGTAAAAGTAGACAGTATTCCCTGCAGTAATTCTGATATAACTACTGGGAAATAAATATCTGATTAATAAACGTGTATTCACCTGATCTCCTCTCCTTTCCTTTCATTATCTCACATCATCAACAATAAGAAAATAGCTGTTTTAGTCCACTTTGGATGATCAAAATGTTGTCTGTTTGCACAAGAGTATTTTTTGGACTATTGATCCAATAAAGGAAATGTGCCTGGAGAGCCACATACCTCTAGAGAAACCACTGGGAAAAATGACTGCAGAAAGGAAAAACAGAGCTGTTGTGTCAGATTAAATCATCTGCCTCATTAGATTTAGGCAGCATTCAGTCTGGCTGGACTGAACTTTCTACCAGGTGCTGAACAATTAATCACCAGAGAAATAGGTCAAATAACTCACAGAGGAACTCTCCTATAAAAACAAAACAAAACCAAAACAACAATGGCCAAAACACAAGAACTTCTTTAAACCTTACGAAGGTATACAACTATTTGTATGCCAAAAAGACTGACATTCTAAAGATGAGGAATATTTTGAGTGAAGGTGACTGATATAAAAAATTACAGATTCTGTAGGATGATGCATTAGATAGCCAAAATGTTGCAAGCCTGCAATAAAGAGAGATGCTTTAGTTAAAAACTCATTTTTCTTCTGTGATATAGTAGCTACATTACTTCTAAATGTGAGTAATAGTGAACATATGGGAAAAAGGGAAATAACCAAATGAATTATGACGCATTTAAAACTTATATATGAAACCAATACTTTTTTTCTGAATGTTAATTATAAACTGGTAAGTTTGCAAAAGGCATTGTATTGATAACTCAGAGTGTAGGACTCTATCCATCTATTTCTTTGGCATCCCTTCAATTACAGTATTTATCTACTTTTATCTCTGTAGAAGTAAAGCCCTAGACACGCACATTACCATTGAGTGTGACAGTAAGTGTTGAGACACTCTTCAGCAGACACTGCTGGGAAGCCTGGAAGGCTTCAGCCTGGAAGGACCAGCCTTCCGAAGATGACTCAGAGATGAAGGAGCGCTTAAAGCAGGCATCTAAGGGCTGATGGCACCTATTACAAATTCTCATGGCTACCAAGTTTCTTTTCTTAACTGACTATTTCTGGTTTTTTTTTAAACTGTATCCATAAATTAGAGCTTCTAGTATGAAAAATTGGAAGAGCTTTCCTCTTATTCATTCTGCCCAGTAGTGGCTTGATGACCAGTCATGCAGGATGCACAACCTGGTCAAGTGCTCACATGTGCATAATTCCAAATGAACTACAATACATGCTGCTGTCTACAAATGACTTGCTATTGCTGTTTGAGCTATTCAATCAAGAAAAAGTTCACTGAAGTTCTGTGTTAAAGATCTCCATCTACTGCTCACTCACCCACATTTGAGGAGTTGTTTCAACAGCTCTTTTGATTCAATTTATCTTGTAATTTATGAAGACTTAATCAAACAAATTACTTCTAAGGAATGCCAGAAATTACTAATATTAAAATTTCTATCATATTTTTTTCTTTTTCCCACTGTCAGCTCTGCCTAATCATTTCACATATTGGTTCACATTTGCGTTCATACTTCACAATTCTGTGCATAACTCTCTTTGACAGCCAGACCAATCTTAAGAAAAGGAAAATGGCATAAACGCCCCTATGTTTATTACAAGCTATTTCTAGGATGAAATGCTAGTCATTATGAATCTTCCGAAATGAATATTGAGGAAAAGCTTGACAGAGCACTGCAACAGACTGCCCAGAGTTCATGGAGTCGCCTTCACTGGACAAAGCCTACCTGGATGCAATCCCACATAACGTGCTGTACGTGAACCTGCTTTAGCAGGCTGGCTGGACTAGATGATCTCCAGAGGTCCCTTCCAACACAACCATTCTGTGATTCTGCGGTATTACTCCATTTCCATCCATGAAGAACACTGTGAAGAGGGACATCACTGTGGAAATGTTGACATTCCCAGCAGATCACAGCCTGGATGGCAAAACAGCTCCAGAGGCTGCTAGTTTCAGAGCAACCACAAGTAACTTCCACTTCCTTTCCAGTCGTACCCAGTCCTTGTCAAAAATGGTTGTAAATATCACAAGTAACTCCCTTTGTGTTTGTGGTTTTGCTCTTTTTTTAATCTCTGATGAATGGGAAGTTTTTCACAGCCAAGATTACTAAAATGGGATTAGAAGTTGCTTTGACATTTTGGGCGAATTAAGGGTTTCAGTAACTTAGCTCAATTATTACAATTTTAGCTGTAAAGTTCTACTTCTGCCACTTTCAGGGCTCCTAAGCATGGATTTTAGATAGATACCAATAACAGAGATACATGGAATCCACATTTTACCGTAATATATACAGCTACTTCCATGCCATTTTTTTCTATTAGATGTTCTAACTGCTATAAGAGTATTTCCTAACAAACAAGGTATTCCTATGTAAGTATTTTTGATCAGTCATATCATTCAGATTTCTTCTCTAAACCTTATTCCTAATGGTGTAGGTTTCAGTTAATACCTTGCTGAAGACGGGTTTATTTTTCTGTTTATTTAATTCATAAGAGATTTAGCTTTTGAAAAGCCACCCAGGTTTCCCAAGAAACTTTAGGACAAAGCCATTTTAACTTAGGAATGGGCTGATTTCCTGATGCTTCAACCTCTCTACCTCCTACAACCAGAAAAACTGACATACAAGGAAGATAATCACACAGAAAACCCCTCCCATATCTTCATCACATTCATATGATCCTTATAGATGAAGATCACAAAGTACTTTTCAGAAAAGTACTAAAAGTAGACTGAAAGCCTATCAATCAGTATCCTGAGTATTGCATAATCTTAAGATGGTAACATCCTGTACCTACAGCTACTCGGTTCTCGTATCTCATTTTACTTATGAATGACTTCTGGAAAAACTTGCCATACAAAAAGAAATAACCTTAAATTGATATCAAGGTATATCGAGGAACAAATTTTCCTCATTAGGTATCAAGACATTACTCTTTACGCTTAATAAATTACTGTTTTAAAAAATCCGTAAAGTTTATCAAGGAGGACATAACCTAATTTATGAAGAGTTAAATATTTAACCGAGGGACAAAGCCTGTACAATCCACAACCCACGAGAGTGAATAAATCTATTCTGCTACTCATCACTTTAGGAGCTGTCATACAATATTAAAAACATCTATTTGAAAATACTTTTATAACAACAGTAAAACCACTCAGCAGTTAAAGGCAACTGGCCTAAACCACAGAAATCATACTGCAATCTAAGTGAGTGCAATACATCATAAAATAATATTTAACCAAGAGATAAAGTCTCTGCAACCCACAATGTACTAAAGTGTATAAATCTATTCTGCTACTTATCACTTTCAGAGCTGTCATACAATATTAAAAACATCTATTTGAAAATACTTCTCCTACAACAACAGAATCATTCAGCAGTTGAAGGCAATTGGACAAAACCACAGAAAGCACACTGTTATCTAAGTGAGTGCAGCACAACTATAAGCAAGTACATACAAAGTTTACTCTGAAAATGCTTTATTATTTTCATAATGAACAAAGATGATTGCATACTATTATTATCATACACATAATGTGCATTGAAGGGTCTGAAGGAAGCAGAATATTTCTTACACTTATGATAGTTATGACACTGAACAGAGGAAAATGAGATTTTACTCTTGATTTACACCACTGCACTTGATTCTTCCAAATTAATGTGGTGTTTCACAAAGTTCCGAGTCATGACAACCCAGTGTAAGGTAAGTTATCTTCAGGCTTTTGTTACCATGACAGGGACACAATAGGATTCTGAAACCTCAGTCTCTACCAAAAGTTCAGAATGATTTAGAGTTTCAACATCCTGCATTGTGTGCACTGTGTTAGAGATTATTAATGACGCTGATTTCCAAGTAGATATAGGATGTGTTTTATACACCGTAAACTATTAAATTGTGTGAAACAAAAAGATTTTGTTGGGACATATTAACCTCTGTGAAAAAGAAAGAAGGGATATAACCTATCCAAACCCAGAAAACTAAAAATGTCCTTATAAAACCCAAGATTTTCAGAAAGCTGTGACCAACTTCTTCACTGATTTCTGGAAAAGTACCTGGATAGTCTGACTATACTTGTAAAATTCCCCTTTTTTTAACATTCTACTTAAGAACTTCTTTAATATTTGCACAAATTTACAATGCATGTACTTTTCATTCGTGAGTGGAAATGAAGAGCTTTGATACTTATTAACACATTGACAATTTTTTCAATTCTCTAGTAAAAGTGTAAAAATCTTTTTTTTCCCTATTGTAATCAGTTCAGATCTTTAAATCATAAGTTTAAGAAAAAAATGGGGAAGAAATCTGCATTGCTCCTGAACTATGAGGAAAAAAATTCATCAGTTTGTGAAATTTAGCTAAGGCCCAGGAACACACACCATTATTTGTATCTATTACTTGATTCCCATGTAACATGCCTTTTATGTCATTCACAGAAGTTGAACATCACAGAGAATGGGGCATTTACGTCTTCCTGTGGTTTCCTGTAGCTGGCATGCTGGAAACCTGTCCTGCATTAGGTAAGAAAAAACTTTAAGACTCTGTGCACACACAGACTGACAGACTTTGGGACAGTGAGGCAGGCAAAACAGGCAGCTGCACAAGAAACTTATTTCTTACAGAAATAATACAACCACTTACAGGCATCTTCACTATATTTTGAATTCTCTTTCCATTATCAGCTTCTCCAGCCATAGCAACAAGTATAGACAACAATCAAATGATGTATTTTACCAGAGAACCCAAACAGATGCGGCAATCAGACTCGACAGAGCACACCCAAATACGCCAAACAACCTTGAAAGTAAATATAGATTTTTTTTTTCCCCCTAATCTTTGCAGCCTCTAATGCTGGAAATAACTTTTGTGAAAACATTTCTCATGTTGATTGACATTTCTATTTAAAATTAAACACAGCAGAAAAAGAGAAGCAGAAGTTCATACATTTGAAGGGAATCTCTCCGTTGTCATTTAAACTTAATATAATGTACTTTAACACAGACATAAATTCTTAATAAATATTCACTTGATAACACACTTTTGTCATCACTGCAGGGCTTTAAGATGCTGTAGCAAGATTCTAGCAAGTCCATGCAAGACAGCTACACAGACAGAGTACCAGCTGAGTGACTTCCTTATTTAAAATTACTGAAAAGGAAGACTGCATTTCTTGGAAGGGTTACATAAACAGCACTACTTTAGACCTTTTCACAGGAGCAAATTTTGCATATATTCTTACACATTAATGCATGAAACCACAATTAGTCAACAAAGTTTTCCTTTTCATAGGTGGAAGCATGTACACTGTACTCAAATGTTAGCTTACAGGAAGATTTGAGAATACAATATTCCCCCAATACTTGAGAAACAGACCACTTCAGACTGTAACCTAATAAAACACTGGGACGCAATGATTGTCATTACATTATCGACCATGCTGCAAGCAGTGTTTTTTTAGTCTAACACTTCATATGGTAAGAAAAACGGCTCTCTTAGAAATCAGGTAAAAATAATCAATATTCCACTAGCTTTTACATATAAACAGCACATTTAAAATAAAGTAAGCTTCTTGTTTTTCATTTTTACTGCTTTATAAAGCAACAACATGGCTAATAGAGGAGGAGATCTGTCTAAGAAAAACAAAGCATCAAGCAATAAAACTTGCACTTGATTGCCCTCAGTGAATGTTAAAGTTGCTTAGTTTGAATCTGAGTATCGTAGTTCTTCGTCAAGCACATTTTAAAATGTTAACAGTAAACCAAATATTCAACAGGTTTTTAAATACTATGAAATATATACCTTGGTCTTCTAACAATCCTAGTACAGATGATGTTAACGTGAATAAATTACAACACAATTTTGACTACAAGACAGTTTGAAGGCAATAGACTGCCTATTAACATCCTAAAATCTGCTTTGACCCTCCACTACTTTAAATTCGCAGACTTAAAACAGGAATAGAAGACTCAGACTTTAACGTCTAAGTTTATACTATCGGTTTTCTGGATACAATTTTTTTTTTCCTGCAAAAGTAAACCACCACAACCAACATCCACAACAGCCAGCCACTGATC
>VZRJ01010901.1:342926-379594 GCA_013397565.1 Ptilonorhynchus violaceus | reverse complement strand
GGGGCCCGTTGCCGGGGCAACGCGGAGCGGGCACGGCCACAGCCCCCGGGAGGCGCCGCGGGGCTGCAGCGGGGCGCGGGCTGGAACCGCTGCCATGGGAACGCGAACGGACAGGCAGCGGGGCGAGGGTCCCAGCACCGCACCCAGCTGGGGCTGCCTCCAGCCGGGATGGAGAGGAGGGTGTGTCAGTGGGGGACTTGCCAACTTCTCCGTTAGTTTCTCCGCGTAGAACAGCTGCCTCGGTACGATGAGGTTCCACCTGTTGCATGTGGCAAGTAATACACAGCATTATATATGTAAAATCAAGCTAGGAATCCTGTTTTGGTTTTTTTGTTTGTTTGTTTGTTGGGGTGGTTTTTTTCTGGAATTCTAACAAAAAAAAATAAGCTGTGTCAAATTCTTTACAGCTTATTCTGAGGGCTGATTGGGAAAACAAAAATTGAAAAGACAGACTGAGAATCATAGTCTGAATTAGAATGGTTTGGTTTGGAAGGGATCTGAAAGATCCATCTAGTTCCAAGCCCCTGGCATGGACGAGGGAACACATTCCACCAGACCAGGTTGTTCAAAGCCCCATCCAAGTGGCCTTGAACACTTCCAGGGATGCGGCAAAAAGAAGGAAAAGCAAANTTGAAAGTAAATATAGATTTTTTTTTTCCCCCTAATCTTTGCAGCCTCTAATGCTGGAAATAACTTTTGTGAAAACATTTCTCATGTTGATTGACATTTCTATTTAAAATTAAACACAGCAGAAAAAGAGAAGCAGAAGTTCATACATTTGAAGGGAATCTCTCCGTTGTCATTTAAACTTAATATAATGTACTTTAACACAGACATAAATTCTTAATAAAAATTCACTTGATAACACACTTTTGTCATCACTGCAGGGCTTTAAGATGCTGTAGCAAGATTCTAGCAAGTCCATGCAAGACAGCTACACAGACAGAGTACCAGCTGAGTGACTTCCTTATTTAAAATTACTGAAAAGGAAGACTGCATTTCTTGGAAGGGTTACATAAACAGCACTACTTTAGACCTTTTCACAGGAGCAAATTTTGCATATATTCTTACACATTAATGCATGAAACCACAATTAGTCAACAAAGTTCTCCTTTTCATAGGTGGAAGCATGTACACTGTACTCAAATGTTAGCTTACAGGAAGATTTGAGAATACAATATTCCCCCAATACTTGAGAAACAGACCACTTCAGACTGTAACCTAATAAAACACTGGGACGCAATGATTGTCATTACATTATCGACCATGCTGCAAGCAGTGTTTTTTTAGTCTAACACTTCATATGGTAAGAAAAACGGCTCTCTTAGAAATCAGGTAAAAATAATCAATATTCCACTAGCTTTTACATATAAACAGCACATTTAAAATAAAGTAAGCTTCTTGTTTTTCATTTTTACTGCTTTATAAAGCAACAACATGGCTAATAGAGGAGGAGATCTGTCTAAGAAAAACAAAGCATCAAGCAATAAAACTTGCACTTGATTGCCCTCAGTGAATGTTAAAGTTGCTTAGTTTGAATCTGAGTATCGTAGTTCTTCGTCAAGCACATTTTAAAATGTTAACAGTAAACCAAATATTCAACAGGTTTTTAAATACTATGAAATATATACCTTGGTCTTCTAACAATCCTAGTACAGATGATGTTAACGTGAATAAATTACAACACAATTTTGACTACAAGACAGTTTGAAGGCAATAGACTGCCTATTAACATCCTAAAATCTGCTTTGACCCTCCACTACTTTAAATTCGCAGACTTAAAACAGGAATAGAAGACTCAGACTTTAACGTCTAAGTTTATACTATCGGTTTTCTGGATACAATTTTTTTTTTCCTGCAAAAGTAAACCACCACAACCAACATCCACAACAGCCAGCCACTGATCTTCACGTCGCTCTCGAGGTGATTCAGGTAGTGCCTTACATCCACTTTACAGGTGCCTCCTGCCTCGCTGCAAGAGAATAACCAGAACAGAAAAATGACGAGCCACTGAAAAGCACTCCCTTACCTTCTAAACCTGCTTCAATCAGCCCAAACTGTTCCAACACTTTTACAAAAAGCACAATCACGATCAACACCGCTATCATCTCAAGCCCTTCCAAGTTCATGGTGAGTTAGGTCATGGTCTGACCACCGCCACTGAGGAAAGTGTTCTTCTGCCTGGCTTTCTTTGCAAAGCCATTAAACTAGGCGCGGAAGGCTCCTGCGAGGGAAGGGGGCGAGTGGGAGGGGAGCGGCAGGGAGCACATCCCGGCTACCCCAGCAGAGGCCAGGAAAGGCTGGCGGATCAGCTCCGGCCCGCCGGCACTGCCCGGCTCCGGCACAGCCGGGCAGCCACGCGGGTAGCGGGGGCCGGCCGGGACACACCCCGGGGTCNAATGGTTTGGTTTGGAAGGGATCTGAAAGATCCATCTAGTTCCAAGCCCCTGGCATGGACGAGGGAACACATTCCACCAGACCAGGTTGTTCAAAGCCCCATCCAAGTGGCCTTGAACACTTCCAGGGATGCGGCAAAAAGAAGGAAAAGCAAACTCATTATTTTGGATTGTTTCTCACATCAGTAATATTTGCTAAACTAAGCATTTTCCATGGAGAACCTTAGCAGTGAAATACAGGGATACTGACCACAGGACTGAACTGATATCTTATACCACTAACAGCCACTGGCCTATCTGCAACAGTGTGCAGTACTGGCATTGTTACATGCAGTATATCCAAGGTTAAGGATTTACTCTTTAAATCCCTTAATGATTTAGCATCTAAGAAGGAATTTACAATGGAAAAACAGCACCTCTATTGTAGCAAAAAATGAGCAGGGGGAACAATTGCAACAAATTTAATCCTGTCTGGTAGAATACTGTCCCCCACACGGTTGAAATCAATTACTGCCAAGGGCTCCGTTTTCTTTCTTTCCTTAGATAAGATTAAAAAAGAAATCATTGTGTTATGTGAGAACTGGCAGCAACTTCTAAGTCCCCCAGGTATACTTGAATTATAATGGGTGTTGTCATTACTGAAAACAGTGGAATGAACTGGGAGTAAGGGCGCTAACAGATATAATATAGGTACCTGTTTTTGTACAGTGGCTAGACAAAGCCTTACAGCATAATGTTCACATGTCACTATTCTGTGATTTTCACTCAGGATTGGACTCCCTGAAGCTGCTTAAACTTTTTCTGTCAGAAAATCTATGTTTTAACACTCCATGCTAAATATTGTATTCATTTTATTTCTGCAGGCAGCTTTTCCTTGGGTATCTTTGCTTTTATTTGCTGCGAACTTTCTCCTTACGTTCTTTTTTTCTCTCACTTATTCTTTGTTCCAAACAAGGCTAAATGTCTTCTCCCTCTAAGCCATCTTATCAATGGCTGTAAGGAAAGTAGGTCCAGCTTTCCTTCAGTGTGGGACTAGAACAGACTAATTTATCAGCATCAGCAACATAACACCTGCAATCTCTATGCCTTTACCCGAAAGGTTGATACAAGTTGTGTTTGGGTACTTGCAACATCTCCACCTGAATGGACATACTAATTTCCATTAATAGCTTTTGTTAACATTGGTCTGCTGAAAATGTAAAAATGAAAACACTTTTTAAAAAGACAAAATAAAGATATTTTTGTGATACTTTGATACTTACTCGGGGCTGAAAGCAGAAAAGTGGAAAGCAGAGCTTGTGGTGGCAGTTCTGCAAAGCACGCAGCTGCCATTGCCCTGCAAACTTGAACCCATGGCTGGCAGTGACTAGGCAAACACACGTTAGGGATCTGCCTCCTCAAGTATCAACAAAATAAATATTTTTTCCCAGAGGTGTAGGTCTACTGCACCTATGGCTAATTATGACTCTTCTTCCAAGACACAAAAGAGAAGTACAGATGAAATGAAAAATTAGTATTGCTACAGTTTTACAGATGGATGCCAAAGCACAGTAAGAATGAGAATCTCCAGGGAAGGCAAGATTTGTGCAAGGAAGCTGTGACTAAATTCATGCTTCTCTAGTGCTGAGAACTGGTCATGATAATCCCTTTATTTTCTCTTGTTGATATACATATAGGTAATCTAATATGCAGTTTAATAGACCTTCCCTCATTAAGTCATTGCTTTTAAGAAAAAAAAAGATTTTTAGAAAACTTTACAATATTTCTCCTCTAGAAACACAAAATAGCACAAAGCTATCTCTGATCTTCACCTGTCTACCTGCTTAAAAATGGGCCTGACTCTATTGACAGGTAGGGTTACAAACTGCGTAACATAATTTCTCTCTCTGAGTACCTTGCCAAAAACAGTGAAGTGGCCTGTTGTTTTACTTTTTGCTTTCCATAAAGACCAAGAAAAAAAGTGATATTCATTTACCTATACAGTCCTATCAAAACATGACAGGAAGAATGAAGCTAACAATTGAAAGTATTGACACCCTATTTTCTTCTCTAGCTACAGAAGCCTAACTACAGAAGCCTTAATATATTGTAGAATTAAGCTTTAAAAAGGTGTACAAGTAGGAATGCAGGAAATTGGAATGGGAGGAAGGATATTGAATCATAAATTACATGCCATATATGTGTTTATACACAAGAGCATGAAGCCTTGTTTTTCTTATGTGTAACTGCAAATAAAAGGTTTCAGTCTTAAAGTATTATAAATGCTGTCTCCTTTTGATCAAAGCATTTTTCAGCATTATATTTTATTGTGAGAGTAAATATATTAAATTGAAATCACTGGTTATATTTTGAGCTAGGAACATATCTAAATGGTCACTTCTCATTTTGTGATGGAGCTATAAACCACAACACAATGACTCCATTTACTTTACTGTGACTAAGATCCTTGATACCATTAATCTTACTTCTATTGCTTAATGCTATATATCATGAAATGTTAATGTTAGAAAAAAGACTCAATCCATTTCGACTGAAAAGTGATGAGTTGGTCTATAGATGGTTATATTTCTTCCTTACACTTCCTTTTCTTATGCTCTTATGTTATCTGGATGCTGTTAAGCCACTCCCAGATTTTCATCATGACTTCCAGGAGGACAATCACTATCCTCTGGTATTCCTTACCACCTATCAAAATAGTTTATGGGAGTCTGGCCTGCATCAATCAAAATCCATTGGATTTTGTTTAAAATGTTCAGATTAGAGATCTGAGCTAACCTTGATGTCTTTGCATAAAGCAATGGGGGCTGCACACGTGCACTAACAGATTTGGGCAAGGCTGTCATTGGTGGGGAGCAGTTAATGGTAGAATTAATTGGCAGAGATGGGTGCAGAAGTCAATGCACTGCAAAAGAAAGATGAAATGGAATAATACCAGTGGGAGTCCCATGTCACACATAAAGTCAGAACAAAACCTCTAGCAGAGGATACAATTTCTTGATTTTGACAGATAAAAACTTAAATAATATTTTCTTTTAAGGGCAAAAATCATGATGTAAAGCCAGAGCAATCTAATGATTGCTTTATAAGTGATGTCCTTGCAACTTATTACAAAGATCAATAATATTTTACTTGTATTTTTAATAAGAACAGCTTTGAATAAATATTCCAACATCCAATAAAATCATTAAAATATGTAGTCCATGTAGATATCTAAAAGAAGTTCATAGCTTTTTAATCTTAAAAAGGGAAAACCCACTCTTTCTTTCCAAAGGAGAAAATGGGCCAGAAAATCTTGATATATCGTAAGTGCAAATACTTCATCATCTCAACAGCCAGCTATTATTACACTATAGTCTCCCTTTTCCTCTCTCTTAAATTTACTACTAGCAATATAAATTAAGAGAATTAAATAAGACATTATTTTTAAAAAAATAAATAAATAAAATCTAGTAAATCATCTAGCTCATAAAATCACTGAGGAACAAAAACAGGAAAAAGAGACAAACTTGTCTCTTTTAATTTAACGCTTTTTCTTAGCAATTATTTAATTAATCTGAAAAAAGTGACAAAATGCTATGATGCATTCAGCCACTATAAATATTAGATCTGATAAGAGCCAACACCTTGCAACTTTTCCTATAGGCATTAAGCCAGTGTGGCGTGACTTCCATAGTTTTCTAAGATTAAACACAGGTAAAAAAATATCACAGCAATCTAACATGACAGTGCCTTATTTCTACCTTTTCACAACTTTTATCGAAGTTTACATCCTGAACTGTGTCCAGTGTTTTTCAGTTGTCACAGCACAAGGAGCTGCCACAGTTCAGCCTTGGTGATGCTCACATCATGTCAGACGACTACTTCTCTGTCCCACCCAGGAAGCCATAGTTACTGATATGCCCCCAAAGCAGCAGTTCAGACCCATGGCAGCAGGCAGCAATAACTCTATGGGCTGGCATGGAGGTTGTATCTCATGTAAATTGTCTCCCATTGTGGAAGCAGGGCAAGATGTAGTCATGAAGCAGAAGTTCTGTCTCTTCACACTTGGTGCATAATTAGATGGCAATACATAAATCCTCTGCTTTTACAGAACTGATTAAAATAGAAAAAAGTTATGTACTACAATACATAGTAGTATTGTAGTACATAGTAGTTCATAAGCAGGCTTTTCAAAGACTGAGAGAAAATAGCCTTACATGCCAACTGAGATGTAGTTCCAGTTGAAAAATATACCTGAAGATCTGGTACATCACCCTTCAGAAGTTTTGGGTTGCTGTAAATGCTAAGCAGCACAAAATCTGTCAATATATCAGTTATTCTTTATTATCTTCTGAATATTATGTGGGTATTCTGGAGCCCTTAAAATGGAATTATATTTCAAGTTTATCCTTTTCCATGCGGTGAAAATATGGCCCCTTGAATCTGGAAGTATATATTTCTGGAAACTATAACACTAACTGTGACAATGAACTATGTCATTAGAAGACAGAAATTTTCTCATCACATACCATTCTGATAACTCCATCTTTGCTAGAGGTCTTTAAACCTCATTAAAAAAAAAAAAAAACTTCAAAAATTTTCGATGCCTTAAAAATGGCAGATGACTTTAAAGCTCTTTTAAAGCTCTCTGTGGAAACTGAAGATGAAAAATACTTGGCTGTTTTAATTCCACAGCTGAAGCTCAACAGTTTCTCGTGATTTGTTTGTGCTACTTCTTTATTAGCAAGGATTTTTCTCCTAAGAAACTTAATGATTTTTCAACTGTTTGCACTCGAGGGAACATACTGGTCATTTTCCAAATGACTACAAAACTACAGAGAAATTCCTGTCACATAGAATTACAGGAAAGTTACTAACTGTCATTTCTAAAACTCCTATGATCTTCCGCAATGGAGAACTAATACATCCAGCTTAATTTTGATTTTTGAGATAGTCTCAGCATGTCAAGTGATGGTGCTTTATGACACTTGATTTGATTTTCTCTGAATGACACAGGGCCTCAAAGAGCTCATGTTCAGTGCCTCACACAGCTGTGGGATTCCACAGGTGGTAGCAGGCCTCCAGCAGCTTGTTTCACTATGGTTTATCAGGGCTGTTGGTACAACATAACACAATCTCCTAAATGTACTGGTGTCCCAGTTTGAGACATTTAGGAGATTGTGTTATTCTGCCAAGGTCGTGAGAGTTAACACTCACGACACGAGTAGTTTCACTGAAAGATTCCCAGCCATGCCAGTCCTGCAGTATTTTAACCTGGGTATTGCCTCTTACTCATTTCTCCCTTTACACTTAAAAATCTAGTGTATATTTAATGCCTTCAGAGCAACAGCTCTAAGAGTCAGTATTTTTTCCCTGTCCAACAGCTAAATCTTTAATGCAGACTTTCATGGTGTTGTTCCTCAGCTATTGTGACCTTCTCTTTTCCGTCATTGTCAAGTGCTGTCCTGCTCCTCTTTATCCACTCAGGATACTGCCACAAAGATCATCATTCTTGCTTACCACTCCAACTATTTCAGTCTTCCGTTTACATTTCTAATGGATCCACTTCATCACATGCAAAACATCTGCTGTCACCTTCAAGGCCAGTCCTGACATACTACTGCCATACCTAGTCACTGCTGACTTTTAGAGAATATTGAGCTGTTAACCCACTCAAGCGATGATGTTAGCTTTACTTATTCATAAATTAGACCTTATTCATAAGAAGTGTTGCTGGCTCTAATACTTAATATCCTGGCCCCTAATATTCTGAAATATTATTATAACTGCTTGTGGATGCTGACATTTTTGAAGCCACAGCTACGGACAGAGGGTGAGAAATTTATGACACAATGTGGTAAAATTTTCATCCAGATAGCAAAGGGAGAAGACACATTGTAAATAATTGGAAATATCAATAATTAGAAATACATTCTGTGTTTTGCTACCTTTTTTGCTACATATTGTTGGAAAACTGTCAATCTTTCTGCAGACTTTAGCTGTGAATATTGTATTAAGTTGACTTTATCATAAATATGATTAGGAAATTTATCTATAGCCTCAAAATAAGAGACTGACAGAAGAGTTCCTTCAGTTCAGCTGATGCAGCATGTGGATGTTAGCCAGACTTTTCCTCCTAATCCCTTGTTGGTTCATTAGTAGCTCACTGCAGACAACAAGAGGCTGTTATGCCAATCAACAGCAAAAGTCACAGGAAAACCTAGCTCATATGGCCATGGAAAACAACTTGAGAGATTGGAGCAAGACAGCATTTTTCATAGTTCTGCTTTAAAAAACCCAACGAATCACAAAACAAGACAGAACCAACAAGCTAGGGAAATCTGAAGCCAATGTCTATAGAACCTTTCAGCCTGACTTAAGCCCTAGAGTGCTGTTAGTCCTAAGACCAAGCTCCTTCTTTGCCCAGAAGTTTTTATTAAGACAAATGACAGAACAAGAGAGTGACAAGTTCCCTTTTTTGTTTGTTTTTCAGACTGGTTATACAAAGCTAACCAACATATATTAAATAAATAAGGCAAGATGACAAATACACTCAGTTTCTAATTCTGCCCAATTAACCTACTTGGAGCACTATGAAGGAGCCCAACAAGTTTCTTCCTAACAATTTGACAGTCTTTAAATTTCTTTCCCGCAGATCTCTATCATGTATGAATCTGATACAAAAAAATCCATGTGCCTAAGCAAAGCTTGTTTCAGGTTCAGTCTCAATTTTGCTAGGAGTTTTGGTTTGCTAGGAGGGTGATGCTAAACCATCTTATTACAGAGACTCACTGAAGGGTGCATTAGGGTGCCTGAAGAATCACAGTGGATTGCACTATTTTTCTCACGGTCAAAAAACCACTTACAAATAACTATACCAACCATATATTCAATAGTAATCTTTACCTCATCGATAGTCAATGACTATTAATGATTGTTTTAAGCCATCTGACAAGGATAGATAGATAGATGTTTTTTATGTGAACGTCTGTACAGAAACACACACTTGGGTGAGCAGTCTTAGCAGACAGTCCAAACTAGATCAGTTGCATGTGTGGTCTTTACAGCACAGGTTCAGGAAGGACATTAGTGCAACAGTCCAGAAAGACATAAAGCACTGACATTTGGTAATTAAATAAACAGAAGATTTCTGCGCATTGAGCACCAAGACTTAGAGACTTTCAATATTGTTAAACTCATCAGAAATACCCTTAAATTAATAGCCAGGGAATTCTTGTTATCTAAATTCCTTCTCCCTTTCCTGTCTTTATGCAATATAAATGCCTGTATCACCACTTCCTTCCTCATTATTGCATGTGGTTTCCAGTGAATATTTTTCTTTATAAAGTTGTCATTTGCGTATAAAAATATTAATTATGACAGATTCATATTTCTATTGGTTCTTTAGTCCTCATTACTCTATGCTGTTTGAAAGCTACTTTTATTTAAATTCATATTTGCTGCACTGGAAAGATTAGGTCTTGATTTAAACGTTCTCCACTTGGGTCTGTAAGGTGAATGTGTGTATGTGTGAGCTGGTAACCTTCCAAAACAGTGTCAAAATTTCTGGAGCAAAACCAGACCCAGTGGAAACACAAAGAACAAACAAGACACTGAAATTTGTTTACATATTAATTTTTAAATGCATCAAGAGACTGCTGCTCTTTCATTTTAATCTCTTCTAAGAATTCTACAATAGGCCGGGTAATACTTCCTTTGTTTTTATATTCACCAGCAATATATCATGAAGAGAGCTTCAAATGTTCCAGGGAGTTCAGAAATGTAAACCAATATGAAATACGACATGTAATGCACCTCATTTGTTAAAACAAACAAAAAACAAGTGGGATACATGCTTCACTACAGTTAGGTATTTATTTATTTTGCTTTCTCTGGATACATCATGGGTGATTTGATTTATGGTCAATCCCCATTGAGTAAAAGACCCCACATTTTCTCCTCATATGTTGAAAACATAGAAGGGCTTACTCAGGTAGCAAGGTTGAGCACCTTAAGGACAGGCATCAGAGGATGCATGAGGTGGATGATGGCCCAGTAAAAATCTTGCATGCAGCTGTCTATCAGTTTACATGACAGAGAAAGGATTGATTTCCACAGACTGTCAGGTGATTAAAATATTCTGCAGAGTAAAACAAACAAACAAAATTGATTGCTTCCCTTCACATGGAGGACTTAAAAATGTAATTGAAGCAAGTAGACTGTGTCTGTGTTCTCTGTCTGGAAATGTACTAACGCTAAAATTGTGCTAGATAGGTTAGAAACAAAGTCATTTTAAGAGGTCTTGACTAATATTTTGAGATCACCTGCAAAACGAGTAAAGTCTAAAACTAAACAACACAAAAGGAAGAGTGGTATGGAAAAAGGAAAAGAGATTCTGAAACACTTTATTTTCCCCAAGCTGGGAACCAGACAGAATTGAAACGGCATCCTAAGGCTACAACACAGAAATTAATTTTAGAACGTAAATTTGATTCAGCCATGAATATAGTCTTATCAGACGACAGGAGAACTGTGAAATGGAATATATATATACAACATAGGAGTGGCTGGAGGTAACAGAGATACACATCTTATATTCCTTTAGCATTATATGTATGCTTCAAATGCAAAATTCCTCCTTTGTAACTTCAGGTTGGGTTTTCTTCCCTCTGAGAACTATCCCTCTGACCTATTTGCAGTGTTTTACATCAGAAGAGAAAACCCAAGCTCTGTATTCAAAGCAAAGAGCAGGGTGTGGCCAAGGAAGCCCAAGGGAGCAGAGGTACTTGTCAGTAGAGAACTTTTCCACAGAAATGCAATGCAGCAACACTGATGGCTGGAGCAGAGTCCACAACTTCTTTTCAGTCTTGCTGCATATGAGGAAGGCAGACTGTAGAAAGATGGCAAGATGAGTTTGCTTCTGTTTCTCAGTATCCACCTGCTTCACAATGTAGGCTCCACGACTTCCTCAGGGAAAGAGGATCCCCACAAGTATCCAGCTGCATGTCTTCCACCTCCCAGCAATAGAACTAGTCTCAGGATTTTTCCTGTGGTTTTACCTCTAGAAATGTTACAAACCTAAAGCCATGATTTTTTGATGCCTGTTTTGAAATCTACCTGACATGGCCTGTGTACTTGACTATTTAATTGCTGGCAGAGTTTCAGGTCTCTATTTTTGAAGCACTATTTTCATCTCATTGCTTGCAGAACTTTTCATTCCAGTATAATTTTTCTTCATGTTCTCTGGCTGTTTTGTATCCTTGCACTATCGCCTGCTGACATTGCTAGTCACTAACAGTATGTGTCATTCCGTAGCTTTCTCTTTTGAACAAAGTTCTCATTCTTCTTCTTTGTCCCCAGCACTAATAATTTGAAAATTACAAGGACAAAGTTTGCCTCTGCTCTTTCCGGGTTCTATTCCGAACTGTTACTACATTAAAGACTACCTAGGAGTTGAGCCACAGATCACTGAATTTGACAATTCAGTTGTGTGTCAAATGAGTGATCTCAGACCAGTTCTTTATCCATGTCACCATGTATCCATATTAACCACCTCTTCCCATCTCGTATCCCACTGTCAAAGTGAAATATCATTGTAATCTTTTCTATATTGCCAAGCAATGGGTGGATCAGAAATACTGGTTCAGTAAAAGAAAGCATCCTCTCTCAATTTCAAAATACAGAAACGTACATTTACTCCTCAGTGAATAACATATTGGTATGAAATGCATGTGATGTTCTACCCATTCAATATTGGGATTCTATTCTATTGTCTATGCTTCACTATAGTTGTGTGTGCCATCCTCAATACATGACCTGTGACACCCTAACAAACATCTTTGCTTTGCCTTTCCACCATGGCCTATTTTAAGAATTCTGTCATTTCCACATAGGGAGGTGTAATATGCTGGGTTTGACTACATGAAAAAATGAACTTCCATCACGGTTTTTTTTTCACAGATCCATGTATCCTTCCAGATTGTATCCTTACTAGGTGGTCTTACAACATGCTAGTTAAGATTAGAAAGCCCAGGATAAAATACTTCTAACAAGAAAGCCCAGGATGTAGCTTTTTTTGGTTAATAATAGATTAAATTCACCTGCCAGCCCCTGTAAAAATAATGGAGTGATTTATTCTGATAAACAGAAGGAGAATAACAAAGAAGTATTTGATGAAATATTCAAAAAGTTCCCAGAATTACTTTTTAAACTATATTATAGTCCCTATAACTGGCAAGCCATGAATCATAGGTACAAAAGTCTGTGAAGTCTAGGAGTATGATATTTATGTGTCAGTTCTAACAATATTAAGTTTCTGACATCAGAGTGCTGATCCTTCTTGTCAATGAGATGTTAATTAATGTGCTTAGTAGTTGCTTAGTAATAGTGGCTTTCAAAAGTCATCAATATTAGGCATATCACAGCTTCTCATTTAAAAAAAGTAAAATTATGTGGACAGTAGAGGAAAAAACTTTTGTCATATTACAACCCAATAATTAATGGGGTATGAACACTTTTGAGATGTGCCTACAATCAAAGATGTTCTTCAGGCAGGGAAGGAGTCACGGGTAACCCAAAATGTTACTGCATTCCCTATCTATCTGTGCCCAAAATTGTTATTGTCTCTTTAAGGCTGCAGCTGCTAAACGGGGCGGGGGGTGGTACTGCAGGCACTGCCTACTCGGGCAGGTAGCTCCTGCCCTTTTCCTGTGTGTTTTTTGCCTCGCTGGCCTCTTGCTTAGGCAGAGCTCTGTCTCTGGCCACTTGTTTTGGCTCTTGGTTTCCTGATATAGAGCCAAGGCACGGGCAGAGGCTTTTCCTTTTTGGGTTCTCTTTTCGTTGTTTTTTTCCCGCTCGGAGACACTGCAGTTATTGGGTTTGAGCTGTCTGGGTCCCTGCTCCAACTTGCCGTCGGTCCTCGCTCCAGGTGAGAAGACGACAGTTGCCCCAGCCCAGCCGCCTTGCCTTGCCTGCTCCTGTCGTCTCCGGCCATGAGGAAGGTGAATTCCTTTCGTGGGTTTCTAGCCCTTGATCCAGTCGGAGCTCCAGCCATCAGGGAGATGAGCAGAGCGGAGCAAAGGGGAAAGACTGACACCATCTTTCCCTTTGTCCTTTGAACCACACACTCGGCTGAGGAGCGTAATCTTTGCGGGGGGTATACTTGGAATTTTTGGGTCTCTCGTTGTGGGGAGTCCACAAGATTCAGCAGTGTTGTATCTGGTAGTTATTTGCTGTTATCTCTTGACTGTTGCTGTTCCGTATAATAGTAAACTTATTTTTTCAGTGACATCCACTCATATTTGTTCCTTATTGGTGGAAAGGAATTGGTTGAACCTATAAAGAGAGGCATCTCATTCCAGAGTGTTCTCCTTTAAATTGTCTCAAACCAAGACAGAATGTTATCAGACTGTCCATAGTTTGGTTTTTTTATTCATTTGGGGACAATGATCCAGAATAAATTCCGAGACATTTTGAAAAACTGCACAATTTGCAGAGTCATTCCTCATTCTGATGACTTACATTGGTGAAATTTGTTCTGTGCATGAAGCTTTGAAATCTGTCCTATTCCCAAATCACTACTTCATATTGTTACAAAAGTAGAAGTGTCAAGCTAAAGATTTAATATAATAATTATCTGAAACTAGAGCAATATTTTAGCAATTACCATCAGATGTGCTGCTAAGAGTTAAATTCATACAGAACTTACACTTCAAGTTCCAAAAATGGGATCACTGAAGTCGAATGAATCCATAGAAAACATGGCTTATGCAAGACAACGAAAACAAAACCCCACATATTTGCCTTTGGGATAGAAGACTTAAAATATAGCTAGCAAAAAAATGTTCTGAGAGAAGCATGAACTAAAAAAAATATTCAAACAATTATGCAGACCCAGTTGTGGAATTTTAAGGGATTTCAGAAATCCATATAGTCCGGTCCCTTGCATTGCAATTTACTGACAGACTTAAAAAAAAAAAAAATTAATTAAAAAAATCAGAGCACACTGCCCCAAACTCTAGTACTATATCACTCTCTAGAAGTTAAACTCAACCCCAACTCAGTGTTTTCCTCAGTATCTTTTTCTCCTATTTGATTCCACTTATTCTTGTCTATTCATACATCTCTGTAAACTAGTTCCTCATGGAAGCAGATCTGGCATAAAAAATTTAAACTGAAACTACTAGAATTCTTTGAAGCAGTCAATTTTCCTACTTTCATATCCATTTCATTCATCCTACTTAGGATGCTCTGGTATTTTTTTTTTTTGTTTAATAGAGAACTGAATATCTAAGATGTTCTTGCTATTTCTAAAACAGTTTTTCGAAAATGGAAAACAAACAAAAAAGGTTTGGGAAATGCATTTTCCTAACATACAAAAATGGAAATTTGAACCATCCAGAATAAATTCTAAATTATTCCGCAGCTGTGGAAAACATAACTTTCATTCAAACTGACTACTTTGCTTTTATATTGTACTCTTTCCTGTATTTTTCCTCATTTCGGTAAGAGCTTCCCTAGGCATTAACTATGTTCTTATATATATTCAGAATGTCATCCCAGCTGTATGATATCCTAAATGATAAATGTTAATAAAATAAAACACAGCAGGTAAGCTTTATATTTAAGTGGAAGATGATTGAACTGAGAAGTCTGTTGGGAATATGATTTCTATTTAACTAGGAAACCACTGAATAACATTGTTTCTATAAACTCATTTGGCCGCTCAAATTCAGATTAGCTTCAGCCAGCAAAATTATCTGAGGTGTACAGTGTTTAATGGAGGTCAGCATACATCCTGGACTAGTGTGAATATATACTATGGTCATGTTCACTGAAAAGAAAAAGGAGTGCCTGGAAACTTGCAGTCTGTCCATTGCACTGGGAAAGAAAGTCCCACCAGAAACCCTGCAAATACCAAGAATGTCTGTGCACAATGGTTTTGTGTTTTGAGGACTGGCCTAATTTAAAGATAAATGAAATTAGATGTAGCCATAGAGTTCCTGACTTGCTAAAACAATTACACTTTTTTAATAGATATAAATTTGTATTGTTAACTCGAGAAAAGCCAGTGCTTGCTGTATGAAACAAATTCAGCATTGATATGCCAGTTTTGGCTGGACAGACAACTTAATCTGTATTACATGTTTAAGACAAGATCAATTTCAGGAAATTTTGATCAGAAATACATATTTCTGACCTCATGAACTCTTTTGGAGAAATTCATTATGCCAGCAGATAAATTTCTTTGTACAGAGGGAGCCGCTGCCAAATATTCAACATATAAATTATTCTACTCTTGAATGTGTTGATCCCTTGGCAGAGATGAGCCCTAAATAACTGTCTCATTGCATGTTAACAGTTTATGTGGCTGGCTTTCAATTCTGTGTAATTTACTGAACACTAGAGAGCTTTATTACAAGGTTCAGGATAAATTAAATGAAAATCAAGTACAAATGAAGCATGGGTCATTCATGAGCAGAATTCAAATGGATGCTGGAAAGCAGGTAGCATCTGTTACAGCATCCAAAAAGACAGATGGCTTTCCAGTGCATCTGTTTGTAGAAAATAAAATGGTTTGGCTGAGGTTTGGCTGTCTTGTTAGAAAATAAGAAAGATATCCTAATAAATTGGGCCAAGACTTGTCTGGCCACACTTTTGCTTCTGCCTTAGTGTAGACACAATCCCATTTTGAGTAGGAGAAAGAATGAGAAAGCATGAGATTTCACAGAGATCAGAGGAATTATATGTGAGATAGCTCTCTTCTCCTAACTGAAGGAACTCAGCTAAAACCAAAAAAATAATCGAAAAAGCAAAACGCCCATGCAATCTGTAACAAAATCAGTGAGAATCAAGACCTACATAAGTCAGTGCTCTCAGAGGTACTGGACTTAATTTGCTATTGATTTGTAATACACAGTCTCTTACAAAAGTACAAAATGTGTGCAAAATGTCACCAGTTTAAAACGCTACATATCATTTATTTAGTACTGAAGTACTAGGCAGCATGCTGGCATGCTCGTATTTAGTATTTAACATGAGTGTGCCAGCATTAGAAAAGTGACCAGGGTCAGCTGAAAACTGCAAAGCAAGACTTCTTTTTTTTTTTTTTCTAGTTGACGCTTACAGTTTTAGCCTCAAGATTTATGTTTGACATTACTAACTGAAAATGAAAGGGTAAAGCCAGAATGAGGTATCCTGTACTTTCTTCTGCATTTGTGTCATGGCCTTGCAACCTGTTGGCTGTGCTTTTGGAGAGCATATGGCAACACAGAAATTTTCTCTGGGGGGCACTAACATTGCTGGAGCCTGAAGGTGGGTTATTGATTAGTCTTGTTACAATTACTACATATTCCTGTGCAACTAGTTCTTAACTGATGCAAGGGACAGCTGGTCATTAACTTGTGTCTTCTTACTAACTAGTTATTAATTTATGTCTTAACTTACACAGGGGACAGCTATACTTCAAGCCTTGTCTCACACCTTGTGCAATGAGGGGAGGTAGAGGATTCCCAGCTGCTAGAATCTGCACAGGGCAGCACAGATCACAGTGGAAAGTCTGCTTGCCATAGCTTTTTTTCTGCAAAAACAGCTAAGTAAGGAACTTGCTTTAAAGGAAAGGCCTTTAGTCATTCTGAAAACAGCCACCTTGTATTCTGGATAACTAGTCAAATAAAAACTTTATCTTACTAAAGCATGATTCAGTTGTTTAAAAAAATCACAAACATCCCACCCCTTCATCCCCCCTGCCTCCCCCAAAAACAACTTTTATTGAAACCTAATGCCTTATTTAGGCTGTGCTGTTTAATGTATCAGATAATATCAAATCAAGGACACTCACAAACAAAATTCAGCTGAATATTTCTGCCTGCTTTAACACAGACTGATGGAGTGCCTTAGACTGTCATTACATTTTTAAAAATAGAAGGTACATGAATAGGCATGCAGCTCAGGTTTTTTAGATAAATGAGTCACAGCTTTTCAATTATCTTTCTTTTCTTGCATCCTTTATTTTCAATTTAAGAAAAATACCTTATTTGTACATCCTATTGCATCCTTTTCAAAATCCGGTGAACATAGTTAATCTCACCTCATGTGATTGGGATAACAGCAATAATAGCACTGTGAAAAGCAATAGGCCTCACTGTTACTGAGGTTTATTGAAGCAGATAATGAGATCTGGTATTTTACCTTGAGAGGAATATTGACAAGTAGCACTTTACTCAGTAAATATTCTTGTCTATGAGTCAGATTCCATGCAAAGAAAAATTCGATTTCTACTATGAATTCAACTTCACCAATGTATTAATATATTCTGGGAAGTGGTTCATTTCTGTATATATGTGTTCTTCCCATGTTGTAACCAATAGTACACAGAATTTAACATCTTCCCCAAAAGCTCAAGTATTTATCAAAAGTGTTTTGCAGAAATATTTGTTAGGGAAACAAACTAAGAGGTAGAGAACTGCTTTCCATAACAGAGTTAAAGAGTCAAAAGTGTAATCTGCATATCCTGTTGTCCATCCTGGTATTCAGTCTGTCTGCTATAATAAAGCTTAAAATACCTACAACACTCTAATTTTGTTGTTGCAGTTTCTGTAATTGCTTTAAACATGTTAGGCTGCTGTGAAAGATTGAAAAAGAGAAGGCAGCGTACAGCTCTTGCTGTGAAAAAATACATGATTTGGAAAAGGCAGAAGCAGACTTTATAAAATAACATCTGACTATGAGGTAAAGATTAAAGAGTCTCCAAAATTCTTTGAAATTTTCACATTAAAGAGTTTCTTCATAAGAATTCTGAACTAAAATGGCTTAATAAACTGTTGAAGCTCACAAAGTCTTTGAAATCAAAAGTGGGAAAAACATTCTGGATGAAACAGCGTAGGATGCTACACAACATAGAGGCTTCTGGCAATCCTGCAGCTAAAAATAATGAAGAATGCAAGAACTTCACTTAGCACTACTTTAGTTCCAATCTTTTCCCAAAGTAATATCAAATCTTGATCTAAGCACTGTGAGCAACGAGTGGAAGACATACCAGGATGAAGAAGCTGAATTTGCTGCCTGATTGGTATTGACCATTTCTCCTCATTTTGTACTGTCTTAGTTGGGCTACAAAAAGCATTGGAGTTGACAAACTTTAATTTTTTATATTCTGGGAATAAAGAACAGATATTTTAATAACAAAACTTCAGACTTGACAGTAACATCAGAATCCATACCTCATTTCATAGTTCTCTACAAATGTTGAATGGAAGAAAGGAAAGCCTGGAAGCACATAGAAATAACAGGGTGATAAATGTTCAACTTCATGTGCACAGCCTATAGCTATGATGGGTTTTGATTTGAATCACACAACCTACTGAAACACCTTCTAGCTAATGCATAATACACACCCATAAAATGTACTCAACTAGTAAAAAGACTTCTGGATTTTGCCATTCCCTACACCTGATCCATTACTACATATACAGTGAGACCAGTGTGCTGGGACATGTCCTACCTGCCTGGTGTGTATAGAGAACCCCTCAGACTCTTGCACAGAACTGCTGACTTCACAATCACATGGCGGGGGTCTAGTGAGGACCAGCTACCAAAAAACTCACCCAAGCATGTCTGCTAGCCACATATTCAGATGTCAGTTTGTCTGAAGCTACATCTTTAAATGAGCTGCTTGATGTTTAGAAGATTCCAACAAATTGGTGACTCCAACAAATTGGTAATTCCAACATGCCAAAACTTTCAGATTATCCATGGTATTCGGTTAACTCTGGGAACTCAAAAAGAATTCAGGCAAAGACAGACCCCTTAAGTCGTAACAACACATTCAACTCAAGAGAAAGACAAGACCATTCTACCTAGATCTGGTTGTCACACTTCAGTTAAAATCATGGCACTGCTTGCCATGAGGAACAGAGATAACCATTATATATGTAAACCATGCAAAACAGAATGCATGTTCATTTATTAGTTTGAAATCAAAGTGGAACATATATTTCTGAGACTGAAGCTAAAGAAAAATGAGAAAATTCCCACCCCAGGCATTTATTTGAAAACCTGTAGTGTCTGTGTGAGAAAACAAAATGTTGGATTATGGCAGAAGAAAATTCCAAGGCAGAGAGAGACACTGTAGTGGATTTATCTGTGTACTATCCAAAAGGTCAAAGGGAATCCGATTGAAAGTTTTACCTTTCTTATTTAGGTTGCAGCCAACAGAAGTAAAGAGAAAAGGAATATTCCTTTGGTGCTTAAATACTGAGAAAAGAAGGAAAATTATTTGTCCCAGAAATGAGACACTCTAAATACTGCCATTTACCTATCTGTTGATATGCCTTTTTTTAAATCTTTAATCTGAGTTTAATGAAATGAAAGAATTGAAGAGGGCAGGCTCACCACAGCTCTTGTCAGACTTCTCTGTTACTTGGTTAAGAAAACAGGAAGTTAAAAAGGAAAAAGGTTTCTATCACTACATCCACTCAGGGTATCAACAATTGGGAAGGTACAATATTTTAACTATGAAAAGCCATTATTTTCTCTGCACACTGAAAAGAGAGAATTCAATGTTTGTATGTAGAAGAAACTGAGGAGTGATTTCTACAGGAAGCTGTGGGATGCCTGCATTAAAGAAGGAGGCTTTTATATTAAATATTGTATGTAGCTGAAGGAGGAAAATATATTGAAATGACAGAAAAGGAAAAAAAGTTCAGAGTTAGAAGGATTACTATGAAGACTGGTTGAACTGAAGGGTGGGTAAGAAATGAGATGCTTGCACGCCACAAAGACATGGGCTGAAGAGACTTAGGTAAAATATTTCATTTTTCCACCTGTCTTTAATTTTTCCTTCCTTTTTGTTTCATCACTGGGGTTATTTTCCTTATATTCTCACTATGTAAATATATTTACATTTACACAAGTGAGCATTTATTTACACTTCAAATTTGCATGTCTATTGGTTTTTTGCCTCAAGACCTTGGCAGAAGTACCTCCATTCTCCCACGAGAATTTATGGAATATACATAGCTCCTTAAATCATGTCTGACAGCTTCAGTTAATGTGGGCAGGTAGATTTTATACTATGAAATATGCTTCATCCATAACAATTAAAGTGTACTGCACAAGTTATGAGAGCAAGAGATGGAGAGTGTGTAAAGAGTTAAAGCTTCCATGGTAACCTCAGCAGTGAGGATGCAATTGGCTCGTTTGGTCACTTCTGTCACATCTTGATTCCATGCCAACAAATCATGAACTGTCCATCATTCCACACATCTATTTTTAGAGCATCCTCAGCTGCTTCCAATAAAATGATAAATGATACATGTTCACAGAGGGCTAGTACTGAAATGCAAGGCTGGAGCTCTGGAGCAAAACAACGTGACAAAGGTACTGACCCACAGTAAAATCAGATTAGAGGTTTTGGTCAAACTGCCCTTTGCTTTTCTTAGCAGCAATCTGTTCCTAACTTAAACAAACAAAATCTATGCCAAAGATGATCAAATATGCTTGTAGCTAATAAGGGAATTGTTCCAAAGGGCTGGTATACCTGCAGAGTCACTCTCAAGTGAGACATTCGGTAATTATCTCATCTATACTGGAGTAGCTCTTCTTTTGTGCTTTAAACAGGAAGGCATGCTAAACTTGTTTAAATAATGATATATGACCGCTGCAAACACAGAATCTTTAATAATGCATTTCTTTAGGAGACAGCTCTATTCATGCAGGATGCCCAATTAATACAATCAAACAATGAACACAAATTGCTTATTTTGTACCAGCAATTCGTCGTTGTGTCTGCAGTACAATAACAACAACAACAGCAACAGCAACAACAAGGCAGAATATATGTAGACAAACGGGGGAGAGACACTTTGTGGAAGGAGAAATGTGAAAATAAAATCCATGGGTAGTCAGATGTGCACCAGCAGAAGTCATATCACACCATGGCATGGAAACGCAACAGAAAACTTTCCACCTGACGTGTCCTCGCTGCCTACAGACAATAATGCCTTAAAGAAGTAAAGCAATTCCTCAGTGCCAGCATTCTTCATAATTTTGTTTCTCTCTTTTTGCCTGACCTTTATCATGTTTCTCCTTATTCTGAATGCTCTGCACTTAGTTTGCCCTGCCCCAGTAACACTTGCTAGACTTATAAAGTATCTCCTAGGCTTTCAAACCAACTTTCATATACAAACTCAGGTTTCTGTTTTATTTCATAATATATCCTGAAAACATACAGCTCCATCATGTCTAAGCACAGGGAATTAACTCAATATTTTGCAGGTTACAGATACTGAGCAGCAACTTATTTTGAACTACTGCATATTCCCATTAACTATATATGATTTAAAATATGGATTGAAAGGTCTTTGGACAAGAGACTGTAGATTTTTAGAGCTGTAATCAGTCACAAGGTACAGAAATGTCACTCTTAAAGTTTTTTCTAAATAAAGTCAATTTTCTTTTAGTGTTCAAACATTTTTTACACATATACCAATGTACTTCTCATTACCTGCAGGCTAGCAAACGGCAGTTTTCAGATGGTTCTCCTGACAGACAGAATATATTCTGAAAAATCAGAACAGTAATATTATTTCAATTTTTCAATTTCATTTGCTAACCTGCCTTTTTACATGACAGCAGAGAGCTGCTTCATGCAAACAGGTAAATTCCTATTTTAATGCATTATAATACTTCAGAAGCAGAAAAAAAAGTTCGTTTTTAATATTTCCTTTTCTGTTTCTATTTTCTATTCCTTGTCTGAAAGCAGTAAAAAATATTGATAATTGAGGTTTAAAATAATACTTTAAAAATTACAATTACTTTTTTACAAAAGGACATAAAATTACAGTACTGATTTTCTCAGAATTTCCAAAGAAAGCCATAGAATTGTTGCTACATCAAAATTATTCTCTTGTTCTTCTAAAAAAGAAGTCTTCCTCAGCTATGAACAGGGCTCATTTTAACGTTTAAGAAAAAATTACTTTTTGTTTCCATGCTACTGGGAAGCACTGGAATTAGACGTGATAAAGAGATTTTGTAAGAATGGCTCACTTGCAGCTTTGTTATTCGAGACATGTTGCATGTACTTTATAATGAAAATAATTCATAAACTTATCATTGCTTGAAAACAAATGAAAAAACTCAACCAAGTCCACAAAGAGAAAATGATCAGAGAACACCTTTCCAAAAGCCAGCCAAACAATTGTATGAAATCAGCTTATCAGCTTTGTTACAAAGCTAGTTATAAGTGTGCTCAAATGCAATATTCCCTTAGTTCATACATGAGTAGAATTACATCAAATTACTTTTCTCTCAGTCATTCCACATAATGTTTTGGCACCAGTAAGAATTCATTTTCAAAGCTCATTAAAATGTTTAGGTTTTTTTCAGTCTTGCAAAGCCTCTCAGGCCCTTAGTATTAAGCTGACATAACTGCATAGCAAAATAAGCGCCCAGCTCATTAGTGAGATCAGCAATGAGAGAGGCACTTTCACCATATTCATAAACACCAGGTTTATACTTCAGAGAGTCACATCCATTGGGGAAACTGCAGAGCCCAGGTAGGCATAAAAGGGCCATCTCCTGGGAAATGCCATGGCATGAGGTGGAACAAAATGTACTCCTATGTAACTCCTTGTTAGAGTACATTGAATTATGCTGAGTGGATGCTTTGAGCACATGACATCTTCCTTCACAACGTTTTAGTTAATTGTTCTCACTGTCACTGCCAAAGCTCTAAAAGGAAGCAAGTGAAGGAAGGGAGAAAGGATGAAAACAGAGACCTGTTCACGGGTCAGGGAGTAGTCACCCTGGTCTGCTCAGCATCATCTGCTCCCTCTTGCCCTCCACTCATGTAACTCCTTCTCCAGGAGAGGGGAAGGGATTTTGGACTTCTTTCCAGTCCCTCATGGATCATCAATGAACACAAACACAACTGCAGGGAAGTGACGAGTCAGTCTTTAGAAAATAGATATTTCATAAATTTATATTTTTTTTGTACTATTTTCTCTGATACTCCTTTTTAATTCAATGCAAACACAATCATTTGTGATTAAAAAAAATTGTAAATACATAATCACTTAGCTGCATGCTGGCCATTCTGCTTATTTTGCAGCACTGCTTATTTTGTGTGCCACTCCAAAGTATTCTGTGAAAATACTGATGTACAATTGATGGAAGTGTTTATTTATGTATTATTGATACAGGACATATGTATAATTTAAATTCACAGGCAGTAATTCTTTGCTTCTCAAAACATCTAGATTTATTAATAGAATAAGTTTCTGCTCCATGTAAACAAGAGTGGTTACATGAGGCTTTCAGAAAAATATTTTCTTGAAAAAAATAGATAAACATGACCCTATTGATGCTATTGTTAATAATCTGGAATATTTGCATAAATGTGAGCAAAGATGGATGACTTTAAACAACAGTCACTAATTAAGAGACTGAAAGAAACAAGGAACTAATAACACCTTATAACCCAAGATAAGCATATTAGCATACTGTATCTCATATCATTGTGGTAATGTCAGAAAGACAAATAATCCTGGTTATACCTGAAGCAGTACTGTAAATAACGCAATCAGTCACAGCAAGGCATCTTTGCTTGCTGTTCATTTTTTACATAAACTCTGATTTTTAAATTAAGTTTGTCACTGAAATGTATATGTGTATGAAAATGAATAAAATTTGTTGCAATATTATGTAAGCTAAAGAATCTCCCTGCAACTGAGTTACTAGCTGCCATTTCCTAAAAGTAGCTAATCCTTATGCACACTTCAATCTAACTCATACTGCTGGAAGAGAATGGCAGATCATTAGTAAAGTCAATTTTTCAGATTTATTGCCAAAAAAACTGCTTGCTTCTTACATGACAACAAAATCTTTTCCAACTGAACATTTGTGAGATTTTTTTGAATTAGCCAAAGGCTAAAAAATTACTCACAAGGAAGTAATAAAAAGTCATTTAACTTCAGTTAGTGCTGGTTGGTGTTAATTAATGTGTTGCAGCTATTTTGCATTATATGCTTTGGGACATATGCTAAGTCCTGAAAACTAGCAGAGGGCACAGGTGATATTTAAATATTTTGATAATTTTTCTTTGGATGAGCCTCTGAAAAGCAGTGGTCCCACTTCTCAAGGACTTCTCAAAACTAAGACTCTCATAACCCTGAACTTATTGAGCAATGCTGTCACCACATATCTCACGCACAATTAATAATGTCAGCTACTGTTCTTAATGAAAATCTACAGTAATCTAGTCCCTTTTAAGCATAGTTCTTGTAGTACTTGGAGGATTAATTCATTTTGTCTCCCAGTAAAACTTAAGCTTTAATGTTANCGGGGAGAAATGGCAGAAGAAAATGAGAACAAGATTCAAAAGTGTCTTTTCTCTCTGGATCTCTCCGTTTTTCAGTGCCTATTCAGGATACCTTTGTAAGTACCTTGTCATTTTCTCTATACATCCATACCCTTGTCCTGGGAATTTGGCTAGGCACTGGAAATCACTGCATCCAGTAAAAACAAACTAAAGTGCACATGTTAATTTCTGCTGTTGCCTATTTGGAATAGAAGGCGGTGACATCCATTTCTCAGGCTTTTTAGACTACTTGGACCAGGCCCCTTGACCTGTATATCGACAGCACTCTTTTTCCTGACTGAGGAGAGACCATGACAGTAGTTTTTCTGCAGCAAGGTGGTGGTGTAGTAATACCAAATTTTTTCTTCTCTAACAGTCACATAGAAGTGAAAAAGACAAGTAGGGCTCTTAAGGTAAATTCTGCTTGGAAATCTGGGGAAAATACGTGCCAGCATGTGACAATAAGACAGGAAGTATTCAAGGACACTTTTTATTTTATCTTGGACAATCTTAACACCAAAATTTAAGGCTACTCTGCTTTCTTCCTACCTCTTCAAAATATTCTGTATTAAAAAAATTTGACCTGTGCTGCATGGTTAAGTAGGTAGGTATGTACTAGTAACAGCAGAAATTTAGTTCTTTAATTCATTGCACTATTATATGTGGTTAGAAAGATTTATTTTAATGAAAATATTTAGAGTAGGTTAAACACTGAAATGTGCCCATAATAAAATACAGAATAAGAAATTATTTATTTTAAGGTGATTTATTTTTGATAATGACTTGGTTTTATTCAGTGTAGAAAAAAAAAATTAGTTTGATTTCAAGTCAACAAGTGAGTGACAGATTCAAGTTTCAAATTCAGATGTTCCATTTTATAAGTCTCCTAGCCCCAAAACCAAAGAGAGGGAGGAAACACAATGTAATTTGTGGGGTTTGGAGGCCAGAGAAAAAGAGCAATATTTTGAGGGTGCCCAGTGAAAAATGTTTCCAGAATGATGCCATAGGCTTATAGCCTTGATGTGAGTGGAGATTTGCACTGCAGGTTCTGCCTGGAAAGTACAGAAATAAAACCTGCTGCCATTTCAGTTCTTCTATAGCCATGAAATTAAAAAAAAAAAAAGAAAAGAAAAACAAGAAATAAATAAAACACAAGAGAGACAGAGAGAGAATAAGACACTAGTGTCTGGAAGCCCCAAAAATGTGCTCTTGCTCCTGAGAGCCAGGTATTACCCCAGCTGTTAAAATGTTCAGGAAATACTGGAAACAGGAGTTCAAGTCAACACATCACTATTTTTTCTTGCACTGACTCTGGCCAGGAAAAACTGAAATGTATATGATAGCTCCATTTTATATTTGACAATGACTAGCAGTGGCATCTGGCACATTTGCAGTGGTTCTGAGTAATGCCAGCTTTCACTGAGTATGCTTATGAAAAGCATCAACCAATTTGACTTCAAATCAAAGAAATTTTTTGCTAGCTGAGAGGTTCACAAGACAGAGTTATATCTGGATCAGCTGAAATACCCGAATTCATAGAGAGGATGATCACAACCACACAAACCTCCCTCTCAAGTATTTCTGCTCACTCTCTGCACTTCAGCACAAGAGTGTGCAATTACCCAAGCTGCTGGCACTCCGACGGCTCTCCCCGTGCTTGTTAGCACAAGTATTTGGAATGCAGGGACCTGAGAGAAAAGCTGATCCTTTCCTCACTCCTAGATCAAAGAATTGAAGGAAATAAGGACTCAAGTGCCCTGCTTCCTCTCACTTTCTCCATACATGTAGTTACCACCATCTCTGACAGAAAAAAAAAATGATGCAGGGCTGCATCTCCTGCTGCTCCCTATTACCTCCTGAATTGAAGGAAGGAGAGAGCCCTTCAGCTCAGCATCCTGTTTCTTCACATCTATGTGGCTTGTGCTATGCCAGGTAAAGAAAGGATGATACATTGTTCTATTCCATTACTTATTTAACAATTTCTATAGAAACAAACTCAGTAGAGGAAAAGGGTCCTGCTTCTGTCTTCCTTCTCAAAACTGTAATTATAAAACTCTTTTTTCACATAAGGTGAGTGAAGTTCAAAAGACAGCAAAGCCTTATCACTCCTCCCTAACACTGAAATCAGTTTAAACAAGAAGTCTGTGCCTGCTGTTTTGGGAGTAGAAAGGAAAACTCTTTTGAGAAAAGTGGTGATAATGAATCCATCCCTGCTTCAACTCACCTTTCTTCTTCAGCTCGCAATCATTTCTGACTCTGTTTCATCTCTGCTTTTCCTTCACTTATTGACACTCTTTGCTTTCCTCCTTCCCAGGTGTCAGAGACAGGAAATGGTCTGTTTCGAGACATCTTAGAGAGCCTGGGGTGTGGAAGGGGGTGAGTCAGGCCCTGATTTGGTGGAGCAGTGCCCACCCCCATACCCCCAGCCCCGTCCATCAAGGGACACGAGAGACAGCCCTCGGTGTCACCTTACCCACCCCTGAGGGGCCGAGACACGGGAGGTCCCACCCGGGGGGCAGGCCCTGGGGCAGGGCCAAGGGTTTAAGAAGCCCCACTATGCAGCTATCTCTGTCTCTTTCACCTACCTTAATCTTGGGGAATAACATTGCTGGAACCCAGGAGCTGGTAGCTATGCCTGTTTTTCTGTATCTTTCCTATTTCCTGTTTTCCTCCATTTCTTCTTTTTCTAACTTTCCTCTTACAGAACATAACATCAAATGGGCTATAACGTTTTTCTATGTTTAATGAGGTAAGTTTAGGTTGGGAAAAGTGATGTTGTGTACCATTTATTCTTTTGCCAGTGTTCCCTAATTTTCTATAGTTCTGCCAGTAAACTTCTGTGTGTATTTTACCTCTTGGGAAATTTTGGTTGAATTTTGTCTTTGCCCCTACCCAGAGAAAAAGAATCTTCGTTCAGCTTCAGACTTGGGTGACCGGGATGAAATCTCGGTCATGAAATCTCTAGGAAACTCTGTGAAGCTGAATTTTTTTTGTTTAATAAATACTAATTGACTAACTCTTGTGAGGGCATTTGTGATACAAGAAGATCATATCGTGGTTTTTTCACGTGGGTTTTTTCTCCCTCAATACTGATTTGGTACTTTGGTTTGGACCTTCATTGAGGTAATTTTATTTTACCGTGCCAAACTGACCAACACTGTATAGCACAAAGAGCAAAAAAGCTATTGTTAACCAAAGAGTTATAACACTACTGTCAACCTCTTTTCTTTGCCATATGCATTTCAGCTAACTTTGTCTGTAAAACATAGATAGCAGTTCTTTTTCTTGAAGGATCTGTAAGAATTTCAGCCATGACTTTCTTTTCTCTGAAGTACTCTTTTCAATAAAAAAGTGTTTCATTTTCCTTCTACAATGGCAGGGACGGTTTAAAAGCAGGAAATTCTTACCAGGAAGTCTGTAAACAACCTTGTAACTACTCATCGGGGACCAATGAAAAACTGGGATGGGAGAAATAACGACAAGTAAACTTACCAATTTACATGTAGCAGTAGAAATAAACTTCTTACCCAGTTTGTCATAATTCATAGATTTAAAGAGCAGTCTCTTCAGCCTTCCTCTCCAAGAGGAACTTTTCACTAGAGGGTAGAAATGTTCAAGTAACACCTCAGATAGTTAAGATAGTGCTGTACCCTTGAAGACCCAATAACCTATTTTTGTTCTCTGACTTGTTCAAATTAATTGTAAGAAGTGGCTCTATATTTTACTATCTTCTTCTTATCCACTATAGTGGCTAAACCATTCCTGATTATCTCATAAGTACTTAGCATTTAAGTTTTGACTGTAGCCTACAACATTTATTAATGAATTAGTAATGCAGGTGAGATATTTTTTCCTTGCAAGTTGAATCTTCGGGTTGACAGCCATGAAAGAATAAATCTGTTCAGAGCCATTCCTATGGGAATGGCCCATGCAAGGTTAAGCATATACACAGCAATAATACAAAAGTCATCATTTTAAATAAATTACCGAAATCAAAATACACAGAATAAAATGACAGTAAGCCCCTTGAGTACTATAGTAAGAAAAGTGTATGAATTTAGTGATATTTCCTTTTGGACAAATCTCTTTTTCCGTTTTACTTGCAGAGGATTCTGAGCTGAGGTCAGTAAAGTTGATGGAGATATAAGGCCTTTTCAAATGCTTAGTGAAAATCAGTTAATTAATACTGTACAAGGACTCTCAGCAAATTCTAAATTTGTTTCAAATAATATTTCTGAAGATTAAGGGTTCTGAAGCTCTGCCTCTACTTCCCATAGGAGAAAACCTATAAAAGGATTACTTTTGCAAAAAATAGTGAAAGAAGATATATTACAAGTATATGATTATAGAATATGCAAGGAGAGTAACTCCCAGACAAGTAGGAAGTATAATCATCATGAAATGATTGCCAAGATGGTGAAGCGTCCTGGAAACTATGCTAAGGTTCATGGAAAATAAGGAGGTCCCTGGTGACAGCCAACATGGCATAACTAAGGGCAAACTGTGCCTGACAAAACTGGTGGCCTTCTACGATGGGGTTACAGCATTGGTGCATAAGGGAAGAGCAACTGGATTTGTGCTAAGCATTTCACAGTGTTGTGCAGGACATCCTTATCTCTAAATTGGAGAGACTGATTTGATGGATGGACAACCTGGTATAAAGAATTAGCTGGATGGTTGCAATTGAAGAGTTTTGGTCAACAGCTCAATGTCCAAGAGACCAGGGATGACTGGTGTTCCTTAGGGTCAGTGTTGGGACTGGTGCTGTGTAATGTCTTTGTCGGTGACACGGACAGTGGGATTGAGTGCACCCTCAACTGGTTTGCCAACATTACCAAGCTGTGTGGTGCAGTTAACACACACAAGGGAAGGGATGACATCCAGAGGAACCTGGCTTGAGAAGTGGGCCTGTGCAAACTTCTTGGAGTTCACCAAGGCCAAGTGCAAGGTTCTGCACCTGGGTTGGGACAACTCCCAGTATAAAAACAGGCAGGGGGATGAATGGGTTAAGACCAGCCCTGACGAGAAGGACTTGGAGGTGTTGGCAGACAAGGGCTCAGCAATGTGCACTTGCAGCCCAGAAAGCCAACAGCATCCCGGGCTGCATCAAAAGCAGCATGGCCAGCAGGTTGAGTGAATTGATTCTGCCCCTCTACTCCACTCTTATGAGACCCCACCTATAGTGCTGTGTCTGGCTCTGGGGCCCTCAACACAAGAAGGACATGGACCTGCAGATGTGTGTCCAGAGGAGGCCCACAAACATGGTCAGAGAGCTGTAGCATCCCTCCTATGGAGCCCCGCTGAGAGAGTTCAGCCTGGCAAAGGCTCTGGCGAGACCTTAGAACATCCTCCCAGTACCTAAATGGGGCCTCCAAGAAAGCCAGAGAGGGCAGATTGTGACAGGACAAGAGGTGGCCTTAAACTGAAAGAGAGCAGGTTTAGATTAGATATTAGGAAGAAATTCTTCACTGGGAAGGTGGTGAGGCACTGGAACAGGTTGACCAGAGAAGCAGTGGAAGCTCCACCCCTGGAAGTGTTCAAGGCCAGGTTGGATGGGGCTCTGAGTAACATGGTCTAGTGGGTGGCATCCCTGCCCATGGCAGGAGGGCTGGAACGAGATGATCTTTAAGGTCCCTTCCAACCCAAACCATTCTATGATCTTAGGAATGAGAAGTTACCAAGTTACAATATAAAAACAAGTGCATATCTCCATCCATATAAGTCCAAGAAAAATTAGCTTGAACTGTCAGAATACATGAAAAGAAGAGGACTTCATTTTTCTTTGAAATCCTGTTCTTTTCCATGAAGAGACAGACATTGCAGACTTCCCCTTTGTGAGAGGTCAGGAAAGGTTGGCTTGTTTGTTATAGGAAAATGATGAGTAAAGATACTAACTCTGGCAATAGTTGAATGAAGATGACAAATACAAGGGAGAGAAATAAGCTATTTAAACTGAAGGAAGAACCACTGATTAAACTGCCCATGAAAAAGTTTAGGCAGGAAATCAAAATTTCCTTGCTGAAGACTCAGTCTTAGACATATTGCTTTTCTTTTTTTTTTTTTTCCTTCCTTTATTTCCCCTTTAGTAGATTTGAGTCTAAACTGCAGTCCTTGCAAGCTTCCTACCTTTGATGGCTATTAAATTATTACCTCTTTGGTTCTGTCCAGATTAAATACATTTAAAACAGAGCATGACCCAATGAGACAAAGGAACCCATGGCTTTTTCTTTGTCTGTTTTTGTCTTCTACACGGTTATTCATCATTTAAATACTGCAACAAAAAAAAAGTTTTGAAAAGAAACTAAACCTCTGGACAGAAACCGCTTGTTCACTCATACAATTAAACCAAAAAGAGATATACAGTCTCTGAAAATATGGCAGTACATATACATGCTACTTTACAGTATTATAAAGCCAATTAGATAAATGGAAAAACTGGCTTTTCTTTACTTAGCAGAAGAACGAGTATATGCATGGACATAAATGGTTGTCTGAGGTGATAACAGAAAACATTTAAAAAGTAAAACAGACCTATAATCTCATTCCTTCCCTTGTTCTTCTGTTGGAATCTTCCCTCTTGTGGAGAGATCCAAAGCCTCACTTTAAATGAGAACCTTTTATTAGTGTGAATTAGCACTGATGGGAGACTTTGTGGGCCTAAGTCTCTGACTTATTTCTCTCTACTGAAACACATACACACACAAAAACTTCAGAAGCCATTTAAAATGTTTCCCTGATAACTGTGCTGTGTACATTTTTAGACCCAGATTTACTTGCATGGCAGGGCTTTTACAGATCTAGGTCTTGCTGTTAGTTAAATTTTTGACGTAGGCATCAAGAATACATTTCTCTCTCACAATAAAGCTGTGATGATTTTAGGTATTTGCTGTTGACAAGTCAGAATGCTTTTATTTTTCAATCCTGAAGATGTTTACTTGTGCTAAAAATCACCAGGCAAGTAAAATCTTGATAAGGGAGCATGTTGTGAGTTGCTGTTGACTGTGTTGCAAATACATCTCTACCCTGTAATTTTTAAGTTTGTTATTTTTCCACTAGCTTCACTGGCTTTTGTAGTTACTGCTTTTTACAACTAAGGCAGCTACTGAACAGCTGGGAGCCTACAGGAGTCAGCATTTAATCACAGCAGGTGTTCAAGCAAATTGGATACATGGGTGTTTCACGGAAAGTGGGAATCATCTTTATAAAATTTAGGTGTGATGTGCATTATTTTGAGAAGAACTATCATATAATATGTAATTCCTACCTTAGTGAACATAGGGGATGATTTAATCAAAGAAAAAATGAGTGTTTCATATTTAGCTGGGAGCTTTGGCAGTCTTTCTCCTGCCAGCTAAAATCACCGGGTGTGTGCTAAGGCTATCCACCAGGCAATTTCACTCAAAAGGAAAGAGAAACATTTAACGTTATCCTGCACAGGGCTCTGCCACTGACATCCTTGCAGGGTCCACCACCCCTGTTAGCTCCAGGTATTAAAAGGTGTGCTAAGTGGCCCAGAAATCAACCTATCCTCGGTTATAGCTATGTTACAGCTCAATTTTTTTCATGGTTGAAACCGTTTGGTAACAATCTGAGAGTGTGCACCCTCTGCAGGAGCTTTAACCCTTTCTGTTATGTCCCAGCACTGAATCCCACCCCGAGGCTACAGAAGCAGGAGCAAGGACCTGAGGTTTACCTCCTTGAATTTGAAAGTAACATTTTCTACATGCTAGGTGTAGATGTATTTTAAGATCCCTTCAGTACTGAGCACAGACCTTCAGTTGTGCCCAATGGCATTCATTACAAAAGGCATTTGGTACAAAAAGCCAAAATAAAGACTCCCTGTCCCTTTTTCTAAAGCTACTTCTGAGCTCATAATCTGTCTTCCAACAAAAAAAAAGAAAAAAGAGACCTGTAGTGTATCACTTCCCTTATTTTAATTCCTACATTAAATTATTCCTACATTATAGCCTTGAATGGAAATATTTCTGATAGCTCGCATGAAGGAGGAAAATCCACGTACCAATAAACCAGATTTTCAGGCAATCTACATAAGAAGTCCAGTAGATTGACCATTAAACAAGAGTCAACTTCACCTTCAGTATTCTCACTCAAAGTGCAGTAGTTTAGAACCTGAGTTTCTTCCCATTTTTCTTCAGGGATATTTAGGCAGGTATGTGAATCAATATACTAATGCTGAAACAATTTCAGAGTATCAAAAGCTGCTAATTGATAGTTAAATGTGAGCTTATTTTTCATGTGAAACCTCTGTACTGTATTCAGTGTTGAAATAATGGTAATCATTTTCTTTGTGACATTCTCTTGAGGAATTTTAAACAAAGCCTTCAGTAATTGCTTATTTCAGACCTTCCCAGTAATTTTCCACTGTATTAAAAGGCATTTCCATCACTGAGAGTGATGGAAAAAATGTACATGTTTGCTGGATGGAGCTTTTACTTATTTTCAGTCAACATAATTACCTTTTATTAACACACCTGGTATCTGAACAAAAGCATATTTTTTATTTAATTGACTAATACTTTCCTAGGTTCATATCTGTAGGATATCTATTCCCTTCAAATTATAATGAACAAACAAGATTGGTTATGTGGGCAATACAATGTTTTTAGTGCTTTTGAAAAAAATAATCCTGCTCACAATAAAACAATTCTGTTTTAGAGGGAAACCTAATCCAACAAACTGAATTTTTAAGCAACATCTAGAAGAACAAAACAATATTAGTACTAGAAATACAATTTTTGTGGCGTATGTATTGTATTCTGGTGACTATGTAAGGTAAGCGGTGTTATAAAGGGTATTTATTATTCAGATATTGGAGTATTAAATGACAGGGATTATCTACCTAAAAGTCATCTATAGCACTAGCTGTTAGGTGATTTGGTTTAACCCCATCCAGCAACTAAACCTCAGCCAGCCATTCACTCACTGACCCCCCCGGCAGGACTGGGGAGAGAATCGGAAACATAAGAGTGAGAAAACTTGTGGGTTGAGATAAAGACAGTTAAACAGGTAAAGCAAAATCCATGCATGCAAGCAAGTAAAATGAGGAAATTCACCATTCTGCATGGGAAGGCTGATGTTCAGCCATGTCCAGAAAAGCAGGGCTCCATCACACCTAACAGTGTTTTGGGAAGACAAACCCCATCACTCAGAACATCTCTCCCTTCCTCCTTCTTCCCTCAGCTGTATGTGCTAAGCATGGTGCCCTATGGTATGGAACATCACTTGGGTCAGTCACTAGGGGTCAGCTATCCTGGCTGTGTCACCTCACAACGTTGTGCACCCCCAGCTTCCTCGTGGGTGGAGTAGTGTGAGGAGTAGAAAAAGCCTTGGCTCTGTGTTAGCACTGCTCAGCAACAGCTAAAACCTCCCTGTGCTATCTACACTGTTTTCAGCACAAATCCGAAACATAGCCCCATACCAGCTACTAAAAAGAAAATTAGCTCCACCTCAGCCAAAACCATCACAGTTATGCCATTTATTCCATTTATGAAACTGATTTTCCAACAGCACAATGAAAACTAACACCCTTTCAACACTTTTGCTAACCTTCACCCCACACTGGAATTACAGCGAGGTCAGATGGGAGACCTCAGAGCAGCAGCTGTGAACTAGGACCACACTACTGTGAGCTCTAACAAACATAAAGTGGGTCTTTGTACTTTCAGCCACCCATGGCCTCATTAACTCTATAAAATAAGTCTTGTGATGTGTTCTAAGGCTTCACAATAGTAGAGGGCTTTTCGTACACATTGCTATTCGTGACCAGCTTATAGGAACTGCTGCCGTGTTTATATGGATCGAAGATGTCTTGAGCACCACGTCCTATTCCCTCCCTTCTCTAGTAAGAGACACACAACCACACTTACAAGAACACACTGTAGTGGTTTCTGCTTTTCTCTCTGCTTCTCCTCTGCTTTTGTGCAATGGCATATGCTTTGTTTGCAAGGGACTTGGGGTCTCCTGTAAGGCACTGATTCCACAGTACAAAGTCTCCTGAAGGAGAAGGAGTGTGTAAAGCTGCCAAAGTGCCTGCTAGCAGGTATGCAGGATAGGCATTGGGTCTGTAAACATTTCCTTCAACAAGTTTTTAGGTACCGCAAGTATGAGCACGATTCTCACATAGGTTTAGGTAAGAGCGCAGATTCGAGCTAGAGCAGCCTAGCTCCAGCTGTTTCAGCCTTATGACTGATGTCTATGTGTTACTTCAGCATCTTGCCGTGGTCTGGCCCAGAGAAACCATTTTATCTGGAACAATGCAGGGAGCAGAATGCTATTTAATTACATTTATTGAATACTCAAACACTGTTCCCTTGACATATTATTTATTTAGGACTATTAAAGCACATTTTAAAATTAGTTATTTAGGAATACCATAGCACAATTTCAAATTACAAACAGTACTACTACAGAAGGAACATTAAAAAATTGATTCAAATTAATATCAGAAAATTCATTTTCCTTAGTAATTTAACTGAAAAAAACTCCAATCATTTTTTTCCTGAATTTGAATGCAATTATAAAGGCCAATTTATCATTTTCCTCTAAACTTTGGAGCTATAGATAACTTTTCTTTTTGATATTATTTTTTTAAAAAGCAAAAAAAAATAGTAAAAAACACCCTAAACCAAAAATGAACAATTTTTTCAGTCAATATGACCAGGAGCAACTATTTACTATGGGATGCAGTTGTATAATAACAGTGTGACACTTCTCATATGTGACAACATCTCATTTACAGTATATGCATTTTATGAGGACGTGCAAAACATATCAAAAAAAGGTAATTCCTTACTTCTCAACATTAAATATCTTTTCTTCTCCCCTGTAAGTTCAAATTTTAGAATTGCCATGCTTTTTTACTGTGTAGAAGAAAAATCTGAATTCTAGTCTATTGTATTCTAACTATGTTTTGGGTCAGTGTCTTTTTCTCTAGAATAATTTTCTTTTTTTCCTGCTTACTGTTTTTTAACATGAACTCAGGTTTCCAGGAGGTGCAGTGAAAAACAAGTGAACTGTAAAGCCATTCTAAAGATACAGCATCAGACAATTCATGATACATGAGCAGCATCAGAAGGGAAAGCAGAGATGAATTGTGTCCAAACATTAAAGTGCCAACTAAAGTTGCAAAGAGTTTAAAAATTTTAAAAAGAGTTTAAAAATGTAAAAATAAAATCTTGCAAGTGCTAATCTGTCACAGGTGTCTCTCAGTCTAATCAGTGACAGTAAATTGAAACTACTGGGTGAGTTTAAGAATACAGTCAATGGTTTAAGAAAGATATAGCCATAAGTTTTGAGCTGCTCCAATAAGATGCTGAAAGAAAGGTGTATTCCTAAGGTTGGCACAGAAGGACATCAGAAGCAGAGGGAGCACTTTATTGAGCCAGCTCAAGTTTGATGGGTTGCTCTCTTATGGTGCAGCATTTTATAGCATTAGGGTCACTAAAGGTTCTTTTCTAATAGTAAAATAACACCTTAGAGTACTGTCAAGGGTTAACCTGGAGCCAAACTCCAGATCCCCATGCTTAGTTCTTCAGAGGAGAGGAGACAGCAAAAACAGGCTGCAAACTCGAGAAATGATTAAATATTTATTTCACTAACACTACTAAGAATAGAAACAATGAAAAATAATGAAAAATATTAAGGCATAATATACAAATATCATTCTCCCCCCATACATTCCAATCCTTCTTACTGATCACGTAAAGGACATAAACATGAGATTCTGATCTTATAATTAAGACTTCTTAATGCCACCTCATGGGATAAAGAGAGTTCTTTCTGTAGTGTAGTGGGATCCATCCCATGGAAGACAGTTCCCTAAAGAAGTATCTTCAGCGTGGTTCCAAACCTTTCAGAAACACCACAGCTCACCCAGGTTTTTGCAGTGGTGTATCCTCTCTCCCACAATACACTCC
>VZRJ01010901.1:285688-342601 GCA_013397565.1 Ptilonorhynchus violaceus | reverse complement strand
CGTTCGCTTCTCTGCACTGGCAGCCATCCAAATTTTTGAGTAAGTCTTTTGGCTGCTAATAATCTCTTATCTTAAAAGCAAGGTCACTCTTTGATCTCACCAGCACACCTTGGAAAGGGTTTTTTTTTTCTCTTGGCTTTCTCGGCTTTCTCTCTGCGTAGCTTGGCTCGGCTCAGCTTGGCTGCTTCTCTGACTTGGCCTTGGTCCGGATGGTATCAGACCAGCTCCTCTCAGGTCCGGAACAGCACAGGACCAGTGGAGGATGAGGCTGCCCCTGCCAGCCCCCCGGGCCGTGGGCCCCTGGCCCCAGGGTGGGGGGGGAAGCCTCTCCTTCTCGTGGTCAGCAGGCAGTAAGGGAGCAAGAGAGGAAGTGAGGAAATGCCGCATCACTTCCTAGATGTTTTTTATAACATTCCTTTCACAGAGACGTCACAGGAACACTAAATGGCTCATAGAACTGTCCTTTACCTGTTTTTAACCAATCAAATTCGTCTCACACCGGGTCAAACGATGACAAGTACCTTATCTTGTTTTAAAATATACTAACCTGTCAACCTTGGTAATCATAAAGTTCCATTAATTTACATTTTGGGCATGGCAACAATACTGGACAAAGAAATAATTATGTAATTTTCACGGAGAAAAACCTGGCCTAATGACTGAAGCACTGCCTCTCTCCAGAGGCAGATTTGTGTTTAAATCCTGCTTAACCACAAATGCTTCCATGACTCAGGGCACATTGTTTAGGCTGAACTCAAAGTATGAAAGTCACAGTTTAGAAAGGAAGTGCTCATGTTTCCACAAAGCAATTTGATTGCCCAAGCCAGGAGGCACTTTAAACCTGTTGGATTCCTCATTTTGGAGTGCAGGGAATCCAGCAAGCTCAGCTGTGGTTTTGAGGGATGTGGGGAAAGCCTCATCCACTCATAGCTGAGGACAGAATCCAGCACTGTACTCCATTTTCACTCGGCTTTCCAAATACAGAATGGAGGGAGAAGAAAACAAGCAGGTTTCTTTTGCACAGTAACTGAATAGATTAAGCAGCGATCCAGGAAAAGATGGTGCTGAAAATAATTTCCTTTATGACAGGACCTTAATTGCCAGGCTAAGAATGGGACTCTGGCAGAGCATTCCTCACCTGTCTGTTGAATCAGACCCCAGTTTTAGGACAGCAATGGCCACCCTGTTAAAGAGCAGAGAGCATGCTGCCCAAAATAGTCTTCCTGCGATAGAGACCCTTGGGGGTTGGGTCTCTCTTCACATTATTATTTATACATTTTATTCAACAAATCTTCAGTAATGCTAAAAGTTGTATTATTTTTCATTCAGCATGACTATAAGGCAAACAGTATTATTTGACTGTATTCCAGTAATCCTATTATTGGTAATAGGCAGCAGGAAGATGACTCTGACAGTAGAAAAACACATTTTCAGGAATGTTCTATCAATTAGCTTTGCAATCATTATTTCTCAGACACTTTATAATATCAATCTTTCCACTGAAAGTGGTTATTAGTTTCTATTTCCTTCCTAAGAAAAGTATTTTTACTTCTAGGAGCTTCTTTGCTGCCCTCTTAAGCCCGTTGCTAGAACAGCAGAGCTGAATGAGAAAATGTTCACCAATGTGCTTTAAATAGTTTCTACTTCAAAGAACATAAATATTTTTCTTATTGTATAAAAAAATAGAAGTTCCTTAGGTTTTCAAATCATATTGTAAATCAGTATAATAGATCACTATTATTTTGCATTGTATTATTATATATTGGTATTATAATCTTTCTAATATTTACTGTTATAAAGTATAATAGTGCTAGAAAATAATACAGATAAAAAAGAAAATTTTTTTGGGGCCTATTTTTTAATTTTTTTAACACTTTCTTCATATATATACCAAGATTGTCTATCAATTTTAATGTTTGGTCTCTTTTTTAATTTCTTCCACATATTTCTTTCTTAATATGTCTTCCTAGAGTAAACCACATTCAAATAACTTTTTAAACCTTTCTCAAAAAAGACAAAAATTATGGATCCACTGATTTGCCATTTTTTTAATGCCGTGATAACCTATATACTTGCTAATAGCACAGAGGAAAAGAACACTCTAACTACTGGCAAAAAAAAAGTGTAAAATCTGGGTTTATCCTAAAACTGAAAAAAAAATGTTAATTGATTCATATCTATTGTTTTCGCTATTAACGAGATGTTATAATTAATGCGCTGTAACCTGAAGCCTTAAATTTTTTATGGAACAAAAACCCACTTACTTTAACGTGCAAATTTCCCTGCTTGCTTTCAAATATTCACTTTGGATGCCAATCCAAAGATCAATGGGAGAGGGAACAGGAAGGAAAATTCCTATTTTCTTTTTTCTCATACCTCTTCCAGTTGAATACTATCTAGTCTTATGACCTATTGTATACTCTCTGTCAAAATAGTTTATAACTCTAGGCTCTTCTAAAAGCAGTCTTTATTTACAGTTAAATTTGTCACTGCTGAGCATGTATGCAGAGGGAGATATCACGGCAGATTTCTACAAATTCAAATACCATCTTAAGCATGGACAGCAAGTAAGTCATTGCAATCCAGTTGTCCAAAGGCCTTATCTCTGGCACCCTGACTGCTGAGGACGTTACCAGTCGAGAAACAGAAAAAGCAGGCACTGAATATCAGAGTAACACAATCAAGATCACGGAGCAACCCAGGCTTCCAATACCTCCTTTTGAGGTTTAAACTGAGAAAGAAGCAGTTGATGCAGCTGCATGAAACCCACAACTTCTTGAATTGCTCCAGGCTAACATAAGGGACACACAAGACAATGGCAGGTGTGATCCATGTTTTCCTCAAAACTAAAACCAAATGTATATCAATACAAAGCAAATTTAGTTTTCTCATCTCCATTTTCACAGATACCATATCATATCATAGTGTAAGGAATTCCCAACACACAAAAGAAAATTTCACCACTTGCAAGTATATTTTTGCACCTGAAATTTGGTTTTATCTAGAAAATAAATGCTATTCAGTGTAAAAACTAAGATACAAAAACTTATACTCTATGCTTAATGAAGCTATGTAAGGCAACTAAGAAGAAATAGTGCCCATATTACCACACCTGTAAGATTACTAGATATTTCTGAAGGAAGGGTTTTATGCCTTTCATAACCATGCAGGCAAAAGGCTGATACAATGGTACGTGATCACACCAGTGTAAGAAGATCACAAAATTCATTTTCAAAAACCTAAAGACTTCTTGTTAGCAGTGCAATTTTATTGACAGCAACTTTCGGTCTGGTGGCACAATATGCTCAGTAATCCTGCTATAAGCCTGTAGGATAATTCTGAATTCCACTTCTGTGCTTTGCTTAAATGACTTTGAATCAAGTTAACACTGTATTAAAAGAAATCCACTTTGCATGATAGAATATGTCTTTTGAGAAATTAAGCAGTGACACACTAGAAGGTTAGAGAAACAAAGGGAAGAACTGTGTTTATACAATCAAAGCAATGGGAGAAGATGGGCCTTATAGGCACATGTCAGTAAGTGTCATCATGGGGTAAACAGACTTAAGCTGCAGTCAAGAAACACAAATCATCTGCACTGGGAAGACAAGCTAAAGCAGGTAGGAGCATCAGCTGCAGAGGAAAGGCTATTTCCTAGTGAGAATACAAAGTAAGAATTTCACAAGCAAGTTGTCTTAAATGTTACTGCTTTCCTTCTTCATTTCAATGATTAATAAGAGAATAATTTTTATCGCTTATCTTTGTAGAACAGAACTCTTCACTGGAACACAAGTGATCTCTGTCACACTGCGTTATGGGTTAGAAAAAAAAGAAAATTTGTTTCCTTTCCCTCGGGTACCAAGGAGGCTATGTAGGTAGGGAGGGGCTGGCTGGGAATTGATGGGCAGTACTTAAGAACAAAAGGGAGTTATCTTTACAACCGCATTCCACGCTAACCACACAGAATGGATGATACTTAAGGACAAAAGGGATCACTTGCCCAGCCCAGAAGCCAGGACAATTCCTCCAGTTAAAGAAAAACAAAGACCTGGAAATACTGGCAAGGGGGTTGTTTCCCCAGAGGCTGGAGCATCGCGAGAAAACGGCCCGAGATTTGGGCGAGAGGTGAATGAAGACTGGGCTTGCCTCTCACTCCACTCGTTCGGGGAAGACGGCGGTGTTTGCAGCGAGAGCCAGTTTCACTCCCAGAACGCTGCTACACTGTGACATCCCCGAGGGTCCCACGGTGGCACAGGGTACAGAGTTACGCTGTACCCAAATTGCTACCCGGAGCTGCTCATCTCTGCTGTTCCTGCCTTCTGCTGGCCTCTTGGTGGGTGATACCAAGGTCCATCGCTCCCCAGTCAACCCTGCCTGCCTGCGCTGCTTGCTGCCCGTTGCCGAGGTTGGTGGAGCCGGGCTGCTGCCCTGTGGGTTCGCACCAGGAGCGACTCCCCCCCTTTCCCGTTGGCCAGAGCTGCCATTGCCACGTGGTGAGGGTCATCACACTCGCGCCACAGCGCCCCCTGCAGCCGTGGGGGAGTCACCACAGCCTCTCTGCTTCAACAGAGAATCGCCCAACAACAGACAAGGGACTGTTACGGGGTTTGTCTGTTCTCTTATGGTTGCCATTTAACTGTCTTTTTATATACATATATAAAAATACATAACCCTAGTAAAGAACTGTTATTCTTTTTACCACATCTTTGCCTGAGAGCCCCATAATTTCAAGAGTATAATAATTCGGAGGAGGGAGGGAGGTCATCCTGTGTTCAAGGGAAGTTTCCCACCTTCCTTCACAGACACTTGTCCTTCAAACTAGGACACATTGATAGGAAAAAAAATAGAAGTCCTTCAAGGAAAAGTTGTGTGGAATTAAAGTTTTCAAGATGAAAACAGCAAGAGAAGGCATGATGTGGCCATCTTGTTGGATGTCTAGAAAAATTTGTAGAGAACCTAGTTAGAGCTTTCCTGAAGAAGAGAAAGTGTCAGTCTTTAGAGCATTTCTTTAGGGCCATCCAGAAAACCAGAAAATGTATAGTAATTATATATTTAATTCTAAATGGTAGTTGGCTCTCTTTCTCTGCTATTCTGCTATCTAATCAATGTCTGATTATGGCTTTATGCTTTTTGCACTTAGAGTGGATCTCTAAGAAAGAGATGGAACAAAAACTCTTGAAGTGATAGATGCAATGTATTTATCACTTATTAATTTTTATGAAATTGTGTAATTTATGAGGCTTATTCTTAAGGCTTTAGGTTTTGGTGACACTGTAAGAACAAAATCGTAAAGATTCAGGAGGTCCTGTGTTTGAGTATAGTAGCTATGCTATAACAATGTAGTTTATATTATATTAAATTAAAAACATTAAATTTACAGTTCTTAATTAAAATACAGAAACTATTAAATAAACTGGAAAATAATAAACATAAATTGATCATAACTTTAATATCATACAATGGATTAAATCCTGTTTTTTAAAATCACATTAGAGAGGATGTGAAAATTATGTTCCCTTTTCCAGGCTTTAATATCACTCATTTAAACACTTTAATTGAAATGCAAATTCATCTACAGAACAGATGTAAAGAGAAAAGCTTTGGTGAATATGGAATATCTGAGAAATAATTAACCATAATCACAGAACATCATAGAACATTAGATGCCTACTTCTGAATTGGAAATATGTTCACCGTGATGAAAAGATTATAAATTAAATCAGATGGCTGTACCACCTAGTGTTTTAATTTCCGGAAACCTCATTCTGAAACACTTTCTTACTCTGAATAATAACTTCCATCATCATAAAAGGACTATTAAATCCTTAGCTTTTCACCAAAGTAGTCTTTCTTATGTCATGTTCTGTCATTTGGCAAGCAGTGTAATGCAATGCTGTTGATGTGTCATATATATGCTTATATAAATAATTGTCAGAAGAGCAGAACAGTACTTCATGGGAACGTGATTGCCCAGCACGGGGACAAAGTGATGGACTCAGGGATGTATTGGCTTTCAACAGATTTCATTAACTAAATAGTTTCTAGCCTTTAATAAGAAGTGTACAAACCAAACACACATGATATTTCTGTGCAGATGTGCACCTACCGCTCCCCACAGCTGCTAGGGCACCCCCAGCTGTGTTCATGCTGCTCAGACCACACTGATGACACCCAGCTGACAAGGTGCTGTGGTCCTTACAGTGACTGGTACTTTGATACATTGTTTTGCCTTGTTCTCTAAACAGGCATCTTAAATGTCAGTTAAATATGAATGTTCCTGTGCTTTTATCTGTATTTGTGAAGACACCATAACTAGGTGACATGGCTGTGCTTCCACAGGTGACATCTAAGCAACACCTTCCTCCTCTCCCCCACGCCCCTGTACCTGTTCTCTGCCACTACATCTCTCTCTTGTGTGCGAGCACAACTGCTTCTGACTTGTAGTCAACCAAATTGGGAACTGATCCAGATTAAAATGTAAACTGCTGTTCTGGGGAAGGTGAGGGGACAGCCCAGCTGCAAGGCAAGATGTGTTTCCCAAGGCACCTGAGCCTGTTTAATAGTCCTCTGCATGGCGGGGCACAAGGCCTGCTCCCCCTCCAGTCTACAAAACACCCCCTGCTACTCATTTTGACTTTGAAGTTCCATACAGTAACAAGTGTAGCCATACTTTCCAGGTTATCTTCAAAGCATAGGCATTTTGTTTTGGAAGTTTATTTTAATGCAATATCAAAGTCTGTAATAACTTTGCTATATATGTGACCATAAGCACAGGCATGAATTTTTAGTGTTTGGATCATGCTGAGTGCTGACCACATTTACTTTCTACTGTCAAACTCTTGAGTGCTCATTAATTCACAGCATCATCTAAAGCTTAGAAGTGCAACATAATACACGGTCTGGTGTAGGGAAACACCGCCTTGTGTTTTACATCCCACTTACGAGATGCATAGTTTAAGCGTAAACACCAAGATTCTCTGGGTTGTTGGGTTTTTTTCTTTCCTCATGAATGAGCATGCCAATCTCAATTAACCCACAAGTTTTATTTAGAAAGTTAAGATCAGCATAAGATGTAAGCCACTTTCTTCAAATATAGACAACTGCTGTACTTTTCCAGATATAAATGTGGTAGATGAAAATACATCTCAAGAGTGGTTCTAGTTTCCAGGGCCCACTCTCTCTTTGCTGACAAGGGCAGACTTTGTGAAAATAAACAAGAGCATAATTTGTGACAATACTAGCCGTATACTGCAGTAAGATTTCAAAGGTTCTCTTTAGTCATATTTTATACAGCTATTGCCTAATAAAATATTTGATACACTACTGACATCAGCTGGATGTAAGGAGACTTTACACTTATAATCTATTGTAAAGTAAAACTAATTCTTTAATTCATCAGCCTAGGATATTGTTCCCACTATAATCTAATACAGCTGTCACCCACACACAAATTTGGCTTATCCAAATTTTACTCCTAAAGCTGTTCTGGTATTAGCAGCTTTTGATTCCCTACTTTCCTGTCGTGTGTCCTCTTCTCAGCCTCTCATTCTCCCTGTCCACTTGTTATCAGATGATAAATTGTCTACACCTGGTGAGCTAACACAATGCTTGTTCTCCAGAAACTACTGGCCTATGGAACTGCACAATGCCCATTGTGTGAGAAGGAGAACTGGAAGTTTACCAGCCCCAGTGCCTTGCCAACTCAGCCAGGTCGACTGGAACATTAGAGTCTACAACCACCAGGGACCACCAGAGAGACCCCCAGGACAGAAGAATGCATGCATAAAGGGGAGGGAAAATATATTAATGATTTGGGGGAAATGATTATCATATGTATGTTTATTCTGACATAATCAATGAATATGTACGAAAATACAGTATATGAACAGGAACTTTCTTGCACTCGGCATGCACAGTTTTGGGAGGAGCTATCCTCCTGTGCATCTGGCTGAATAAAGAATGCCTGCTTCTTAACGCTACATTGGTATTACAGAGTTTTTTATTTTACCGCCTTTTTGGTAACACACTCTCCTGGCACAACAGCTCATGCAGCTGGACGGTTCAGGGATGCTCTGGCTAGAAAAACAACTTTTTTTCCCCCTTCCTTATTTTTCAGAAGCACTAGTTGCCTCACCTATACCACCATGTGGGCTGCATGTGGTAGTGCAGTGGAGTATGACTGCAGAAAAGCTGGGGGCTTGATACAGTGGTAGAAATTGAAAAGCCTAGTCTGAACTTCCCATAATTGTCTGAATTTCCCCCCTTCAGCTCTACAGCAACCTGGGCTGCTGGGTATATAATCCATCCCATCTGCTGTACAGCAACACTGGCTGCCGTGGCTGCCTTATGAAGTGGAAGAGAGGATGGATTCAGCTGAAAAAAAAATGACTGTGAAAAAGAGCTATAAGAAACTTTGTTATCTTTTATGCATGCAATAAAGCTAACCACAACTGGATAAAACAAGGACTCAAAAAAAAAAATTGTAGGGAAGAGTTTTCTCTGCCGTAAACATGGGCAATGAGACTACTACTTCTAAGCCTATAATTTTCTAAAAGAGACTGTGAAAAACCAAATATGAAATGCTAAATATATCAAAGGAATATAAAAGAATACAATTATTAATTAAAAATGCATAGCTACTTTATTTCCCCTGCAATTATCCCCTATTTGTACAGAAAAATTGGGTTATTATTATTATTATCTTAAAAAGAGAAGCAATGTTGAAAACCATCACATTGCTATTTTGTACCAACCACATTGAATATACACGTAAAAAGGAAACAAAATCTCAGAAGTCTTAATTCATCTGAAATATTTAGTGAAATACTAATTTCTATCAGAGACTGAGCACTGAAAATTACTTTCCTGACTACCTGGGTGATTTATACATTTTTAAGTCTTGCACAATTGTTATAAAACAATTGTATGCTTAAAGAGAATGAAGTACTCAATACCAACAATTGACTTAGATATAAAAAAAATCTCAAGTGTATTCATCTGGAATGTAAATAAATGTGTATTAATCAAGACAAACACAGCTCTAGATAGCAAAAATATGAGACTTTTGCTTGAGCTGCAATTCACAGCTGTTTGGACTTTCTTAGGTAATATTTTATTGATCCTCTTTCTCATGGCTTTTGTCTTTGTACATCATTCCTCCCACCACCAATCCTTAATTTTCATTAAGCAGGTGGAAATGTAATACCCTCGAGGAATTTGCCCTCCACCAAATGTGAATGAAATTAGATTTTTTCAAACATTATCAAGTCAAAGATATGCCCCACCCAATGCACACATGCATCCAATTAAAGATGTGCACTGTGAAAATACTAGGATACTTAATTTCTATAGGAAACAAATTTAACTGGATTCCACTTAAAAATGTGACCGGAGCTGGTGAGCACCATCACACAAGGTGTGATCAGAACATGACAACTGCAAATTTCAAAATCATCTACCTCTCTTTTATTTTTTTCAACTTAAAACATGAAGTCTGTTAAAGCTTCTCTTTGTAGGTGTTCTAAGGGTTCAAGAGTATCTCTCTTTTCTTTGCACGCACTCCCTGCAAACTTTGCTAAATAATTGTGCCTTACAAATTTACTATTTTTCTTTAAACAAACAGATGTTGTAAAACATATGATGCTCCATATGGCTTGAAAGCTTGTAAAAAAATCTTGTTTCTAAAATTGCCGTATTTCAGTGTCTTTAGAGCAGTGAAATGCTTTGCTGTCTGCCTATTTTCTATACCATAATTACAATCCTGAAGCAGTGTTTATCACTGGATGATACCACCTGGTTCTCTGAACTGTATGCTACTCTTCCACGTTTCCCTCCACGGATCACCTGCCAATGAATCACCAAGGAAACTAATTACGAAAAGCACAAACTCCACTGAGCGGTGCAGCTGACTGCCAGCAGATAGTGTTATTTGCTGGATCACTCAGGCATGTTATTTCTTCAAATGCTGCACTTCTGTCATGTTGAATGGCTCTGCTACACTGCTTCTCATTCTCATTTGTTATTTAATTTTAATCTCATCTGACTTACTGGTGTCAGTACAATGTCTGAGCTGCTATCTGAAAGTCTGTGTGAGGCTATTTTAACAGCTACAAAAAGACAAAACACGGTTCTCGTTCTTTTCATTTGTCTTTTATATTGAGGAATTTGCTATTTCATTACCTCATCATGTTCTGGATGAATAAAGAAGAAAGTGAACCCTTCTTTTCCACAGTTCAATGCCCACGTGCAGTTCACATCAGGGTGCGATTTTCCTATTTTCACACTGTCAGTCTCCATGAAGGTTCATGGACTACTTCATGTAATATGCAAAGATCATGACTCATCTAGATCCCATCCTAAGGTTTAAGCTGTGACCTGAATGCCTGCCAAAATCAGGTAAATATTTTTGGTGACAGTTTGAAGACTTCCAGAATACAATCTTTTAATGTTTGGGTCAACTTCTACCTTTCCTACTATCCTGATTTCAGCTGGGATAAAGCTCATTTTCTTCTGTCTGGTGCTGTGCTGTGTTTTGGATTGAGTATGAGAATAATGTCAATAACACACTGATGTTTTAGTTATTGCTAAGTTACGCTTACTATAAATCAGGGACTTTTCAGTGTCTCCTGCTCTTCCAGTGAGCAGGTGCACAAGAAGCCATGAGGAATCACAGCAAGGAGCTGACCCAAACTGGCCAGAGAGATATTCCATTCCAGAGAACACTGTGCTAAGTATATAAACTGGGGGGAGTTGGCTGGAAGGGGGCCTGATCACTGCTCAGGATGGGCTGGGCATCAGTCAGTGAGTGTGAGCAATAGTATTGTGCATCACTTCTCTTGGGTTTTATTCCCCTCTCTCTCTCATTTTCTTTTCTTACAATTATTATTATTAATGTTGTTATTGTTATTATCATCATTATCAATATATTTTATTTTGTTTCTATTATTCAACTGTTCTCAACCCACAAGTTTTATTTTTCTCCCTGATTCTCCTTTGCACAACGGAAGGCTGAGAGGGAGGGAGTGAGCAGCTGTGTGGTACTTGGTTGCCAGCTGGGGTTAAACCATGACACTCACCTACTCTCTATAAATTCCAATTTTCAGTGTTTGTGTTTTGGACACCCACTTGTGTGGATTTTCCCAGAGACTCGACTGGTTAGCTGTCCTGGCCAGATATCTGCGCTGTCCTACCGTGGCTTATTTCTTTTTATCAAATTTGAGGAATGAGGAACACCTCATTTACCCACTCACAGATTTAAGGCAGAGGCTTCTTCCCATTACAAGTGCTGTACCCATTAGCCAGAGTTCCTTTATTCACCAGAGCTCACAGTTCATCAGTTCAGAGCTGATTCAACCAGATATTTTAAACCACTGAACGTCACTGCTCCATAACTGTACTGAGCACAGAATCTTCCACAGACAACTTGGTGACCTTTCATTCTGGTGAGGCTCTGAATGGCTTTATGAGTGCTTTTCCTACTTAAATGATCTATCATATTAGTGCAAGGATTTAATACTGGTTACAGTCTCAAGATTCCAAAATTTAAACTAAAGATATTGTCTTTTTTGTGTTATAGCTAATTTTCTATTAATCCAAAACCAACCACTACTTTTTATTTGAAATCTGTAGCCTTAGATATCAGTGGTACTTTTTATTTTTCAGGTTTTGCCTTTCTCCATTTCTACACTTATGTAGGGCAATTTACTACATCTGTGCTTAATGATGCCAACTTTATCTTTTTCTGCAGTGCAGTTGTGGACACTAATGGTAACAATTTAAATGAGGATAAAATTGGAGTGAAAAACGAAAGCTAAAATGGCTCAGGTATATTTTAACTAATCTGAGATATTCACTGACCATGGAAAGAGTTACAGAGATAAAAACCTTAGTAATCTACTGATATATGAAAAATAGATAATAATTATCATGTGACCAAACACCATAGATTTTTAATAGTTTTGAAGAAGCAAAGGGTGGATTTAAATTATGATAATACTAGAAATGACAGTATTCCTATTTGGAGTGTGCATTGTATGCCAACAGATATCTGAAAAGATAAAGATTCTGATGAAAGTCATGTTACCATCTTATCATTTCAGAGTATCATTGTTTTCATTCAGAGACTATCCTTGGTGAATACTTAAATTTGCGATAAAATTAAGCAACTGTTTGTTATTTTTCCTATTATCTATAAAAAAGCTAGTTAAAAAGTGTATTTAAATTTATGGAAAATCAGGCATCACTATAACAATGTGTAAGGCTTCAGCTCTTTTTCAGTACCAGATTTGATGGTAAATTTATTGCTTCCACTTTAAAAAAAGATGAGAAAATACTTCTTTTCAGTCTTTGGTCAGGCAGTGCATTTAAGAGGTTGGAAACAATGGTTCTTATGACTAAGGTCTTAAGGATTGCTTAGGACAGTCTGGTTGGTAAAAGATATAATACAGCCTTTTTAGAGCAAATGTCAAATCTTCCACTGGTTCCTCTGTAGCCACAGAGTTCATATAATACTGCCTTCCCACACATTTAGCCCCTTTCATTTCTGTAGGTCTGTTTAGGTATATAAATTTTGACTCATCTGTCTGGCTAACAAAACTATAATAATGACAAATGAGCAGTGTGGCAGTGTTGCTGCTGAAGGCCAGATCTGCAGCATTTATTTTGAGAGAAACATCTTCCCAGGATTGCCAGTTTTAAATTGCACATGAGAGGAGTAAGAATTGACACAAATTCAAGAAATAGACTGAAGACCTGGCACAAAGTGCTTGTTTGGAACAAAGGAAAGATTTGATTCTGAGGTTGGGAACATTGTATGAGAGCCTTTAAGTTAGAGGAGTTTGGGAAAATTTTTGAATAGCTCTGAAGTATTATTAGTTACTTCAAAGACTATGAGTGCTGAGCTAAAGGAGCATTATCCTTTAGCAATCTTTTATTTTTTTTCACCTAGTGAAAAAAGGATCCTTATATTTATCTCTTTACTCAGTATTCTACTTTTTTTACTCATACATGTTTCAATGGGTTTTCATTGACTTGAGTAATAATGTATTTTAAGACAATTAGACTGATGCAAAATATGGTATAATGTTGGCAATCTCTTGACAACTGTCAAGACTGCCTTTTTTGCTAATCCATTTATTGAAAAAGAAAATTAAAAAGTCTGCCAGATTGAGTTCACATTCTCATCTGTAAGGTTAGATCATATGCCCCCATCACTTTAGGGTTTCATCACAACAGATACTGCTTGTCCTCCCAGGTAGCATAAGGATGACTGAGAAAATATACCAGTCTAAACCCGTATTGTTTGGCTAAACTGACATAATATGATCATGAACCCAAGTCTGATCAAGGTGAACCTGGTACTGCTTAGTAGTGTAGGAGGGCTGATATTGTCATCATGAAACCATGCCTGCCAGCAGCTGAGCTCAGATGCTGTTAAAGACTTAAAAGTACAACATTCAAAATTCTTTGGAAGTAATGTTTACTATTGTAGTCACATGTAAAGTTTGATTTTTACTACGAAGTTTGTATTATTGCATATTATAAAGCAGGAAAATGCTCCTTTCTCATCCTTTCCCTCCATCCTTTTGCACTCAGCCATGAATTTACAAGATGTGGTATTTACAGACAATTGAATGTCAGCTATTTTAGGATTCATTCCTTCAGTGCCCATATCACTATTTAGTGAACATGTTTTCCTGTACTTCAATTATTCAAGCCACAGTTTCTTGTATTAATTTATTATTGAGAAACCTAACTTAGAATACTGTTCATTTTGAGGTGATTTATGTCACTGTCTCAGCTTTCTGCTATGAATCATTAGTGAAACACAATTCTGAAACACCAAGTTCTAAAAGGCGGCAATGTTGCTTCAACAGGAAAAGAGAACATTCTGACAGCTTGTCTTTCATTTAACCTAAAGTTTCCAGAAGTGTATGATGCTGAAATCTACTTTATCATAGCACAGCCTTTTCATCTCTTAAAAAATTCCCTAAATGCTTTAGTAGTTTTTGATCCACTGTTATGGGTTCAAAAAATGGAAATTTGTTTTCTTTTCCCCATGTAGCAGGGAGGCTGTGTAGGTGGGGAGGGGCTGGCTGGGAACTGATGGGCGATACTTAAGAACAAAGAAAGTTATCTGTCCAACTGCATTCCACACTGATCACACAGAATGGACGATACTGAAGGACAAAAGGGATCGCTTGCCCAACCCAGAGGACAGGACAATTTCCCCAGTTAAAGAAACAAGAGCTGGAAATGTTGACAAGTGGGTTGTTTCGACAGAGCCTGGAGCTCATCATCACGAGAGATGAAGGGGGACTGCCCAAGACTTTGGTGAGAGGTGGGTGGGGACCGCGCTCGCCTCTCTTCTCTGCTCGGTGTTCAGCTCAGACGGTTGTGTCTGCAGCGAGTGCCGGTTTCACTCCGGGAACACCGCTACACTGCAACATCTCCGCCCACTCACTCCAGAGCACAGATACACTGTGACGTCTCCGCGAGGGTCCTGCTACGGCACAGGGTACAGAGTTATGCTGGAACTGTCGCAGCCTGGAGCTGCTCGCCTATGCAGTCTCTGCCACCAGCCTGGGTTTTCTGCTCCACGTGGGTCGGCGCTGGGGTCTCTGCTGTTCCTGCCTTCTGCTGGCCCCTCGGTGGGTGATGCCAAGGTCCATCGCTCCCCAGTCAACCTTGCCTGCCTGCACGGCTTGCTGCCCGCTGCCAAGGTTGGTGGAGCCGGGCTGCTGCCCCGTGGGTTCGCACCAGGAGCGATCTCCCCTCTCCCTCTCCCGTTTGCCAGAGCCGCCATTGCCACGTGGAGAGGTCGCCGCGCTCATGCCACAGCGCCCCCTGCAGCCATGGGGGAGTCACCACAGCCTTTCTGCTCCAATGGAGAATCGCCCAACGACAGAGAAAGGACTGTGACTGGGTTTGTCTGCTCCCTTATAGTTGCTGTTTAACTGTCCTGTTATATATATGTAGATATATAACCCTAGTAAAGAACTGTTATTCTTTTTACCACATCTTTGCCTGAGAGCCCCTTAATTTCAAAGGTATAATAATTCGGAGCAGGGAGGTGGGTCATCCTCTATCCAAGCAAGGTTTCCCACCTTCCTTGACAGACACCTGTCCTTCAAACCAGGACATCCACTTAGCTGCACAGTAGCAAAGATTATAAATGTAAAATCAACTGTTAGAAGAAAAAATACCAGGCTAGAACTACTAGAAAGGACAGAAATCATTAAAGTCTTTATATTTTAAAAAAACACTCTAAGAGCAGGGGGAAGACAATAGCTGCTCTCAGATATCAGTAGAAGTTACTAGGGAACCCTCTTCAACAGACAGAACACTGTTAAATGTGACCTTAATGCCACTGTGTTTGCACATCTTCTGAAAACTAGAGGTTTCATAGATTTTTTACTCTTTAAAACATGGCTCTGGGAAACCTGTATCCTTGGGAGGTAAAGTCCTAATGCTCAAGAGAAGTCTTTCCTGTTACATACAGTAATTATTTTCTCATTCTGTGATAGCTGCTGAGCTTCTATAAATCAGAAAAATAATAATAAATAATAATTGCCCTACATACTCTTCTCACTAGAGTTCTTTTTCCTGAATCACCCTCTCTTTGGCCACATACATATATGCACATGTACATAAACTTTAGCATATATATTGATGAGATACACTTGGAAACATTTCAGTATCTGACCTGGAAAACACTCTTGAGAATAACTTCATTTTAAATGTTCCCTTTTTCTTTACTTTACCTTGTGCTTTTTAATGAAAGTTTTGCCATCTTTCTGTGATATAACAGGAGTATTTACTGCTGCAGGCACAATGCATAGTCCAACCCAAACTGCTGGTCATGAAGCACAGAGTGTGACAAGGACATCTGATTGCCTGGAACCAAAGCCCTGGCAGCTGTGACTGTATCCGTAATGCCCTGCTAGAATGTCCTTGCTGAAGTCACTTTTGCTGTTATTTCCTATGAGTTATGACTTTATAAATGGCAAAGTCAAAACTGAGGAAATCTTGCTCAATGAGAAACCTTAAACTCATAATCATGGCTTCCTAAAACTACATGCAAAGTCTAAGCAGCATCATGGAGTCAACTTTCCCTATGCTGGACCTTGATGTAGAGGAGGAAAAGTATTGTGAATTTACTTAATACAGTGCAGTATTTTGCTCATCAGTCTAAGTAGTTCACATTTCAATTTCCTCTGCAGTTATCTATTTTATTTGCTTATCCTCAAAAAAATCTTACAATAAAGCCAAAACAATAATTTCATTAAAAATAATACTTAATTATACGTCACAAACAATTTCAAAGTCTACTTGATACAGACATCACATATGTACGCCAATGTATATATAAATTAAAACAATCTGCAAATTTGCAGACAATGCTTGTATGCTTCCATACATGAAATGGAAACAGTGGTTGACACCTCCACTGCATCTCCCCTATTTAATAAACCAGAAAAAGTCATAATTGTAACACTCGTCTTCACCTGCTGTCCCACAACTCTGTTTCTTGATACTCATTTGCTGCATTAGGGATCCTCTAACACACAGTGTATAGAAAATGAGATAGGATTATGAAAACAAAACCAAAGAAGGTAACACTTCTTGCCACCTGCCTTCTGTGAGCATACATGTCTTTACAATATAAGTATTAGTATGCTGGGCTCTTCAGATTTTCTAGTTCAATATCCATAGTCAGAAATATGAGACTTATTTCAGTGGGAGATTTTGAATGTAACACAACAAAACATTCTCAGCATCTGAATTAATTGCTTCATGCACACTTGTTACTTGTTACTTGCACACTTCTTCAAATACAAGTTCAAGTATTCTGAAGATATAAATAGAAAAAGTGGTTTATACTGTCGTGCCTGGATAGAGTGTAGCACATGTTCAAATTAAGTAAAGAGGAATAGATCGTGATGTAGCATTGGATAGAAAAATGCAGAATACATTCCTTTCTGCTAAAAGTTCCTAGGAAAAAAACAAGTTTTAAAAAAATTAATATTTTCAAAACTTTGCTTTTTTCCTAAATTTCATATGGACTCACAAAACATTTCACCAAGATGTGATACTCAAATCCTTGTCCTTTGATGCTTCCTAAAAAGAAAATCCAGCAACTGTCAGATTCCTTTGCCCATAACTTCTGTGAAGCTGAGGGTTCATAACTCCCAGGAAAACTAAGAGAGCTCCATCAATTTTACGAAATAAACTCGTTAGAAATAATAAAACTTGATCAAGTATTTAATAAAAGAAGTCAGCAGATGTAAAACCCACAGGTCCCATCACCCTAGCAGAAACAAATCTCCAACCACCTGAATGCACTCACCTGTGCATTTTTCAGGTGAGTGTGAGAATTATGACAGAAGACTCAAGAAAACAATGTCAGAAAATTTCCTCCTCAGGACCTTGCTTTCAAATAGAGTAATTCACAGCAAGGTCTAAGCATTTCTGGCTTTCATCTTTAACAGTACTGCTCTATAACATGCATAATTATTGCAATTACTTTGCAGGAAAAAAAAAATCACCCTCAAATCATAGACCAAAGGGGGGAAATGCTTGATGATTTTTAACTGCCTTAGACCTTCACAGAAAACCAGATATTTTTAAAACAAAGTTAATTGCACTCCAGAACTTTGAAGCTGTGCCATTACCTTGCTCCTCACGATTTCAAAGCTCTTGGTTTAGAGACAGATTATATATTCAATATGCTTGCTCCACAGAACTGATGCACAACAAAACTTTGTATAACTCCTTCTGCTAAAGAAACTTTAGTGTAAGACTGGCCATGCATTGAAATTATATGAAATGCAAACAGAGGCAGGGAGAAACAGCTGTTTTCCCAATATAGCAAATTCTGTTGGGAAATTTGTGCAGAAGGAAGCAATAAATGCATCAGCAAGCACTGACACACTGATAATTACTGCAAAGCAAAAGAACATCTGCATTCAAGAAGGAGTAAAAACAGCGCTACAGCTAATGAAAAGAAAAATTAAAAGCAATGCTTTGATGAGAAATGGAAGATAAAATATTCTTCCTTTCCTGAAAAGATCACATATTACGCAAGAATTTAATCCTGACACATTTTGTTGCTTGATAGCTTGTGCTTTTTTTGACTGAAATAACTTATGCCTCATTCAGTAACACAAGCTTCCCAATGCCTTGAAAAGAAACAAAAAAACCCAAAAAACCAGAACCTGTCGACTGCTGTGGAGTTATTTACTACCCAACATCCATTCCTGGGCAAGTTAAATTCACCCTATATTTTATTTAAATCAAATGAGCATTCTAGATTCATCCTAAGACAGGATGTGAAAATATTACACAAAAAAGCAAATCAAGATGTACTACTATGTCATATTATCTGCCTGGATAACTGCTAAAGTTCATAGGGGAATGTAAAACAGTAAGTTAAGGTCCGTGTTGGAAGTTTTGAATAGACCAGCTGGTTGAATATCTTACAAAGTTTTTCTCAGAAAAATAACTAAACTTTCCAGTTTCAGGTTGGTTAGGGTAAAAAAATGCCCAGCTAACTTCTCTGATGTCCTTCTGTTTTGTCTTTCCCAAAGAAAATGGAGCCAAGGGACATGAAATGGATTATTCTGGATGTGAACTTTTGTTGTAGCAACTCTTGACTTTTCATTATTTCTGGCTGCCATTAGCCACTTAACCCACCCCAAAATAGTTTTTCTTAGTTTTTCTAAGCTATTTCTACCAATATATTTTGGAGTTGGTTTGTCAGGGTTTTTTTGTTTGTTTGTTTAAAGTCCATAAGGAGCCATTAAGTTCTTTTGGAGGGGATTTCAAAATCATCAGTAGTTTTTCATATTTTACATCATTGTGAACTTTACAGAATAGGACTGTGAACTCATCCTATGTCTACTTTGAACTTTTTAGGATTCTATTCTCTGCATAAGTTTTTTTCCACTTTTAAAATAGTTATAAAATCTAAATGTTGTTATACTGGAGGTATAGCTAATGTTTATGATCCATAGAAAATTAAATATTACTATTAGGAATTTGTGAAGGGCAGAAATAAGTCATAAAAAGAGAAAAATAACAGAAAAAGAAGAAACAGTCATGTTCATAGTTATAACATAAAGTCCATGTTCTGAAAATATGATTCAGAGTGAATGGTGATAATAGTACCAATTTAACCAGTGAATGAAATGCTAATACTCCATAAAAGATTTTTGCTTTAATCAGTTGAGTATTTTTGTTTCCTTGAGAAAAAAGATTATGCATAATCTTCATTTTAGATTGCCTTTGGAATCCTACATTTTTAAGATAATTTGCATATTTTACACAGACAACACGTTCAGTTTGGAATTTTAATTTCCATGAGCAAGAGATTGGACAAAGATATCACCTTCAGAGCCCTGAAAAGCAAGAGAAAAAAGTGAGATTTTTTACAAGCCAAGTGACTGCTTTTCTTGTCTGCTTTGCCTGCTTATATTGGTAGTTCTTCCCCTGGTTTCTCTATACCTGCAAAGACTGAATCCTGGTCTTAGCTCCCAGGCACTGCTGTAAAAAGTATGATTAGCACTCTTGCAAACATCAACTCCATTCTTTTAAGCTGTAACAGCTCAGCTATATACTGCAGGTTCAGTGACTGCATAACTGGTGATTATGCTGATCTTCACCTCGGGACCCACAAACTTTCTGATACAATCTCAAGGAATGATGAGCCTGTAATACTGATGGGGAAAGCAGTAGGAGGGAATGAATATGTTTTATAAAACACGCAAATCCATGGTAAGAAGTTTGTCACAAATTTGCATAAGTCCCTAATACAACTTTAGGATGAAGTTCTATTTATCTCAAATTCCTCAGAAAAAATTTTTCTACCGTTGAACTTTCATCCACTCTCCCATCCTTTCCACAGCTCCGTACTACTCTCCAGAAACTGCACCAACATTCAGTTTTTGAACAGAGCATTAAAGCATGCATTTTTGGTATAGCATTAATTTAATCACTTGTGTTAAATATGATTTAAATTGGTTCTTTAATCACAGTTTAATGTGCTCAGCACAGCTTAATTTCAAGAAAGTGGAATGAGAAATTAAGCATAGTATTGATTATGTTGATTAATACAGGAGGTGATTAATACCTTTCTTGCCACTCTCAAAGTCAGTCCAGATATACTTCAGATTCAAATATTCTCAGTCAGGCTCTTCTCTCCATGCATCTTGTTGATTGTGTTAAATTCTCTCTAGTCATCATCTCCTGTGCTTCAAAAAAACACTACATAATGACAGAGTCTTCAGGCCAAATAAAGGCAACACAGTAATGGCAGACACGAATGAATACACAGAGTGTGTGCCAACAGAATATCTCTATACTAGAGATAAATGGAACCTTCTCCAGGAAAGATAAACACCAAATCCCTGCAAAACCTCATGCTGCTATACATCTTGCAAGTGAACTTATTCAAGCAAAATCTGAGTACAACACAATTAACATCTTTGGCAATTCTTTTGGTGAGGGAGGGGAATAAATCAAGGAAGTTAAAAAAAAAAAAGTTGAACTAAGCAAAATGTACAGCTGGAATATGCAGCCATACAAACACTCAGAGGTAACCTGCATTGAATACTCTGATTACACAGGCTACCCTAAACACCGAGTGATTTAGAAAATGCAAATTAACCCTGTTTTCAAAATAATTTTCAGGCAAACTCCATCAATGTGTTTGGATTGAAGGACAAAGCTTCTGCTGTGCTTCTTTTATTTCTTATTTGTCCAGTATTAATTAAAGGGTCACAGGGAGGCTCTATAACTACACATTCATAAACTGCAGCTGAGGCCTTTGAGTGGAATTGCTTCTAAGTTTTCTTCTCTCCACTTCCACTTGGTGGAAGAATAGTGAAGCAGAACATTGTCATTGTTCTCATACTGGAGATTAATCCCAGACTGATTGACTAAAATGCTTCATAAGGGTTTGAAAATTACCTTGCACTTTCACATTACAGGAGGTACACGACTATTTCTGGAACAAGTTACTAAGACAATTAAAACAACAATTAAATAAGACATGCTCTAATGACAAGATTATAATTTGTCCAACTATATAGTTTTAATTTTGTGATTTATTGTAGTAATGTCAGCTAATAATTGAGCAATTGACTTTTTTTTCCTTATACGGTATTAGAAGAAAGAATTCATGAGAGAAAACTACTTTGTCGCAGAAAATCCCACCGGATTTCTAGGGATTTTTTCCCTATGTAAAATTTGTCTTATTTCCAAAACTAACATTATCCATGTCTTTGCAGGTAGGGCAATGTGTTTTTATATACCTTACAAGTATGATTATCATATGAACTAGTCACAAGACAGCGAACCAGAAATATTCATCAAAACACCAGCTGATTAACTGACAAATACCTTCTGTTGCAAACCTCTTTCCATAAAAAGTCTAACCTTGAGGGAAGCATGTGAAAAGTGCACTTATTGCATTCTACTGTCTCCCACATGCTCACAATAAACAAAGATTAACGTTATTTTTACCTTTTCTAACTACAAAGAAGTGAGTTGAATCCCTTTGATAGCTAAATTAACACCACTTCAATTTTTTTGCTTTTTGCTTTTTAATGAGCATGCATACTGAGATACACAAATTACTACTCCAAATGTTTCCCTTAGCTTTTGCCTTTCTCTTCAAAAATCTGCATTTAAAAATTTTTCTCATGAACCCTTTCTCTATCCTTAACATTATCACTTAACATTACACTAGATAAGGAGGTTTTATGTTTAGTAATACAGTGGATAATTTTTCTGTATAACACATTTTTCTTAAGTTTATTTCCTTAAGGAGATAGTTAACCATATTATGCTTTTAAACATGGACACCAAGGAGCTTTGTGAAAATTCTAGTTTAAAAAAGAAAGAAAAGAAAAATAAGGTACGATGGGTATTTTTAAAAAGTTCATTTTAATTAGCTGTGAGATTTTTTTTTTAATTTAAGTGGTCAAATCTGGTTCTAACATTTCCAGTCTCAAAAACAGAAAACATTATTATTTAAGTGTAGTAATCCGTTACTTTAATTGCATGGCTATCTCGTTTTATACTGAGGTGTTTACAATGTGCCTAGATTTACCACGTTTGAGAATCCAGACATTCATCTCATTATTTATAATCCAAAAACACATTATAGTTTTGTGTTATTCTTCTCTGTTTTCATGTATTTAATGCCTCTATTAAGAACTAGGACAGTGTAGGTACCACTGTCTTGAAAGTGATATAAGTTAATACAACTCAACTGTGTCATCTTCAGCTTCACCTGTTTACTGTGGCTCAGCCTATGATTAACGGAGCCAATCCTTGCTAGAAGCCTGAAAGCTATTCTTTATTAATTTCCATTTTCATTTCATGCACTGAAGAACATCATATAGCCTGAAGTGGACTCCTCCTCTCCTTTTCCTAAGCCAGAAAGTTCAACTTAAAAAATTACTATAAAAGAAACTAGAAGACAGAAAATAATATCTGTAGAAAGTAAAGAAGTAACAACATGTGAAATGAAAGATAATGCGTGATAAGGGCGACAAGAAAAATGTATTGAGAACAATCTTTTCTCCTAAGTTTAAATTCTAATAGTTATTCATGGCAGGAGTTACTGCTCTGCCTAAAATCCTGTCACATAAATTTGCCCCATCAACTTCCCGTGTAAAATGCAGATAGTGTTTTTAAATTAGGAAAACAGAGAACATCTTGAGCTAGACAGGTAAAGTGATTTAGTGCTTACATCCCAGCTTCCAGGTGTAGGTGTGCTAATGAGAGAACACTGCCCATGGAGAGGATGATGACAGCAGGTGACCTGAGCAGGGTGCAGGGCTGCTCCACCCTGCACAGAGCACGGGCCAGAGCACACACCCCACCAGCTAATCACAGCCAGGAGCCTGCAGGCAGCTCCCACTTGGCACCGGGAATTACACCACCCCTGTGTGCTTATGCTTATCTTGGTGTGAAGCAGCATGTTCTCATGTGAACATTTGCGTGCCAGTAGAAATGGTGCATCGAATTGCTCCTTGCTAGGAAAATTCTATCCAAGCGCTTAAGGCACAAATGGTGTGGTGAATTTTGCCCATCAGAAGGGTTGCAAGAGTATCAACACTATGCTCTTTTCCCTTCTAGTGTTAGCACCAATAAATGACATTTTCATTCAATATTTAATGAGTCTTGAGTGCCTTTTGTACTGAAATCTGTATCAAGCACTACCCTGGTGCATTACACCAGGCTAGCATTCTAGGCATTGAACTAATGTTTTGAAAATGAAATGATAGTCACAGAAATAAAACAAGAAACAAAACAAATTACAACAACAAAAAAAAAGAAAAAGAAAAAACCCATGGTGAATTTCTTTTTTCCAGCACACCTTGCATTGCTCATATGGAAATCAGCGTGTTGGCTGATTGGCTTGTTAAAAGCAGAAATCAATCCAGACTGAAAAAAAATAGAAACATGGATTCAACAGTAATATCTGAAAACTTCTTTTGGATCTGCTTCCTTTTTTCTTTTTAAATTATTTTTAGCCAGTTAATATCTGCAATGACAGTGACTTTGGATATGTTTTCTTTTGCATATCTATTTTTCTGGACCTGTCATTTATAAATAGGAGGAATCCTTCAGTTGATTTCTACCAGTCCTTTATTAAAATAACGTTCTTCATGTTATTACCATTGTTTTTCTGCTTTAGAATATACAACTAAGGTCAAAGCTGAAACTGAAACTGTATTGTTAAATATCCCACCATGGTATTTTTATTTTACGGTTCTTTGGCTGTCTTTTTTGAAGGATGAAGTGGATGCTGGGGAGAGATAGGAACTCAGCTTATGTGTTAGTTATAACAGTAGTTAAAACAGAATAATTTTTTCCACAGTGTGGCAGCAAAGCCTTTTAAGAGGAGAAACTGACTTGTCTCAAGAAGATTTTGCTAAGTGAGCTGAAAATTCTGAGCAGCTAAAATCAGAGTCCATAGATTCCTTGTCCCCAGTGAATTGGATTCTGTTTGGAAGACTAATTCTCTGCTCTAGAACTTCAAATCTCTCCAGACTCCTTTTTCTTACTTTACCACAGTTACTTCTTTTTAATATTCCTTTTTTCCATAATAAAATTATTGAAATACAAAACAGTTCAGCAAAATGTTGAATGATGCTTTGCTGTGTTATAAAATCATGCTGCAGACCCACAGGCAAAAATGTGAAAGAAACTTTCTGCTGTTATGCCTAATAGGAAGAACATGCAGGCAGGCAGTAAGTGTTCTGCAGTTCAGCAAATGAATCAGATAGAGAGATGGCACAGAGCATTCAAAGGCAAATTGTGTTGGTTTTTTACTTCCCAATGCCTTTCATCTGTGTCTGTGTGTGTGTGCAAATGATCAAGAGGCAAATGTAATGAAATCTAATTCCTGAAGAATTATATGTGACAAAAACATTCACTGTAATCCTCTGGATTCAGAGTAAAAAATGACCACATTTCTGTTATCTATGGCGTAGTCCCTCCTGACTGCAGCAAAGTTTCACACCCGTTTTCCCTCCCATTTAAAACAAATTAAGGAACTGAGCACTTTTCATCCCTTCCATTCTCTACCCCTACTTACTGGGTACTACTTTTCTTCTAATCATGTTTGGGTTGTCTAATTTTGAACAGAGCATGTCTGTTTTGCTCATCAGTTGACTTTTTACCTTCTCATAACACTACTTATTCTTTCATGCTTGAAGTCAAAGGCTGAAATTCTTTCCTATAGTTTCTTAAAGGCTTAAGAGAAAATTGTTGCTATTTTGGAAAAGGCAAGAACTATTTTTTCTAGGAAAATTAGTTATTCATTTCAGTATGTTTGAAAGGATTCATCAAGGAAAAGACTTTGTATAGTCATGAAAATAATCAAAGATTTAATTATGGCTATACCAACTAAGTAGAGCTAAGCAGTATGGTTGATTTATTTTCTGCAATTGACAATGGAAAAATAATTACATTTTAGGAAATTATGTCTAATGTGAAAATGTCTGAAAACACAGTAGTGTTTGCATTATAATCAGTTAATTAGAACTACTGTTGTAGAAGTAGATTGTCCTACGTGACAGGATATGGATTATTTAGACATCTGGGTAAACCTACATCTATAGTGTAACTCAATAATGAAATTCCTGGAGGATCTCCCATAAAATTTGTGTGCCCAATATGAACACACATGTATGTACTTTCTTATGCATTAGTTGTGTGAATGTAAATCTTATTATGCTAAATTTGTATATACAGAATATCAGACAAGCCAAAATAGATAAGTATCACATTAGAGAGGTTCATTTCTCCTCCGGGACTTGCTGACTCATGATTTAAATATACAGTGATAAATTACTTCTGTGAAAGAATCTAATGGTGTGTATCAAAAAGAAGAAGCTATTAAATTCTAATATTTAAATCTGTGGGAGGAAATAAATATTTGGCTACATCAAAACAGTCTTGAGAAAATTTTTTTTTTAATTTAAAAAATAGCAATTTCTTTCAACTTTTATTATCAGCAATGCCTGTAAACAGAGAATGACTCACAGCATCAATCTATTAAAAATTATTTTACTGTTATTGTCATATACTGTTAAATCAATATTGACTTCCTGGCTTGTCACCCTGCTTTATCTTTGATAATGGAATAAGTTGTTTTATCAGTATAAATCAAATTTATCTATGCTTTGCTATGGACGACTTAAAGTTCATTTACTATGAAACTACTGGTACAAGGTCATCCATAATCAGCTTTTAACTTCAATGTATTATAAAATATTTCAAATGAATTTCAGAAATTTTTAATTAAAAAAAAAAGTGAATAAAGGAACAGAGCATTGTAGCTGCCTGTGTGCTGCCTGCAGCTATGACATGACCTATGGATTTTAAAGCAAGGTACTACCTATATTCAAAAGTTCATTATTAATGTCAGAAATTCATATTCATTTAGCATAATTTGAAGTAGGCATTTCAGCTAACAATTTTTTTTAGGCTAAATGCTGTACTCTGCTAAATCTCTGAATTTAACAGGAATGAGGAAGAATATATAGCCAGTGTTACACAAGGATACCACTGATAGCTGCTACTGCTTACAGAAGAGAGTAGTAATGATACATACAAACACACAAATAGACCTGCTACACAGTTACATATATTTCACAAACAGAATCTGGATTGATTGACTGATTGATTGATTGATTATTTCCTGTGTCTACTAAATACTACTTCATTTTGCTGGAATAAAGGAGATTGTAATATTTCATGAACTCCTGAAAGTACTAGGAGTGATCCTAAAAGTATGTGAAAGAAAATTTGTAAGAGAAAATTTAATATGGCCATGCCAAAATTCTATATGCAGCAAACTGTTCCAATGCAAAAAATATTCACAGAAATAAAAAAAAAAAACAACAACCTAAAATCACTGCTTCAGTAGACTACATAGCTTGGCCACTGGGCTGATTATCAAGTATTCACCATGCCTGGGCTACTGAAGTGGAAACTACTTAAACTTAATGAGCAGTTAGAATAAGCATGAGTCAAATTTGGATTTCTCTTTGGCTTAAAACCATGTAATAGCATCTTTTCTTGCTACTGCTTTCAGTACTAACTCTCCAGCAAGGAAACTAAAGCTGGTATTGAAATAAAGTGAGGCAGGTACCACAGCAATGCAAGTTCATTAGGAAAGTGTACTAATTGATGTCACAGAGCTCCATGCTCCTGAATCTGGTTGAAGTGTAGCATGCTATTTTTACATGTAACACAGTCACCAGGATAAACATTCATATTCTTGCACTGTGTTTAACCACATTCTCCCTTTTGTGCTTCCGATGAGTATCAGTGAACCTGTCCATCATAACCAACCACATGCTCTGGTGAGCCCTTCCTTGTCACATAGGGAAACATCACCACAGTGCTCCCTTAACAGATCATCTCCTCTTCAATATCCCTAACGATCAATTTAGAAATACACACATAAAATGTAAGAATCAGATTTTGATGTTCAGGAGAGGCCTAAACTTTTGCTTTCCTTCACATCCCCTCAAAGTTTCGTGATTACTTAGGTTCAGGATAGGGAAGTTCACTGAAAAAAAAATACTTCAGTTTGAAAGTTATAAATTAAAGTCACTTAATGAAAAATGGGTTTAGCTTGGATAAGAAAGAATTAGAGTCTGCCTAGAGAGAAGAAATTAACAGAATTTCAGGATCTTGGAAAAAAATTATAACTTCTAGAAAGGAAAAAAGTTCCAAAAAGGGGATGTGATGGCTTAATGAAGTTCAAAATTGTTTTTTATATATAACTTATCTGTTTGCAGACAAACACAGCATATAATTTTCTTTTATTGCCTGATGCCGCTCCACAATCAAGTATTTACTAAAACTACCTAGCTATGGTTTATAGAGTTATTATAATTGTCTAATCAGTTTCACAACATGCAAAGTAAATAATGGAATGTCATAGAGATTAAAAGTAAGACAAAATGTTTTCAGAGAGTATTAGAAACAATTGTAAACACAAAGCTCTAGTTCATGAGCTACTACTGACCTATTAGTCTATGAATTTACATTACTAGACATACATACATGCACTCTCTATATCACAATGCAATATTTTTCGGTTATATGGGTTTAGGGGATACTGTGAAACCATAGTTTTGGCCTCATAGGTAATGTCACTACTTATTTGTCCCTAATTGCACAGTTAGACCATCTTCACAGAAGAAATGAGGCCATGTTGTTTTAACCGTATTTAGTTAGTTGTCCCTGCCTTGCTTTCTACAAACCCTTGAGGGATATAATGGATCCAAAACCATCATTCCATGGGGCCTTTCCAATGGTTCTCATAACTCCAATGGTCAAGTGTTCCCCAGACACTGCTGAACAGGTCTTTATATATTAAGCTCAAGGAATAAATGGTGACTTGCTCTGTCAATATTGTGTATGGAGGTTGAAAATCAGATAGTTATAAGAAGACCAAATGTGCATGAGTTAAAAATGTACTTAGACATACCCAGCAAAATTAATGTCTTTACTCCTGAACAACGAAATATTTATATACATCTGTAGTTACAGAGATGCTACTGTGTAGAAAACTAGAACATAACCTTCAAATGCATAAGTTCCTTTATGGCAGCATCTTTTTCCTACATGATTAAAAATTCCAGTTTCTTACAGATGTTTAAACTACTTCACATCTATTGAGGAGATAAGAGCACACAAATGGAATATTACTGTGTTTACTGATCTTATGGTATCTTATCTCTTAGTAAAATCTAATGAGACCTTTACTTATTTCTGTAAGAGCAAATGAACAGTGAACACTTCAAAAAATAAACGTCTGCATTCCTCCTCAATTAATACAGCAGTGAAGTTCATGGAAGCAGGAATATGCATGGCTTTTGTGAATTTGGAAAGGGAAAAGGTACTACTGGTACACTGGGTAACAAAAGAACGAGTGTGCCAAGCATTAATTAGTACCTTCATGCTCAAAGAGGAAATAAGGCATAAAAGAAATTAAGTAGTTTTTTACAGCTGTGCCAAGGCATTTGAAGAATTCACAGTACCTCTGATGTTTGAAAAACACATCCAGTTTTGGCAGAAGATTATGTGGGGCTGCAATGTGGTCTCCAGCTGAGGTTAAGTGATGCTTATCCCTTTGAAAGGAAGCTCCACATGGCCTGGATGAACCACACAGGGCAGACACTTCAATTTCTCTGTGTCACATTACAGACTCCCAGGGGTTTATAATAAAGCAGGTATTAATCTCAACGTGGGCTGCAACACCCACCACCACAAACACCCACTGGCACATCACCAGCTCCCCTGCAGCCCACCTATCTCATGATTAAAGTGTCTCTGTTTTGATCCCGTGGCAGATGTGCTTCAAGTCACGTGAAGAAAACCCCCAGAGCAAAAAGGGCAGCTGGGAAGGACCTGCAGATCACTGGAGTGACTCTTCCAGCTTTGCCCCTTGTCACTGTCTTCTCTAGTGCTGAGCAAACTTGACGTGGATAACTCAGCTGTCTCCTTTCAAGTGTAATAGGCAAGCTACTTTTATTCTATGTTAGGAAAGAGTACCAAAGGGGACATATATTTATAAAGTATTTGCAGCTCCAATAACACAAGTGTTTCACAAAAAGAGGCATATGCACTTATTCCATGTTTATTCTAGTTTAAGAGAGTTCAACTCCCAGATACCTGTGTTGCCTTATGAATACTAATGTATATTAGTGAAAATAACCAGAACTTCACTCTCAGAAAATCATGATTTTTTGTGCAGAAATTCATAGCTAATCCACAATTACTTTCTCCTTCTCAGCTTCTGACACTCAGAGCAGACCATTTGCCACAAGCTCATGAAAGCACAGACGCAGTCATGCTGCATTCATTTGAGGAGTGCAGGGCACTCCATGGCTTTAAAGCATTTTTTGTCTAGTGCTGATCACAGTGCTGTCAAAAAAAGTGCTTTATTTATAGCAGGCTGCTGATTCTGTCTGAAATTATTCCTATCTCACAAATTATGCTCTGTGACTGGCTTTGTTTTGGGAAAACACGTCTGCATAATTGATAGCGGAATGCAGGAAGGTGCTAACAACTATCAATTTCTGTTGTCAAAAAGCAGCTGAGGCTGAAACATGCTGCTTAATGTACTGGCAAGATTATCTGATACATACAGAAAATTGTCTAAAATCCTAACATTTCTCAAATAAAGGATATAGTTAGAAATATGATTTCATATTATTACTGTGGTAGAAATTGAAATTATTTGTAGCTTTGATCCAATGAATGTTTAAATAGTGGATATTTCAAACCCAATCTTTCACATACTGAATACTTTTTTAATAGTAGGGACCTCATCTTTTGCTGCAAAGACACAGGAAACTTCCTTTTTGAATTATTAAATGCTCTTTGAATGCAGCTAAGGTTTACAAGCCTGACAGTCTGATGAATCTCATGAGTATGTTGCATTACCACAGAACTAAAGATCCTTGGCGGTTTGATAAAAAATGAATTGCTTTTTCTACCAAGCAGAAGGATTAAAATCTAGCAAAAAAAATTAGATAAATAAGTAATTGTTAAAGTTCCAATTTTTTTCACATGGATTTTTATTCTGCAGCAATTAGCGGCCTCTAACACCTAAGCTAAAAATCAGCATTCTCTGTGGATTATGAATTCAAAAACTAACCTACATTAATGACTGTAAATTACCTCTAAACTCATACAACAGAAAGGCATATGATAAAAGCCCCTAATTTCATAATTTCAACAACTAAAAATAATGTTTTACAGTTAATACGAGACGGTAATTTTCTGACAATTTTGACTGAGAGAATTACTGTTCTTCCCACAATGAAAAGAGTTTTAGTGTCAGTATTGTACCTGTAGTTCCCACACTGCAGATAGACTTGCCAGTATGGCCACATACTGCCCAAACATTCTGATACAGAATTAGGAATTGTCCATAAATGTGTACTTTAATTGTTTTGAAATAAACTTCTGTTTATTGAGCTTAAGAAATTTCTGTGTTTGTGACTGACACCGCATGTAGAGCTTTCTGTGATTTTGTAGCAATATCCAAGCCCCACTCACTATTTAGTCTTGCCATCTATGGTAGAAAAGCTTCTCAGGCAGAGGGCTCTGGCCTCACTTCTCCATTCTATTCAGGGTTTTATTCTGCTATGAGAGGGAAAAGAGCTTCCAATTCCTCTGTCCTTTCATGTAGGATTGCAGCTACTTCTTTTCACTTTATTTTTCACTTGCCAGGTAGAGTCTGTTATTTACCGAGTGTTCTTTCTTTGTGCATGTAGCTAATCCTAACAGAGTAAAAAGTCATGTATCAGAACCAGGTGTGCTTCAAGGGTAAAAGAGAATGTTATAGTGGAAAATAAATGGATCAGCAGCCCAGGAATATATGGACGCTTGCCAATTTTAAATTAGATGTGAGGACACGAGTCAGGCTAGTGTGAGAGTTAATTACAGTACCACTGGGGAAAAAAATAGAAGAAAAAATAAGAAAAAATAATAGAATTAAATAGAGGTAAAATGAATTCAAGAAAACGAAGTGTTTGAAATGCAGAACTTACTGCCCGGGTTTTATTTTTATTAAGTATTGGACACATTTATCAGTATGTTATAGAAGTTCATGGTATTAATGTCACACTATTCCAAAGCATATACTCACTAGGAAAGAACAAAACAGCTTAGGAAACATTTGTAGATGACTTATATTTTTAGAAGTAGCCTATACATACTGTAGAGAGCTGAGTGAAAGCAGCCAACGATTTCATAGTTGACAACCTAGAAACATTGCTGCCACCTTAAGAGAACATTGAAATAACTCTGAGAACGTCAAGTGTCTACATGTTAAAGACATGGAAGAGAAGAAGAAAGGGAACAATAATAGAGAAAAAACCAAACCAACCAGTGAACTGACTATTTGGCCTTTTAGAGAACCAAAAGTTTTAAACAGACACATAAAAACTGAGAAATTTCTTAGTCTACAAGGGGAAATCTTGTTGGGAGGACAGCTGAAGAACTGTGCCTGATGCTTTGAGTTCTGGTACCTTCCTTCAGACAAAAAACATGTTTGTGTACTCTTGACATTCCATTTGGGAGAGTGTTCTACTCATTTTCACTTTGAAAATTTGCAGGAAACTAAGTTTTTGATGGATGAAAGGGTACAAAGACCTACAAAAATGACTTTTTGATCAGGAAAGTTGAAAGGCACAACTACAGGCTGTGACTGGAAGACCAGAGCTGTTGAGCTACAGCTAAATACACACCAATATTATACTGTGTTCAAAAGTAAAAAGTACTTCGCAAAAAGCTCACTGTGCATGGCATGGCCAAGTAATGACCTAGGCTGACATTGTTATCAACAGGAATAGCAGAACAAGGATCCTAATGTAGCTAAGTCAGATACCCACATCAGTTACCTAGTAGTATTAAAGGGTTGTCCTAAAGGCTGAAAAAGTTACTAAAGACTCTGCAAGAATGCAATTTATTGGTCAAAAACCACAATGACTAAGTTTCCTTGGGCATGCAGAAAGAACGGCATGACAGCCTGATGAGCATAAGCTGGAAGAAAGCAAAAAGAATGAGATATTCTTTCATATGTGAAGACATAATCAGCATGGCCAAGCTTTATAAAGCAAATCACAGGACTGGAATATTGGTGTGGAACCGTCACTTGTTCAGCAAGCTCTCTCAGTGGAAAAACAGGAAAATGTTGTCCTTAGTTTCAAGAACACATATAAATGCTATAAAATAGAGAAACAGATTTAAAAAATGAGTTTGTTGAAACTCTTGGGAAGTGGGTGCAAATCAAAAAAGGAAAAGAGCAGATGTGCTACACTGAGCCAGAAAGTCAGGACTACATGTCTTTCTTTGTGGCAGAAGGTGTTGGGTTTTGTGAATGAGGAACTTGAAAATCATCTAAAGGAGATATGACAAGACTTTAAATACTTAGGTACCACGTGTTAAAGCTAAGACTTAACTTGTCTGAATATTACATTGGAGGCAAATTGTCATTTCAGAGTGAAGAAATTACTATGAAGGGGTTATTTTATTTTTGGTGCTATCTAATAGGAAAGAATGGATTAACAACGGTCTTTTGGGGAATATAGTCACAAACTGATTTTTTAGCAAAATGAGATATAGCAGCTACAGAAATAAAACAGAAACATCCTCCCACAACACACTCTCCATCAAAACCAGCAGATGTCAGCAAACTCTGGAGAGAGGTTAAAGGTCCTTTAGAAAGATGACTTGAGGATAAACATGTGCAAGTATGCTGCACTTTATGCAGGAAGGTTATATTAAATGCACAATTTGTACCAAAGAACAGAAAGAATAGTCCTTTGCACTTGGAAATCTTCAATGATTGGTTGTCAAAAAGTAATGATACCAAAAAAACCCAAAACCAAACCCAACCAAACAAAAAAACCAAGGTCATATAACAAAGGAAGGATATAGAGAAAAAGTATATAAACCAGAAAAAGCTGAAGTATAAAGTGAGTTTCAAATTGCAAGAGACAAAATGAAGAAAAAGAAGAATTTTAAAATACCCAGTAAATAAAAAAAATAAAACAAGCAGGTCAGTGGTAGCAGGAAAGGAGAGAAAACAATGCAGGTAAAGTTAATATGTAATTATCTAATATTTCCTTCACACCAGCCTTCAAAAAAATGATAGATCTTGACAAGTCATTCAAGACCACTTAAAGGAAAAAACTAGATTGCAAGCCAAAGTATATAAAGAATACATTAATGAATATTTAGGTAAGACGGATGTATTCAAATTGGCTGGACTCTATTAAATTTACCTTAGAGAAACTAGACAGCGATTTCTGAATCACTAACAATTATCTTTATGAGCTTCTGGAGGACAGGGGAGGTCCCAGAGGACTGGAGAAGGGCAAATATAGCATTTTTCCTTTGACAAAACGGGAGCGCTGATGGAATGACAGACTAGTCAGTCAGCCTGATTTTGATTCATGGAAAGATCCTCCAATAAACTACTAGACAGTGTCCACATAATTTTCAGAATAGATCCCTTGTATTGCAAACTATAATCCTAAAAAGAAAAAAAAAAATCCACACAAATCAAAAATACCAGAACATGTCTGTTTGTCAAACAAGAACAGAACAAATGTTATGCGGTAGATGGCCTGGTGGCATATAGAAGGTATGGGAGAAGTAAAATATGTACTTCTGGCATTTATGTGCCAAGAGAAATAAACAGGGTCAGTATTTTTCAACAGAAAATACATACACAAGAATATGGTAATAATTTATGGGAAGTCACTTTTAAAACTGACCAGGAGAAATATTGTAATTGCCAAGGAGAGGCAAAAGTTAGAGAATAAAAGGCTTTTCCCCCAATAATAAACAAAGTTTTATAAATTGATTTAAAGTCACAGAGCAAGTGCATACTCTCTGCAGGCCATATAGGGCCTCAGATGGGCTCATACACTCACATAATTTTAACGTTTGGACAGAAGCCTTTGGAAATGATCTAGTCCAGCCTCCTACTGGAAGAAGAACCAGCCTCAAAGACTAATCCATCTTCAAAGTTAGGTCAGGCCACTCAGGGCTTGTCCAGCCAAGTTCTGAAAATCTCTCAGGATGATTTCAGTCTCTCTGGGCAACCTGCTCCAGCATTTGATCATCCTCAGGGCTGAGAAATTTTCTTATGATGACACAGAACTTCCTTGCTGTAGCTCTGGTGCATGTACAAGTCTTGCTCCATCTCTCTATAACCAGCCTTTAGCTTGTGCAAGTTTCCCTTTAGCTTTCTCTTGTTCAGGCAAAAAAAGGCCTCTCAGCTCTCTCAGCTGCAATCTAGCCCCTTCAACATCTGATTGTTCTCAGCTGAACTTGTTCCAGTTTGCCAGCCTCTCTGTTGTACTCCAAAACCCAAAGCTGGGCACAGCCATGGGCAGCACTTGACCTAAAACAAACAAAAAGCCAAGTTTTTCTCTCATTTTTATACCTGACTGCATGTGCTCTAGAGATGAACTTGTTTCCAACCCCATATTCACCGGTAGGCTACAAGGTGGGAAATCACTCCCAGTTTTACCGTAAATTCCCCTGAGGGTACCAACATCACAAATATTTATTGATTCAGCAAATGCATTTTTAACTGGTGAAGGAAATCAGTATGAGTTTTAACCACCTTATTGCCCCCTATGTTTCTCTAGATAAGCACAGGAGAAGCTATCTCAGATAAACTGCTGATTCTATTTCTTTCCTCTTTTTCATGTTCAGAAAAATAAAAATATCACACAATAAAAAGAGGCTCTCTCTTGTACTGCCTCAGACAAAGTAGTGCAGAAAATATCTAGTAAATTCCCAGGTCAGCACAAAGAAGTCAAGCAAGAAAAGTTCTGCTTGCAAAGTGTCTTCCACAGTAGGTCTGTTGAGTGGCAATGAGCCTTCCTTCAGCTGCCAAAGGACTGAATTCACAGTAACCTTTATACATATATGGTTGAAGTATTAAAGCTCACGGTGCATGACTAAAGGAAAACCAACTAGTCCCTATTTTTAGACTCTGTCTCAGAGGTTCTGTCTATATTCTCCCACCTCCATTTTAAACTATTTTGGCTCTAAAATGCATGATTTTTGGCAGAGAAACAAGCCAAGGTGAAAACATCACTAAATATTAGCCATTGCATCTTCACAAGTCATGATCCATGTAAGCACTCTTACTACTGCATAAACCATGGAAACAAATTATTTGCAGTTCCTTTGTAAAAGCCAAGGAAAGAAATCTAGAAAAGCCATTAGGATTTGGAACCTTCGTGGCCTGAAAACCTCACATTCTAAGACACAATCAAAGCAGTTAAGAATTTAAAAATTTTTAACTCTAAAAATTTTCTCTAAAAATTTTCAAGCTGGATCATTCGGCCCAATGATATTTTATAGAGGAACAGAAAATTATTTAAATTCTTTGTGTTCATCTCCTAGCACAAACTCTAGGAGCTGTAATCAGGGTTACATCCAGAATTTCTAAGAAGGATATTCTTCCTCCACTCATGACTTCAGAGCCAGCACAGGCCAAGTCCATAACTTAACAAGTTTTGCACTGGGGTGGGGCAAATATACCTCCAACTTAGTATACTGTAGATGCCTGGAGAAGACTAAAAAAATGGTATTTCCTTTAAGATATCCTTGATGTTTTCAGTCAGGGCTTTCTGAGGTAGAGGCAAATTTCCTGCATACTCGCCTTGTTGGATTTCTCTTTCATGAATTTGCAAAACAGCTTTTTTGAATCCTTCTAAGCTTTGGCCAAAATCAGTGTCATTTGCAAGCTGACTACATGCACTGTGACAGGTACACTCCGGCACGTTCTGAATCTGCCACAGGATAATTTCACTCCTCATATTTTAATTATGAGAAACACTGAGCCTCTTTATGTCCCTTCATGCCACTCACTTTTATAACCTCCTATCTCATCTCCTGCCTTCCCCCTCATTAGTAATTTTTTTCAAGGCTGAAGAGTCCTGATCTACTTAGACATGTCCTTGTACTATAAACCCCTTCCATACCTTTGATCATTCATGCTGCTTTTCTCTGTACCTTTTCTAGCTTTGTTTTGTCCTTTTTGAGACACTGGAACAGCATACAGGAATCAAGATAAAGGCAATAGTTTTATACAGAGATATAATGATATTTGCTTTTGTTCTCTTTTCCTTTCCTAATAATTCTTAATGTCATATTTGCTGTTTTGATAGCTACGCAGCACTGAAGTGACATTTTTAAATCACAACCTATTCACAGATTCACAGATCTCTTTCTCGAGTGATAAAACCAGGAACATGGCACACCACTGCAGATGTAATGGGGGGACTGTATTTTACACGTACATTACTTTACATGTATGACTAGTACACCTTATAACCCATTCATTCAACACTTTTCTGCAATTCTTCAGTGTTGCCCTTTTGCCCTAAAGGCAACTTCTCCCTCGCCTGCTCCTCTCTTTTGCTGGGATTGTCATAGCAGCAATGAGGATGAGATTTAGATTTAAGGAGGTCACTGGAAAAAAACCCCAGTAGTTACAATCCTTACATATAAAGCTTGGAAACCACATTGGTTTTTCTGGTAATATGAGCTATTTTTCCACCATTTGCAATTATGAATCAAAATATTAAAAAGCAGGGTTTGGATTTGTTTAATTAGAGGTAAAAAGAAATCTTTGAAAACAGAGATAAACAGGGTAATGAAGACATCCTTAAGTATGACTACCTCAGTGGTATTTCACAGGTTTTCCCTTAGAGAGTCAGCTAGATGTGAACTGTTTTCTACTATTTGTAGAATACTTTAATCAATGTCTAAGTCTTACTGGTAGAAAAGTGCTTTAAAGATCACTTGATCCACTAATTTAACTTGCATGAGCAAGTCCCCTCTGCCTGCTGCTCCTGCTAGCCCTAACACACACCTCTCCTGCCTCTAAGAATTTCTCCTGCTCACCATGCTTTGAACTGTGATTTGCTTTGATAATCTTTACCATTTAGTTAATTCCAGCAACTTTGACAATGTTGCCATTTCAGTCCTTTGAATATTGTGTACAATGTAAAGAATCAAACAGATTCTCATTTAACAAGAGGCATTAAGATGGTTTTACTGTTCCTCTAGAAAGGACTACCCTGCAGGTCTTTTCAGCCTTTCTACTCCCATGCTAAATGACATGGCCTAGGTTTAAGGAGGCCTAAGATACATCAATACAATTTCTTTTCACCCTACTGTAAGCACAAAATTTTCTGATGATGCAGCTTCTTTTAAAAACAAAACAAACAAAAAAACCCAGCTCTACTTGTCCTGTAGATCCTCTGTAAGTCTTTCTGTTGATTATACACAGTGAACAATCCTTTCAGCATTTTTTCTTATGCCGTTATCAAGTTATTTTTCAAGATTTGATTGGAATATCATAATATTTTTATAGTTAGGCAGAGTAAGTAATCTCTCTAGTCTCCTTTCTTGGACGTCTGAATATTTATTTCCTAGTTGGTAATACATTTGACCCTTCAATTTAATGACACCTTTGATTTTCTCACTGAAGCCTTTTTTATTGTTTTGATATTGTAGTGTGAATTTTCACTGAAACTCTAATTTGCTGTTTCAAAATTAAAATTATCCCCATTACATCTGAATGTACTTTACCCTTATGAACAGTCCTTTCAATCCATTCTATGAACTCCTCTTTTTAACATAGACGATTTTTTCAAATTAGGCAGTAATATAATGAATTCCGCTGTTCTTATCACAATAATGAATCTAATTACATTACAGAGACCTAAAGAGTTGGAGAGTAGCTCTTTGAGTGACATTTTGAACTGGATCCTGTGCACTCCTGCAAACCAACTTAAAAATTCCTTCTTTTCTTCTCCTTCCCTGAGCAGCTGTTACATTCGACACTCGTTTGTGGATTTTAAAAATTTACATTTGAAATCACATTTGACCTATCTTCAAAGGCAAAAATGACATTTTTCCATTATAATTGTATTCTATAAGTGGCATGTTCTAGGGCATACTTTGCTGCATAAGTTTCTTAGATTCAGATACTAAATTATTACATCTACAGGTGAATACTAATAAAAAAATACAAGGAATTACTATTTAAAATTGTTTTTTCAAACTGTCACATATCCTTGAAAAAGAGATGGAAGAAGAATAAGGCATAATGAAATAGTAGCAATATTTTTTTCCTGTAAGTTCAAAAAACCTTTTAAAACTGACAGTACAGTTTTGTGTTTTCACTTCTTCTGTCTTTTCTTCCTTTGTCCCAGTCTGCTTCTGCCTTTTTCTGCTGCCATTCTACTTTAAATTCTGTAATTAGTCTTGAAGTTTTATTTTAATACTCCCATTAATTAATCCAGGAGAAAAGAAAGACAATTCACAGGAAGGCCAAAGCACTAAGCAGCCTATATCCGCAATCAGCTTGTACCAGTAGGGGCAGCCATACTGATTTAAAAATCTATAAAAATACTTAGTTTGAAAGACACATTCTTTGACAGATACTCTGGTCTGTTTAACAATGTTCTTTGAGAGACTGCCACTTTCCTGTAAAAAAAAAAAAAGTACCTAGAGGACAAACCAAAATTTTTTAAGGAACATGGAAAACCTGTTTCCTCTTTTCCTCCTCTTCTCCTTCACTGGGGCAAGAGTCATAATTTTATTCAAGTAGGTCATTATATTATATATTGAGAGTCATGGCATCAGAAAAATGTCTGTACAAAATCATCCCAGACCTGATTCCTATCTATTGCTTTTAAGACACAGAGAAAAGGAAGGTTTGATTTACTAATCGCATTAGTTATTTATTAAAAGTTATTTTATCTATGCAAAAGAATTTAATGTTAGTAACTTAAGACATTTTCCATTCAATTCCCCATGAGATAAACTCCTTTGTAAACACAGAAAGTATTAAGAATTGAAATTTATCCAAACATTGTTAAAATGTGGCAAACCAGAATACAATTTTGCTTAAAGTGCGATTTGCATGCTTCAAGAACACAGATCTAAAAAAAATGTTACAGAAAGGTAAAAATACTGACTCCTAGCTGTAATTTTTTCATACTATCCTTTAAAGTTTTGTTTCAACAGTTTTATATAGGGTGGTGAATGAAGGCCCACCTGTGGGACTGACTAACAAACCCAGGGACAGGAGAAGTAGAGGTTCAGTCTCCATTCTCCCGAGATTTCAGCCCATGCCATTTTAAAGCAATTCATTTCCACCTCCTATTACACAAGGGTTAAGAAACTGATGGCAGTGATTTGCAGTTAAACCTCTTTTGCACAGAAAAGTAGTGAATGTACATCCCTCATTCTGGGATATGGTTCAAGGACATTTGGAAAAATGATGCCAATGGCAGGCTCCTCATTCTCGTAAAGGCTTGTGAATTTAAGCCAGGTTTTTTTCTGAATGCATAAAAGAGAAACCTTGCTATTTGAACACACATATTCATTCACTGAAAAGGCTAAAACCTTTTCTGCTTTTGTTTGATTTGATTCAGATGCTGACCAAACTAAAAATATACTTAAAAAATTATTTATATCCCAAATCCTTTTTATCACAGCAATAAAGACTGGAGATGCAGCTGTAAATGACATGACAGATTTATATAACATTAGAAGCCTATTCTGTCAGTGGTCACCTGGTATAGCCATGACTGATGCCTTAAAAGAACAAAGTATTGTGCTTCACTGAACTCCAAAAAGCCATAGACCCATATGTCTATGTCCCACAGGAAGTAAGAGGGTAAAAATATTCAAGTACAATTTTGTTTAATAAAAATGTTAAAATGTCCAGTTTAATAAAAATAATAAAAAGCTGTCTGTAGTCTTATGTGCATATCCTCAGGAAAGATGTAAATAATCCCTATAGCAGGCAAAACCAACATAATACATTGCAGTTTAGCCCACAAAGGATAACAAATCTCAATTTGGTTGCTTCAGAGAATCCTTATGTGTAATGAAAATGAATACGTCTGTGCCACCTCATGAAAACATGTCTCTGCATAGTTACTGAAAATGTAAAATAGTCTAAGCTCATTCAAAATAAATAAATAGATCATATGACTTAAATGCTCTTGAGCGATAAACCATTCAACAATATCATTGAAGAGTCAACTGGTCACTGTAAAACAGATCAAGTTGGAATCAGGACCTACTCTTTACCCTCAATAATGACTGAAAAAAGGGGAAATCTTTGTGAAGATATCTGCTCTTCAGCATACTTTTTTCTTGCAAAAGATACCTTTAATAAACAAAACAAACAAACAAACCAAACCACCAAAATAATGTGGTTTTTTAAAGAATGTTCTTTTTGAAGTATAGGATTATAGAATGGATTGTGTTACAAGGCACCTTTCGAAGTCATCTAGTCCAAGCCCCCTGCACTGAGCAGGGACATCTTGAATTAGATCAGATTGCTCAGAGCCACATCCAACCTGGCCTTGGATGTTTCCAGGAGCATCTGCCATTTTGCTGGGCAACCTGTGCCAGTGCCTCACCACCCTCATAAAAAAGAATTTCTTCCAAATATCTTGTCTGACTCTATCTTCTTTCAAGTTAAAACCATTGTGCCTTGTCCAATTGCCACAGGCCCTATTATATTTGCACTTATATATCTATACATGAACACACACTTGGATGATCTCAAATTTAAACAGCCATTGCTCTTTTAAACGGCAAATGAGTTTGAGAAATATTAAAAAATGACAGAAAACAAATGTTAAAAAGGATTGTCCCAATAAATATAGAAATAAATATAAAATAAAACTTGAGGCAAATAATTTCTTCAGTTTCAATTTATAGCAGAAATATACGGATAAAGAAGGGCAAGAAATGGACTTCTGTACAAAACGTGACAAAATTAGAGAACAATATCTCAGTAGCACTTCCAGCTGAAAAACTAGAGGACATGTAATGAAAGTAGCAGGCAGAAAAAGAAATATATTCTTCATGCACTGCACAGTTAATAATATTTTTTTCACAGAATGCTGCAGATTCTAAGTAAAGAGATTCATCAAAAAAAACCTCTTTGGGAAGTCCTTGAATTGTAAATTGCTAGGAATCAGAGAACATTCCTAGGATATCTCAGTATATGCTTTTCTTATTTATTATCTTCTCTAAACATCTCGACCTTTAACAAAGCTGATATAGAGCTAAATGAACTTTGTTCTGACCTATAGGAGATTTTTATGTTCTGTATTGCCATTTATATGCCCATAAACCCTCATGAACTCTTCAAAGAGTATAGTAATTTTCACTGCAGATAAAATGGCCAAATAAAGATATACTGTCTAACAAAATTAATACTTCTTGACAGGAAAAGTTTAGAACCAACTATAATGTACTTTAGGGCAAAGTTATAAATGTTTATCATATTTTGCAACTTGCACTATGTCAGTATCATACAGTGCTAGAATCTAAACTTTCTATATAACTTATATGTATTATTCATGATAAATAGTTCATATTTCTATGCACAATATTGATACTCTGCTAACATGACATTGGCTGACATGAAAGTGGAAAAAAATTGGTAGAGGGCCTTACTATGTCTGGAGGCATTTTTTTATCAGCAACCAAGCAGGCAGCAGAAATAAGAATCCTCTTGCCTTCTTAGAGCTGTTGAAATGAGCTGTTTATTTGACTAGCAAGTCATGGTGTAGACTGTGAAGCCCAACAAACAAACAAATTTAACACAGCCTCACAGAGAAGTAGGTCACCTCATTTTCAAGGAAGCAGTGTAAACAAAACCAGAAACCACCTCAGATACAGACAAACATCTTTGCAATCTGGGTAAGATTAGATGCTGAGAGACTGGATAACTCAGCCTCCTTTCATCAGATATCGACAGTACCTTATATAGTTTACAATTGGATTGCTCTTGGTTGCTTGTAAAAAGAGTTTATGCATTGCATAGTATTGAATAACAAATTGTGGTGTGATAATCAACCTTATTTCTTTATCTACTGATTGTAAAGAATGTATCTTTAATACTTCTTGCCCATGTTGCAGATCAGCTGTGCCAACATAGCAAGAGACAGTTCCTTCATCACTGCCTCAGAGAGTTTCTTCTCAAAAAGCATTCTGCTGTGTTTGCTGGGTTTGTTAGGAGAAACTCATAAAACACAATAGAATACTCCCTGTCATAGTATTGCAATTTTATAATTGCATATTCCTTACAAAATCCCACTCAAATTATTGGCTAAATGTTAATTTTAATTTGATCTTTACAAAAGGCAAACACTGTGCACTGTAACCTGGTGTTTCCTGGGTTTAGGTTTTCACCCGTACTATATGCATCCTCGAACTGATAATAGTTGAATCATTTTTTATGACTTTTCGTCTCCAATGAGAAGTAGACAAGGTTTCCATGGGTGTTAATACGTCAGTTTGTTGTTTCTCATAAATCTAATGTGAGATTTGAAAAGTCACCACCATCAAGCCACTCTCACAATTAAGAAACTGAATAACAAACTGATGAAATAATATTTCAGAAAAAATGTTTGAGGAATCAGAATTCTCAGACAGGAATCCTGTAATTCATGTCTCAGTTGGGTTTTGTCCAACAGTACACACAGGAATATGCAGGCTGAAATAATAAATCCATTATTACCATACTGAGCACAAAAAGGAACAGTTATTCACTGTGATTTACTTACATCCATTCAGAGGTGATTCAGGGGTCAGCTATCAGAAAATATCACCACAGTGATTAACAGTGGTAAAACAGAAAAGTCAACATTAGAAATTGTTGGGAAAGGAGAAGAAAACAGAAGGGCATCACTGTGATTTTATATACTGCACTCAGCTCTTGAATACTGTGCACAGTGATGGTTTTCCAGTCTTCGAATATAAAGCAAAAAGAAACTTTCAGAGGAAAGGACAGCAAGGATGGTCAGGCATATGGAGTGATTTGTGTGTAACAATAGCTCACCCTGGAAAAGACATATCTGTGGAGAAATAGACCAAACCATAATACACCCCATGAAAACATCAAGTAGCAATTTAAAAAAAAAAAAGACGGGACGTTTTTCCTACCTACCATATAATTAACTGTGGCATTCATAATCATGGGATGTTGTGAGGTCAAAAGTCTACATAGGACTAAAAAAAAGAGAAATCATTAAAAAGAAAAGTGCTAAAAAATGACAAAAGAGTGGAATAGTCATTGGGGCTACTGTTATTAACTGGAAAAAAAATTACAGTCTGAGAAGTTCTTAAAAGTCTTCTTGCTGAAGCCTAAAAAGCCATGACAAGGAAAGATCACATTAAATGTACCCTCAATTTGTCCTACGCTTTTCATGACTGGTCAGTGTATGAATTTCATTGAATACTTAGTCTGACACGTTATGTTTTCATTTCATTATTTTATCATAATTATACTTCTATTTTTTTTTTTTCTTCTCATTGCTATATCATGATATTTACTCTGAAGGTTTGGCTGAGGTCTTTAGTATATTCTCTTCTTGGCTAGACAGATTTTCTTTTTCCTGATTTAAAAAGCAGGAATTTCTGAAAAGCATTGCAGTACAAATCAGTATTTCTGAAATCCTGTTCTGACCTTCACCCCACTCATGCTGCATGTCCTCTTTTTCTACTTAACACTTTTTTCTTACAATTCTTCTTTCCTTGAAAATCATTCATCCACGAAATTTAAGTGACAGCTATCCTCCATTAGAAGATTAACTCTGTTTCAAAATTATTCTTTGTTACGAAGTACTATGTCACACTAGAATTAGATGCTTGAATTAACATTGCAAAATTTAGAAACATGATTACTGTATTATCATTTAATGATTTTCATTTTACAGCTTACTTTTTTATAAGAAAGCCATTTCTCCATTTTGTGCTCACACTGTGCCTACTCACTTAGAACTATACATCTAACTATTGTGGAACAAAAATAGCATAAAAAAGCTGCTCAGAAATAGAAATTACCATATTCATGACTTTCTAGATAAACTTTTCAGAATTCAGTAGAAGATAGAATTTGAACCAGAAAAAGTTATTGTCAAGTTTCCCAATTAAACAGACAGCTCGATAAAATAGCAGAACTTGTTAAAAAATATAAAGAAACATTTGTTTAAAAGCAATGAAATAAAATTACCGATCCAATTGGTCTAAAGTGCACATACAACCATCTAGTTCATTAAAGCCAATAAGAGATAAAAAGTAAATATGTATATTAGAAAGCAAAGTAGATAATGAAAATCTATTTTCCAAAGACATAAACCTAATCATTAAAAGATAATTTAAATACAAGTGTGTTGAAGTAGTAGGGTGTAAAGGAAGGAATTGAGGAATACAGACTGCTTGGGTTTTTGAAGCACCACCTTATTGCCCTCCTTCAAGTTTCCCTTTGAAAGTGTCTTTATTCTGAGAGCAAAAGAAAAAAACATGTCCTAGAGTTATTTCACAGAGGGATAGTATATATTTCAAATTATGTTGTGGCTTAAACATCTATTTAGATTTTGAGCTACTCAGTTTCTGCACAATGAGGTAATTGCAAGAGCATCTTTGCGCATGCAGATCACATTTTCTAACATCGAATGGTCAATACCTTCCAGAAAACAGGTAGAGTGAGAAAGTTCATCCTTTTAAAGTCTGAAATATTTTTAATAATGAAACAAATCCAAAGAATAAAATCACAAAATAGTCCTTTAATAAGGATTACAGCAGAGACTTTAAAAACCTTTGTCAACATTACCCTTACTTTAATAGCCTAAGTTTCACCATGTAAATCTAAAGCTTGTTTTACCCAGCCACAGGTGAGAAACACACTAAAGGGACAATTTGTTCTCCTTGGGACTATAAGCACTGTTACATACTTGAAACAAAAGAACCTTGGTAACAAAAGAAGGGTTCTGCACCAGAGTACTGTTGGTGTGGCACAGGTTCTCACCTGTGGGTACAAGAACCTAATTTCTTCACAATAAGCATCTGATTTTGGGTGCATTTACTCTTGTCAAGTTGGAAATTCTCTGTTGTTTCTTAATATCTTAAAAATTAAAACATTTCAATATTAACTTTATTTTCTTAAGTTCATTAAATTTCTTGAATTCTTTTGATTCTGTTTATGTTTACAGTGCAACNAAATAATAATTTATAATAATAACAATTAATACCATAACAGGTAAATAATAATGGGAAAGCCTTGTACTTTGAAGTAAGTTTTTTCATTTCATTGTGTCACACTGCCTACATATCCTGCCTGGGCTACTTCCACACACCGAACTATGGCCTCTGGTGGATGAGTGTCATTCTCCCAGNGAGTACTGTTGGTGTGGCACAGGTTCTCACCTGTGGGTACAAGAACCTAATTTCTTCACAATAAGCATCTGATTTTGGGTGCATTTACTCTTGTCAAGTTGGAAATTCTCTGTTGTTTCTTAATATCTTAAAAATTAAAACATTTCAATATTAACTTTATTTTCTTAAGTTCATTAAATTTCTTGAATTCTTTTGATTCTGTTTATGTTTACAGTGCAACAACTGGAAGAGGGGAGATTTAGATGTTTAAGATGGAACAGTACTTTTGAACAAAGGCACTTATGTCTCCTCCCAGTATTTAATGGACTGTGATTGACTTGTTTGGCAAGGAAAGAAAAAAAGAATATGATCACTCAATTAGACTAAGATCAATTGAAACAGGATCAGATAGACAGATAACTATGAAATAAAGACTATTTCAGGAAAGCCTATGCCTATCCTTAAATCATTATGAAGCAGTCTGATGTATGTGGGAAGCAGCTAAATATTTTTTCAGGAAAAAAGTTTCAGTAAACATTGCTTTACTTACTCATTCTACACTAGAATTGTTCTTTTTGCCATTGAGATAAACACAGAATGAAAAGTGAACTGCAACATATCAGTGTCTCAATTTTTGTATTTTATAAAAAGTGAAACTGATAAACCACCTTTTAAAAGGGTGCCAGTCATCTTAGAGAATGACTCAATTCACTGAACAAGGTTATTAGTTTAACAACTAAAGCTGACATTGTATCAAGCTGAATTTATGTACTATGTCTACAGTACCTTTTTAATCTATTCTTTATCTAGCACATTATACTGTCACTGTACTTCCAGACATATAATATAAACCTATTGAGTGAATCAAGCTTCATAAATACCCTTTTGAAAGTCAGGATTCTAGGTGAAAACTGAAGCTCTTAAATAATGTGGAAAAGTTGAATTTTGCAGAAGATTCCAAATCTGTTACATCCAAATCTATTGTCTAAACCAACATAGCTCCCTCAGATTTTCAAAATGCATTATTACATACATTTTTGGGACGTTTCACTGCAATGGTGCAGTTAGTGCTCTACTGGGCTTGTGGCCTCTCAAGAATTCATAGGAGTTGAGTGCAACTATAGATGCTGTTCTCACAGTTACACCTAAAGACTTAAAATACCTTAATTACCTTCCTACTGTCACTGTTTTCCTGGGCAAACTCAGTAATTAGTGAATCACACCTTAAACTAAAGACAAAGTAAACATCAAAATGTTGAAAATCAGAATAATATAAGTGTTTTTAGCAACACAGCACTGGGACACTAATAAGATGCTGACAGAATCTAAATCTCTCTCCTTCAGGAATTTGCAGCCATCTGTCCACAATATCTAATTCCTTCCTGTGGAGCCACTTGCACAACTCTCTAGCATCCTGAGGTATAAAAGTACTCAGATCTTCCTATGAAATCCTCTCTGTACACCTGGCTATCAAACAGTAGGGCATATAACATCAAAGATGTCCTGAGCCAAGCATGTTGGGATCCTTTGACTGATGAAGGAGAAGATTTGCCAGGCTTAGGCAGACAGACCTTGACCACTACCACAAGAGAGAGTGTTTTACAAACATATGTGCGGCACCTAATGTGGTATTTATGGCGTACCCTACCGGGCTATTCCTTTTCTCTTCTCCTCAGCTGGTTCCAGACCTCTGTAGTCACCCAAGGAACTGTCCTCAAACCTTCATACACCCTTTCAAGATTTTGTACAGATGTCCACCAACAGGAAAACCCATTTCTCCTATGCAGGCATTTACTCTGAATTGTGCTTCCTATTCAGAAGTGATTGTAGACATCTCTAAATTAACATGCCGGCACTAAAAGGCAATCTAACATGCTTAGAGTAGAAAATATCCATGCATTAGATAATTCTGTGCACCTTCCATGAAATAATACTTTTGGGTCTTGCATTTCCATGGTCAGAGCCTGAGGAGGGGAGTGCAGCAAACAACTCCTAGTGACATAAGATAATGTTTACATTCCTCTGAAAAGGAAACTGTCCTCTACGTACAGAAGGCCAGACTGTCTGCCACTACAGAGCAAACAGTGGGATTTCTAGGTAAAAAACAAAGCAAGCCTATAACAGCCAAAATTGGTGAGCAGTTATAAAGTACTCAACTAACAGCGAAATGAAAATTCATGCAAGGTCTGAAATAGAATTATACCTTGTCTTGAGAGAAGCAGCAAGTCATATGAACAAGGGCAAAAAATACCGTGTTAACTGCAACAATAGTGCAATTTAAGCATAGTTGTTTTGCTATAATCATTTGTAACTGTGTTGTCTACTCATATTTTACTGTCACCTGAAATAGCTCTCTGTGGGTTTAACAAACCTGACATGTCTGTAAGTGGGATTCTGTGTCACTTTTACAAATACTTCACTCCCAGTACATATTGTGCAGTGGCTGAAATGTTATCAGACGGGCGTTTCATGTGAACTGCAGGCCAAGCAGAAAGTTCCACAATAGGTGCAGGGTGGGTAGGAGAATTCATGTTACTTTTTGAGGTAAGATTTCCAGGTATGCATACAAACACTAAGACTCTAAAGAAAATATCAGCAGTGTTTGTTAAGAATAAAAGGTATTTAGCTGCTGTGAAATATTTTCTCAGACCATTATGCTATGAATACTGATAAAGAACCTACTTAACAACTGAGATGCAATATCAGGCAAATGTTTACATGACCAGAATATGAAAGACAGATAAAATCTTGCAGACAGATAAAGGCTTTGCATTGTTCTAAGCTGTTAGGATATTTTTGCTTGACTTACTGAATTGGAAAGTAAAGATCAGGCTAAGTACAGTTTAAGCTTCCTCATTCAACCAACACATAATTAGCAATGATGACCTGTTTGCACAGTGAGATGATGGAATTCTCTTCGGTTATAATATAAAGTGAAATTTACCACTAAAATTTGGAATAAATATATTTAAGTAGTTAGAGAATAGGACTTAATAAAATGTTACATGCATTCACTGATTTATCCTGGCTCATTAATTACAGCTCCATTCAAAAGAGATCCTCTCTATTCCTAAATAATAGCAATCCATATAGTATTATACATTTTGAAACACTATGTTAACACTTAAAACTGGTTCCCTTCAGAAAAGCCCCAAAGAATTAGAGAGACTTTTCTTTCTTGTGTTTCAACTACATTTCAACATTTTCAAACGTAAATATGGTAAACAAAAAGCCATGTGCAGAACTAGAAGAGCTATGGTGGTAAATTTTTAAGTGCATAAAGTTTAATTTTGTATTATGAACCTTATGTGCAAACTCTACCAGCCTAAACAAAATAAAAAAGTGGTTCTTTTCTGGTGAACACATACAGATTAGCTTGGGTAGGCTTTTCCCAATGTATATTACACTTTACTGCACTTATTATATATTATACACTATACTGCACTTATATATTATTTATATAAATAATAATTTATAATAATAACAATTAATACCATAACAGGTAAATAATAATGGGAAAGCCTTGTACTTTGAAGTAAGTTTTTTCATTTCATTGTGTCACACTGCCTACATATCCTGCCTGGGCTACTTCCACACACCGAACTATGGCCTCTGGTGGATGAGTGTCATTCTCCCAGAGGAAATCACAGAATATGCTGAGTTGGAAGGGACCCACAAGGATCATTGAGTCCAACTCCTGGCCCTGCACAGCACCATCCCCAAGAGTCACACCATGTGCTCAGGAGTGTTGTCCAAAAACATCTTGAACACTGTCAGGCTTGGTGCTCTAATATCTAAATGCTGGGATCCACCTGACAATCCTTTCAACAACAGCATCAAAATATTGTGAAATATGCTACAAAGACCTTCTAAAATACAACCATCACAGAACAAAAAAGATATTTCCACTAAAAGTCCACTGGCAACAGTGCCCAAGGTTGTGCATACTCCTCTTTATCGCATAAAATGGTGGGAACAGTGAACACTTGTGTCTATATTAATATTTATAAATCTAGGGGAGCAAACAACCTTTAGCCAGGATAATGTCAGCAAGGACATGTAATGATTTATTATGTCAGACAGACACAAGAGACTCACTACTAAAAGCAACAGGCTCAGTGGAAAGACACTTAACAGGTGCAATTCATTGAGTACAAATCTAATAAAAGAAGCAGTGTGACATTTTTATTGGTATCCCACTACTTTCAGATTCAAAAGGAGTAATTTAGTTTAAGCAACTGGTGATGCAAATAATCTTTCTAGTAACTCGGTCACAAGCCTGGCAAGTTACATAGCACTTCAGCATAAAAGGATGTGCTTTTTTAATATTATTCTTACCAACATCCTTTTTGGTATTCCAAGGTTTTAATTTTAGCCTGTAATCTGAAAGTAAAAGTTTCCCAGTGTTCTGAAAATCAAAGCTGAGTTTTTCTTTGCCCTGTGATATCTTCAAAACATTACAGACGTAACTGTCCCTAATTGAATTAATGCATTTTCCTTGAACAATTCTTTTATTTCTCTATAACTTAAATTACCATTAGTTTCCAGTAATGATTACTAGCCCAAAACTAGCTCAATTTAACAGTGACATCAAACTGTTGCAATTTTAGACAGCTGAAAGACCATCCTAATGTTGTTGGTGGTATCAGTCCAATTACTAAAGAAGAGCAGAAAAATCACCACCACCCTCTTTCTTTTGACACTGTGCCAATCAGGCAAACAAGAATTAAAAAAGGTGTGACACAATTAATACCACTTCTTAGTGTATATGGGATTGAAATAATGCCATTATTTATTCCAGTTTTCAAATCCATGTCCTCAAATCTGTAGCAGATCATTCATTGGTGTGGATTTGTACCTGCCTTGTGTATACTGTTTTGGATGTTTCTTTCTGGCACTGACCTTAAGTACCAGTTGATAAAGTCACTTAAATGAGATCTTCCAGTGCTCCAGTGCTAATCAATCTAGAGGATCTCTGAAGTCTTGGTGTAACCAGGAGAACTTAATCCATTTGATTGTATTTACATAAATTAAATTATTCTGCCTCTGGCTCCGTTTTGCAGCCTACAATGTTGTTTGGGTAACCACAGGGTATCAATGCAACAAAACTGCTTTCATACAAACTTTTCGGGCTTGATCTAATATCACTGTATCCAAGGGCGCTGCATAAAATGTTAACTTGCATGCAAAAACTAAGGGCACAATTTATACCTGCTTGACAAAAATATAGAGCAAGAATATGTTCATGCTGCAGTTGCTAACACCTGTTTCTTTTTTTGCACTGTAGATGAGATCCCACATTAGCCTGTGTCTTGCAAATCCTGGTACCATTTAATATGTTTCAAAGTGCAAATAAAACAGTGCTATCTTAAAACCACACAGGATCTTTCTAAAAATAGGAAAGGGCTGGAAGTCACTGTGTAGTGAAGGGAACACACAGAAGAAGAGAACAAGTAATTTCTAAGGCTACTTGGAATCTGGTTTTAACATTAAATTTGCTTCAAATTAGTGATTTTCATCCACTTCTTTGTATGCATCCTTTAAACTTTATAGAGGATATTTGAGAAACTGAGTCTGAGAAATAAACCAAAACATTTGAGAAGAAAATTTATTAGTACATTTAAATAATTTTTACAAAGAAAAACTCAAAGATCTGTAAGAAGATGGAGTGAGGAAAGAGGTACAGTGTATACAGAAGTCGACTAATTGAAAATTAATTACACACGTTTCTTTATTCTCTTTCTATACATACACTTCAATAAAAGTAGTGGAGCTCCTTGAGGAGAAAAAAATGAGGGAGGATTAATTGTGTCTGGACAACTACTGTTCAATGTACACGCAAGGTCAGATCCAAATCCATGGCTTGGTGGGTGGGTTCTTCTTACCACTGATTTACATTTAAGACCTTAACTAAATTTTATTTCTTCTCTTCAGTAACTTATTATCTAATCCACTTTGTCTGAATTGATTTTGTAAGTTGCAAACGTCAGTGTGAATCACAGAATATTTGGTGCGCTGGAAAATAAATATAATGAAAACTGAAATATGTGAAAACTGGAGATCAGGCTGGTGGGTAAATACAAACCAAAGTAGAGTTATATTCATGACACAGGCTTGTGCCCCTCAGAGGATGGTCCTTCTTCGAATGCAAGATGTTTGATGTCCCTGAAGGACATTACCCTCCTGTTTACTGCTGTCTGTTTTGTTGGAACGAATGTGCCTCTGGGGAAGCCATTGATTTGCATCTACATTTGGGGTGGTTTGTTCTTACAATAGCAGCCGGCTTAGAAAAGCAGATAGACTGCAGTGGCATGAGAAAATGTGTCCAGGGCAAATCATATCCTCCAAAGAGAAACCAAAAAGGAGATCTGACTGCAATAGTGTATCACAGTTGGTGTAATTCATAATTTCTTACAACACATGATTGTTGCAAGAAATTGAGTAATTTCAATAGGTTTAGCTCCTTTTTCCTTTTCCTTAAAGAAGCTTGGGACTCTCCCATGGAAGAACATTTTCTCTTCTTGATACATTAAGATCCTAATATGGATTTAGAAACAAAAACTGGGGGGATGAGGTACATTGCAAAGAGGTTGCACAGAAATGAGTCTTAGAGGAAAACTAAACCCCACAAAATGTTTACTTTAACTGCCTCTAGTGGCAGTTAAACTTCAACATCTATGAAGTATGAAAGGTCCTCACTCCCCGGCCACAATCAGACCATGATTCTAAAGAACCACCAGTAGGACAAATAAAATTCCCTGTGTCCTGTGAAACACCCCCCGAGGGAACGAAAATTATGCAATTGGGAAGTGCTATGTCATATTAAGATGGCATCACTGTGAATGGCGAGTTTGAGCAACTAAACCACTTCCTCTCACTTCTGGGGAAAATACTGGAGCCCTCCTATTCTCCTTACCTCCTTGAAGTGACTGATGACTTCACTCTTTTAATAAGCTATTTAGAATCTCTCCACATTTCAACCCTGCCTTCTCCTTCAGGAAATTCAGTCAATTCCACTGTGCCCAAACCTGCACCCTTCACTTGCTTTAACAGCAATGAATCAATTCCAGAATATTGCTAGGTTCACTAGCAGATGTGAAGTGCTAGATGCACTTTCACATCTAGGCAGCTTCATAAACAACTTCAAGTGGTAAGATTATACTGTATTTTCTCTATTTAGTATCATTTGCCTTGTGAAATAATTACTCATTTTCATGTGGTAAATTTAAGTGTGTCCTCAGAACTGTCCTCTAGGTTAAGAGTCATGCTGAAGTCATTGCTCAATAGATGCAATATTTCCTGCAATCATTTAATTTCAGATGTTCTGCTTTCATTGAAATTGTTATTTCTTATGTCAGACAAACAGTAATAATCTGATGGCTATGTTTTAGAAAGCATCTTCTTAAATTCAGAGAATGCAATATGTAACTGTATTCATGGAATTCCAGAGACAGTCAAAACAGGATTTGACATACAAAGTCTCAGGTGGACCAAGGGTGTAAAATTGCATTAAATTCATATATGCTTGGAGAGTTACAGATAAAAGCCTAAGTTTTCCTTCCATAACAAAGATATATGATTGCATTGTCCTGTCCAAGAGCTAAGGCCCACAAGGAAAAATAATCCAATGTTTCCACAAAGAGAGAATTTGAGGAACTCAAACACTCACTAACCATGTAAAGTCTTTTACCAATACCAACAGAACAAAAGAATAAAATTAAATCAGAATTACCCAACAAAACGTACTGTTACTATTACTGTTCATGAAGATACTAGTGTGAAATACCCTAAATCCATACTCATGCTTTGTATTTTGGTACCTGCACACCAGCATCTAGTCCATCAACTTATTAAGAAATGCCATCCAACCAATTGTGCTAGCACCTAAACCAAAATTATTTTGACAATCTGTAGATTTACTGTGGGTGCATTCCTAGGGCTGCAACACACTGAAAGTATCAACTTCTAAGCAGTTAACAAAGTATTTTGAAAACACATCCCTCAAGGGCATTCATTATCCTTTCTTAGCCATGTCAGAATTGAAATACATTTTTTTCATCACATATAAAATATGAGATGTCTCCTGCATGATTCCTATTGTCAGAAAGCATCATTCCTTTGAAGGTAGAGCAATATATACACTGACATCTTCTATATCAATAAGAACAGCTTAGTTTACCATAGTGAAAGGGCTGAACCAGATAAATTCTAAGTGAAAGCCTAGGACAATTATGAAGAAAATGTAACAGGAAAACAAACTGACAGATGAATTATTCCCAAATCTTGGTTGCAGACGATTTTGCTACCATAATTCTGAATGGGATCAAGACTTTATCATGAAGGGAAAAATGAACAATGGGCATTTGTTTGCGGCATATCTCCAGAACACTATTTTCTATCAACCTACATTCACAAGGGACATGTCAGTGAGGAAACCAATCCTGAAGTGAGATTCATAGACTTCTGAAACTCATAGCTTGAAAGTGTGCCCCAGCAGATACTGCTGTGTGATGAAACAGTTTATCAGTAGGAGATACTATTTTTATCTTTAATCAAGCAGGTATAAGTGTATGTAATGTAGTCTTTCAACACTCCCACCCCCACCCCCCCAAAGAAAGCTCATCCAGAGCACATTACCATAATTGCAAACGTCTTTTTCAGCTTTGCAGGAGGGAAAAAAAAAAAGAGTTTTTCAATGCGTCCTACATCTAACTCCAAGGCTTAAATGGAAAAGCTTCATATTTTTATGCTTTTAAAAAAAAGAAAAAATGGATTAATCTCAACAGGCAGTTGTCTCCCATGGATTATTAGGTCTCTCAAGAAGGCTTATATAACCCACATAGGTCTTATGATTATCTTGAAAACCCAAGGAAACATATTATTATCCTCTTAAAAGTAAAGGGCCATATTTGCAACAGGGGTTTGAAGATAAAAGTTATTCCAAGTTTTTCCTATTTCAACATTGCTCTTTTACTTCAAAAATTCTTTTAACTCCAGTATGTGCAGAAAGTTATTAATGGGGGTACAGAAAGAACACCCTGCAGTACCAGATAGAAGAGGCTGCTGTAACCAAGCTGGAACTTTTCCTATGAAAAGTCTTTACATAACAATGAAAACCTGAAAATTTCAACTGATGAGCCCAGGTGAATGACCACATAACAACTTCTCTGGTCACCTGTACTACTTTTAAAATAGACACAACAGTTCCAATGGAAAAGAGCAATCATTACGATGAAGGACCCAGCCCCTAAAGTATGGATTTCGAGGTACTGTCATACAACAGAAAAAAAAAGTGTGACTGAGAGACTTTTTATTTATCTGAAATGTCAGACCGGACCCTCTTTTCTACATTGTTTGCATTTCCCACTTTTCTTTCTTTTTATGTTTTTTTTTTTTTCCTCTGTATATTTTTGTCCTTACCAGTTTCAGCATCTGATGTTATTTTGTTGCTCTTGCTTTATCCTTCTTTTTCCACCCCTAACTTCTTTAGCCTTGGAAAGCTCTCTGGCCCTCAAACTCTTCTTCCTTTGCTAAAAAATTGGCTCATTTAAATCACTGGTAACATATAACTCTGATGCTGGGAAGTGTATGGGGACTAGCTACATGTGAAGATGGAAGGGCATTTTATAGATCCTTACGAGATGCCAACACCAGGAGAAACCAGGGGAATTTGAGTTTTGTTTCTCAGTACCCTCTGAGAATCTGTCCTGTGTCTTGCCAGATCTTGACAGGGCAGAGCAAATGCAGTCATGCTGAAATAATTAACAGCAGCAAAAAGGACATTTTTTTCTGACTTAGACCATGCTGATTACTAGATGGAAAAAGAAGAAAAATATCTTCCTGTCAAGATGGTAAACAAATGCCATTTCAGCTAAGTTAGAAAATAAAGAAAAACAAAGAGCAAAGCTGAAAGTCAAATAGAAAGCAGGAAGGAAAGTATCCTTTGCTGACACCAGGATGGAGCCCTGACAGCACACTTTCCACTCCAGAGAGGCAGAGGGAGGTCACTGGAACCTCCTCACTGCAAAAGGCAGTGGGGCTGATTCCTTCTCTGAATTGCTTATTTTAACAGCTCAGCAGAGATCTGTAGGTCTCGAATACCAGTTTGGATCTCAGTGTGTGTGTGTGCACAAAACAGTGATGTGTGTGCATCAAAACGTTCTGTCCAAAGACTACTCAAATTTATACTTGGAATGAAACAGCCTACAGCAACCAAGCAGCCTACTTTGTTGAATATTTCAAATATTAACCAGACATATGCATACATCATAAAAGCTCTTAGACCTCTCCAGCCTCCTAGACAGGTGGTCTAAATTTTGCCCCTTGTGCAGGTCACACAAGATCAATGGAGTGATTAAAGATGAAAGAGTTCTGAAATCTTGAGGGAAATACTATGCCCATAATGAAAAGACAGATGCAAAGTGACGCATTTGTGCAAATCAGCTCTCACATCAGAGGTGAAATTTGGCCACAGTGAAGACAGTGCAATTGCCACATTCCTGTGGATTGCAGCTTTTAATATTACTCTGAAGAATGCATTGCAAGACCTATGAAATGTTAAATGTTCTGAGAAGCAACCGAAATTATCAGAGGATTTAAAATTGTAATTATTAATACTATTATCTTTGACTTGCTAGAGCTGGATAATCCTCAGTGACACTTGCAATTTCCATAAACAAACAAACAAAAAATATCCTTCTAGTTTGAAAAATAAGTCAATTTGTGTGAAACTAATCTTCATTTCCCTATCAAAATTGGCTCAAGAGGGTTCTGCAGTTTTCTTTTTTGCTGACATTCATCTAGCAGATGCTGTCATTTTAACTTCTGTGAAGTGATTTTTATCCTAACTTGGGTATTGCACATTGTTTCTATTTCTTTTAACTGAGCTTTCTGGGAGTTCTAGTGAGAGGAAATCAGTATTGCTGCCAAACCAACTGTTAAATGTGAGAAGAGAGTTGAACATCTTTTCACTGGATATATTCTGTGCCAGCATCTGTGCTTGATTATCTTACCAGCAAATTGTACAGATTTTAAATGCTCAGTGTGTAAAATGTTGCATATGTCTGTATGGCTACAGAGGCAAACACACACAAACACACACACACACACACACACACACATTTCTTAGTGCACCATGATTGAGTTTCAGAAATAATACTAATAAAGGATAAATAAGATGGATTTTTTTATATTAAGTCAGAAAAAATAATGCGCTTTTTGAAAACTGACTGCGGAGTAATTAATAGACCTGAGCTTTCAGTTTATACGAGAAATCACCTTGGACGAAGTGGCTGCCAATATAGGACTATGAAGTCATGTTACAAGTCACTAATGTAAAAAAATAAAATGTGGCTTCTAAAATTTTCTAAGTCATGTTTCTGCTCCAAGGAACACAGTAATCTTACCTTAAAGGCTCCAAGGAGGAGATGAATTCTGTTAGTCTTTATCTGCTAACCAACTAAATATCAGAAAGGCCAAAATATTGCCACAGTTGACCCTCAGGTTTCCTTTTCCTTATCAAATAAAACAAACTTCCCAGAGGAGGAAGAGAGAAAGATGGCTTCTCCTATTTTTCTAGGAAGAGCGTAGAAAGACCAAACTGATTGCAGTGCTTTAAAAAAAAAAAAAAAAAAAAAAAAA